>SJYT01043977.1:536628-546977 GCA_006410635.1 Cephalophus harveyi | reverse complement strand
CCATAAGGGTGGTGTCCTCTGCATATCTGAGGTTATTGATATTTCTCCCGGCAATCTTGATTTCAGCTTGTGCTTCTTCCATTACCCACTCAATATTTCTAAATGCCACCAGAGCCCTTAACAGTCAACCAATCAAAATCAACAAATTCACATATACACACATGGTCAAATGAACAATTCTTCATGAATTCCATAACAAACTTCCAAAATTTGAGCAGTCCAAAATATGAGGATATGTTTATTTATTTAATTAAAAAAATTTTTTTCATGTAAACCATTTTTATAGTCTTTACTGAATTTGTTACAATATTGCTTTTGTTTTACATTTTGTTTTTTTGGCTGTGAGGCATGTGGGTCATAGCCCCCTGATCAGGAATTGAACCTGCACCCCCGGTATTGGAAGTCCATTCTTCACTACTGGAATGGCCAGCAAACTCCAAGGGGTACGGTTAGATTTAATGTCATATGAATGACACTCCCTCCTCAAGTTACTCTTATTTTCTTTAAAGTTACTGAATAAGCCCTTTCTAAAACTAAAGATATAGAAATTCAGACTAGGCAGGTTCTTACTTATGTTATTTTTACCAAAGGAATTTTCTAAATAGATTGTTTCATAGCAGTCTGATGCTAACACATCTTGCCCAAATTGCTAGCTGACTGCTAGGGCCATGCTTAACTTCCCATTGGCTCCTTTTAATTGTCTGTAAAATGGGAATATCAATAACCAAAAGGACAATTTCAATGATTATCAGTAGGGCTTCCTTGGTGGCTCAATGATAAAGAATCTGCATGTCAGTGCAGGAAATGCTGGAGACTTAGATTTGATCCCTGGGTCAGGAAGATCCCCTGGAGAAGAAAGTGGCTACTCACTCCAGTATTTTTGCCTGGGAAATCCCCTGGACAGAGGAGCCTGGCGAGCTATAGCCCAGGGGGTCGCAAAAGTGTCCAATTAAAGAACAATAACAGCAAAGTACTCAGTAAAATCTCAGACTAGTGTAATAATGATATAATCCACTGTAACAGTACATACTATTTTGTCTCACTGTTTGATCAGTCTCTGTCTCATGGATATTGATCTATCTTGTGAGACACATAAATGCTTAGAGTTTTTATGTCCTCTCAGAGAATTAACACATTTCACAATGCAATGCCCTCTTTATCCCCTGTAATCTGCTTAATCATGAAATCTGTTTTTTCTAAAATTAATATAGCTAATTCAGCTTTGTCTTATTCTTACTGTTTGGAAGCCTTCTAGTTTTATGCCATTGAATATAATGTTGCATGTGTGCATGTTCAGTTGTTCAGACTTGTCTGAATCTTTATAAACCTCACAGAATCCAACTCACCAGGTTTCTCTGCCAATGGGATTCCCCAGGCAAGAATACTGGATGGGTTGCCATTTCCTACTCCAGGTGATCGTCCCAACCCAGGGACTTAACCCATATCTCCAGTGATTCCTGTATTGGCTGGGGGATTCTTTATCATTGAGTCACCTGGGAAGCCCCAAATATAATGCTGCTGCTGCTGCTGCTAAGTCACTTCAGTTGTGTCCAACTCTGTGTGATGCCATAGACGGTAGCCCACCAGGCTCCTCTGTCCCTGGGATTCCCCAGGCAAAAATGCTGGAGTGGGTTGCCATTTCCTTCTCCAATGCATTAAAGTAAAAAGTGAAAGTCAAGTGGCTCGGCCTTGTCCGACTCTTCACGACCCCATGGACTGCAGCCTACCAGGCTCTTCTGTCCATGGGAGTTTACAGGCAAGAGTACTGGAGTGAAATTATAATGTTAGCTGTAGGTTTTTCCCTAAATTCCTTTAATCAGGTTGAGGAAATTACTTCCTATTCCTATATTGTTAGGTATTTCTATCACATATCATATCATATATCATATCATAACACATTATAGAGTTCTGGTTTTGTCAAATGATTTTTCATCAACTGAAATGACCATGTGATTTTTTAAAATCATTCATTCTACTAATGTGGTTAAAAATTGTGGTTTAAGGCCTCCAAATTTGCTGTTTGGGCTTTTATGATTTGGCAATGGAATCTTGGATATGCCATCAAACACAAGCCACAAAATTCTTGAACTTTTGATGACTCTGAAATGAAAAATATGAACTATCTACTCAGAAGGTCAAGTAGGTTTAGCAGCAGTCTTTCATACAAAAGGTTTCATACAAAGAGATTGTTTATAAAAAGATTCATTCTTTAAATGATTACAATAGCATTTAAACATGCAGCATTTGTTTTAATAATCTAATACATATTGTTATTTATTTAACATTTCAGATAATACAAAAACTCTGTAATACTTTAAATCCATAAATCCATATACCTTTTCAAATCTGATATGCTACACGTATTTTCACCTGTGTCTTTTAAAACCCTTAAAAGGTTTTTTTTTTAGTCCAATCAATACTCATTTTATATCTACATATTTACTATTTATTTAAATTTCCTTCTGGACAAGTCTGTATAAAACAATTCCCTTGGATTTTGTTTTCCACATAATATATGTATTATGGGCTTCCCCGGTTGCTCACATGGTAAAAAATCTGCCTGCGATGCGTGAGACCTTGGTTTGATCCCTGATTTGGGAAGATTCCCTGGAGAAGGAAATAGCAACCCACTCCAGTATTCTGGCCTGGAGAATTCCATGGACAGAGAAGCCTGGTAGTTTAGTCTATAGGGTCGTAAAGAGTTGGACACGACTGAGCCGACTAAGGTCCGTCTAGTCAGGCTATGGTTTTTCCAGTAGTCATGTATGGACATGAGAGTTGGACTGTGAAGAAAGCTGAGTGCCAAAGAATTGATGCTTTTGAACTGTGGTGTTGAAGAAGACTCTTGAGAGTCCCTTGGCCTGTAAGGAGATCCAACCAGTCCATTCTGAAGGAGGTCAACCCTGGGATTTCTTTGGAAGGAATGATGCTAAAGCTGAAACTCCAGTACTTTGGCCACCTCATGAGAAGAGTTGACTCGTTGGAAAAGACTCTGATGCTGGGAGGGTTTGGGGGCAGGAGGAGAAAGGGACAACAGAGGATGAGATGGCTGGATGGCATCACTGACTTGATGGGCCTGAGTCTGAGTGAACTCTGGGAGTTGGTGATGGACAGGTAGGCCCGGTGTGCTGCCATTCATGGGGTCGCAAAGAGTCGGACACGACTGAGTGACTGAACTGAACTGAACTGAGCGACTTTCACTTACTTACTCGCTTATATGTATTATACTTTACTATTGAAGGATATGTTTATCCTTTATAAGAGAAGAGAATTCTTATTTTACTTTGATATATTAAAAGTACCACTGCTTTTTCTGGCATCTACTTTTTCTGTAGAGAAGGATGTTATCAGTATAATTTCTGGTTATTTTGAGGTAATATATGTATTTTTGTCCTCTGGTTGATTTTTACATTTTATATTTGCTTTGACTCTCAGATATTTTAATATAATATACATAGGAGGCTTTTCCTCTGGTGTCATGTGAGGACCCAGAAAGTAGGTGGCCATCTGCAAGCTAAGGAGAGACCAAACCTGCCAACATCTTGATCTGGAAACTTTAGGCTCCAGAACTGTGAGAAATAAATTTCTGTTAAGATATCCAATCTGAGTGGTGTTTTACAGCAGCAAACCTAATAGACTAATACACACTATATCTCCTATTATCTTTACATCTTTTACTTTCCCCCTCTGTGTTCAATGTTGTCCTTTTACTTTACAAGTTTTCTTGAGAAATTGTGGTAAATCTACTATAAAAATCATCTATCTAACTCATGTTTCTTTTTTTAATATGTTTTGCTTGATTTTTTCTCTTTTTTAAGACTGTACCTATTTTCTTTAAGAGCAGTGTTAGATTTGCAAGATTTACAACAAAATTGAGAGTTAGAAATGCTGATTTCCCATAGCCTCCCTGCTCTCATACATGCATAGTCTCCCACTTACTGAAATCACTTTACAAAGAAAATATACAGATGGCAAATAAGCACATGAAAAGATGCTCCTCCACATCATCTATCATCAGGGAAATGCAAATTAAAACAACTTTGTTTTTCATGTTTCACAACTTTAATAGAATATACAGATGACACCACCCTTATAGCAGAAGGTGAAGAGGAACTAAAAGCCTCTTGATGAAAGTGAAACAGGAGAGTGAAAAAGTTGGCTTAAAGCTCAACATTCAGAAAACTAAGATCATAGCATCTGGTCCCATCACTTCATGGGAACTAGATGGGGCAACAGTGGAAACAGTGTCAGACTTTTTTTTTTTTTTGGCTCCAAAATCACTGCAGATGGTGATTGCAACCATGAAATTAAAAGACGCTTACTCCTTGGAAGGAAAGTTGTGACCAACCTAGATGGCATATTAAAAAGCAGAGACATTATTTTGTCAACAAAGGTCTGTCTAGTCAAGGCTATGGGTTTTCCAGTGGTCATGTATGGATGTGAGAGCTGGACTATGAAGAAGGCTGAGCACTGAAGAATTGATGCTTTTGAACTGTGGTGTTGGAGAAGACTCTCGAGAGTCCCTTGGATTGCAAGGAGATCCAACCAGTCCATTCTAAAGATCAATCCTGGGTGTTCTTTGGAAGAACTGATGCTAAAGCTGAAACTCCAGTACTTTGGCCACCTCATGTAAAGAGCTGACTCATTGGAAAAGACCCTGATGCTGGGAGGGATTGGGGGCAGGAGGAGAAGGGGACGGCAGAGGATGAGATGGCTGGATGGCATCACCAACTCAATGGACAAGAGTTTGGATGAACTTCGGGAGTTCGTTATGGACAGGGCGGCCTGGCGTGTTGCAGTTCATGGAGTTGCAGAGTGGGACACGACTGAGCGACTGAACTGAACTGAGCAAACTATTCACACAAAGTAAAACACCATATTCAGCTATAAGTATATCATAAATAAGGCGAGTGCTCCATAGATGTGTCCCCTGGCTACCAGGGCCCAAGCTCTTATATTCAGAAATCCACATGCCAACTAAGAACAATTTGCTCCAAACCCAGAGCTTTTAAGGTAAAATGAAGGTCTGGCCAAGAAATAAAAGCTACTGAGAAAGAAATCTCAATATTTACACACTGAATGAAAAACTATACTTCCCAGTCCAAGTCTTTTGCCATGGAAGAGACTAATATTCTGCTCACTGGATCTGTCCATTTCTAAGACAGGTATGGTAGTGAGCGCTGGACCATTAAGAAAGCTGAGTGCTGAAGAATTGATGCTTTTGAACTGTGGTGTTGGAGAAGGCTCTTGAGAGTCCCTTGGACTGCAAGGGGATCCAACCAGTCCATCCTAAGGGAAACCAGTCCTGAATGTTCATTGGAAGGATTGATGCTGATGCTGGAGCTGAAACTTCAATACTTTGGCCACTTGACGGGAAGAACTGACTCATTAGAAAAGACTCTGATGCTGGGAAAGATTGAAGGCAGGAGCAGAAGGAGACGACAGAGGATGAGATGATTGGATGACATCACAAACGTAATGGACATGAGTTCAGGAAGCTCAGGGATTTGGTGATGGACAGGGAATCCTGGCATGCTGCAGCCCATGAGGTCACAAAAAGTCAGACATGACTGAGCAACTAAACTGAGCTGAAGACAGGTGTGTTGAAGTTTCCAACTATGATACTGAGTTACTCTGTTTCTTTGAAGTTCTATCAGCTTTTGCCAAATGAAGTTTGTGGCTCTGTTGCTAGATGCTACATGTTAAGAACTGTTATGACTTCTTGGAGAATTTAGCTTACTACCATTATATAATGTGTTTCCCCTCCCTCCCCAGATGTGTATAAGAGACAGGTATAACAACAATCACAAACTGACAGTTGAAAACTAAATAGGCTGAACTTGCTCCAAATTGCACCTCCTTTCAGCTACTGAATTTTCTTTATTTTCAATCTGTTTTCACACAAGAGTAGCTTATACTGACTGTTTCTGTTTTCTCACAGCCCCCACCCACTCTGCATTCTCTTCTTTGTTGTTCAGCTGCTCAGTCGTGTCTGACTCTGTGACCCCATGGACTGCAGCATGCCAGGGAAAAAAAAAAAAAAAAGAACAGAATGCTCTGATGTATCTTATAACAACTCTTTTCCCCTTCCACTGGCAAAAAGTCCGAGGAAATTTTTCTCCATTATTTACTGTGGGAATTTAGTAGAATTCCTGGAGACAAATCTTGCAGTATTGCAAGGCACTCCCATCTGACTGGGTTCCCCTGGAGTCTTAACTCTCACTGTTGTCCAGAGTGAGACTCCAGGAGTTTATCAATTACAGAAAGGTTTCCCTACCTAAACACTAGTTCCCATAGCAGTTTCTGCTGAGGAATCTCTGTTCAGGAATTCTGTGACTTCCTATATTCACCTGTCTTGGGGGTGAATGTTTCCCCTGTGACCATATTTCTCTTATGGTTCTGAGAAGAGTTGGTTTTTCAGTCTGCTCAGGATTTTACTTGCTGTTAGACTGGAGTAACTTCCAACCTTCATATGTGGAAGTGGAAATCAGAAAGTCCTGTGTGTGTGTTTTTTTTTTAATAGTTTTTTTTTCTTTTATAAAATTATGTGTTGTTTGTTGAAACATATTAAGCATAGTTACAATGTTAAGGTTTCTCAACTTCAATTGTTATAATACTGTGTAGCTATTCAATTTTACTTGTTTCTTTTGTTTTCTCATGTCTTAGAAAGGTTATTTTAAATTGAGGTCTGGGCTGCGCTTGGTCACTCAGCTATGTCTGACTCTCTGTGACCTCATGGACTATACCCCATCAGGCTCCTCTGTCCATGGGGATTCTAATGCTATATATTCCAGGTCTTGGATAATAGGTGCATACAGAAAACATTTACATTTTCAGAACTCTAAGGGAAGTACCAGTACCAGATCATCTTAAGTTACTGTGTAAATTGAGATAGTTCCTATAGAGGTGATTTCCTATCATTATTTCATTTAACTTTAAGGCTATAGTCTTTAGGATCCTGTTGAAAAATATGTAGGTTCAATATACCTGGGGGACTCCAATTTTATTTATCTCACCCCTAAAGAGTCGAAATATCTTCCAATATTAACACCCACCACTTTTATAATTGTCAGGCCCCCAGAAGTCACAGATGTGGTATAGTCAAGACCCTGGGTAGGCAGCCCAGAAACAAGGGGATAATCACAACTGCAGAAATTCCCCCCAAAGACAGAGTGATCCAAACCTCACATCAGTCTTCCCAGACCTGGGGTTATGCACCAGGAATACAAGCCCCCAGATATCTGGCTTTGAAGGGAGTGGAACTTGCATTCTCATTCTTACTGCAGGAAACAGAAAAAGGCTGTAGGAAACAGACTGCTCTTAAAGAGCACATGCGAAAACCTTACATGCACCAAGACCCAGCACAAGAGCATTAGTCTGAAAGGAACCTGGGTCAGACATACTTACTGATCTTAGAGAGCCTCCTGGGGACACAGACAATAGCCATTTTGCGGATCACATTCTACATCAAGCACACTGGGGCTGGGAAGTGCCATTTTAGAGTTCTCCCTTTAGCTTATCAGGGATGAGTCACAGCACTGGCAACTTTGGTACAATCTTTTTTTATAAAAAAAAAAAAACAAAAAAAAACTTTGTTTGTTTTATACCAGAGCTTTGTTTGTTTTATACCAAAGCTGTTTTTACCAGCTTTGGTACAGCAGGTCCAAGGCTGGTACTAGCTTTGGGACTCCTAGGGGCCTGAAAACTAGCTACCTTAGGACATGGTCTTTTCTACCAGGGGACCAGCACCAGTCCTGGGACCCCATCTTAGGTTATAGCCCCATCCACCAGTGGGGCATCAAAGCTCCAGCAGTCTCTGAGACCAGCAGGCAGTCAACACAGGACCCAACTCCACCCACCATTGCCAGTGGCCTAAGCATTAGGCACAGCCTAGAAGCCAAGCAGTAGGGATCAACTCCATGCACCAGCATGCCCACAGTAGTCAGTCCCACCACACAAAAGTGCCCTAAGAGCTCAGAGAGGAGGCACTCCTATAGTATTAACTCTGATGAACAGAGGGAGTATTTTCCTGGGCCCCACAGGACATCTTCCACATAAGGCCATTTCTCCAAGATCAGAAAGTGTAACCAACTTAGAATGAGGCAAAATGAGATAACAGGGAAATATTTTCCAGCAAAGGAAATAAGATAAAACCCCAGAAGCATTAAATTGAGATAAGCAATCTTCCTGATAAAAATTCAAGTTAGTGATCGATAAATTCTCAGCAGACTCAGCAGAAGAATAGATGACTACATTGAGATGTTTAACAAAAAAGTTAGAAAATATGAAAATGCACAAAACAGAGCTGAAGAATATAGTACTGAAATTTAAAATGCACAAGAAGAAGTCAACAGTAGATTAGAGAATAAAGAACAATGAATCATTGAAGTGGAAAACAGAGTCCTAGAAATTATCCCAGATGAACAGATAAAAGAAAAAAAAAAAAAGATTTTAAAAAATGAGGACATTTTAAGAGAACTCTGAGACAACATCATACACATTAACACTCACATTATAGGGGTCTCAAAAACAGATGACAGAGGAAATGGCATAAAATACATTTGAAGAAATATTAGCTGAAGATCTCCCTATCCTGTGAAAGGAAACAGACATGCAGGTCCAGATATCAGAGAGTCCCAGACAAGATCGATCCAAAGAGATTCACAACAAGACCCAATGCAATTAAAATAGCAAAATTAAGGATAAAGAGAGAATATTTAAAACAACAAAGGAAAAACAACGAGATAGTTACAAAGGAACTCCCAGATGATTATCAGCTGACTTTTCAAAAGAAATTTTGTAGGCCACAAGGAAGTGCCAAAATAATACTGCCTACTCATTTTTAATTCTTAACTCGTGTACTATACCTTCCAGGAAATCTTTACTTGCATCCATAACCATGACTGCAACTCCCATCTGTACAAAGTGTCATCTCTCTACCTGATTAGTATTAGACACTTATTTCTATCATGGAAGTAATTTTTATTTATAAAATTCAGTTCTTTCTGTCTCTTCTATTTAAGAATAGAAAATATATATTAGTCTTAAGAACATTTATTGTTGAATGACCAATGGATAGATTGGTGGGAAAATACTGAATTAACAAAATTATGGAATCTGAGAGAGAATATGTTTTCAGAAATGAAGGCAGTTTAGAGAAGAATAGTGTAAATGTGACTAAGAAATCTGTGCAATTGATTAATAAGCCTATACTTTGGATTGAGGATATCAATGATGTATCAGAGGAACACAAATCACCTTACTGGATAAGTAAATATAAGCCAGTAATTGAGTCTACACGAATAGAACATTTTTTGAGAAAACTAGTTGTAAATCTAAATCCACTCAACCAGAATGGAAGCACAAGATAACTGATGTTCAAAAGTCTTTGTGAAGAGAGGATAAGAATATGATAGATGAAGACATTGAAGAAAGGTATTGCTTATGTTATTATTGTGTCTAATTTTAACACAAATAGAATAAACATAATAATTTTGATGACTTCCTCCAATGATTACAATTAAGATTATGGCCATTTTTCCTTTCAATAGAGAAGGCAATGTCTTGGATTTGTAATAACAGAGCAAGAAAAATGCATGTCAATAAAGCAAAGTTAAATCTATTGTAATTATAGATGACATCAAGGGGGGAAATGTTATTCCTAAACATTGTGAGTTTATTGTGGATTTTACATAAGAGTGGTTGTATATAAGTCATAAAACTGTTTTCTCTATTTGCTAATTTATATAGGCAGCTACTGTTGGACTTGAAAACCTCAACTGAGCAAAACAACAAAACATATTTAGAAAATTATGTTTCTGTGGGTATATTCAAGGAATTTTTATAGGTGCTCCTCTTCCACTTGGCTTGATTTTCACTTTCTATTGCTTTATCATTGTATTAGAGAGCTGCACATTTTTAGGCTGCAAATGACGTGTTGTTATCTCTCCAGAATTTCCTATGCAGTAGGAGAGAAGAATGATAACATTTTATGCTTGAAAAACACTTTAGAAGAAAAAATAGTTTATTCAGTCTATTTGATTTTTAATGTATTGTAAGAAAAAATTGTTTGGCATTATGTAAATAATAAGCACAGTAATTTGATTAAAGCATGTACTATTCTATTGGCTTTGCTTTTATTGTTTAGAATGTGAATTCTCTTGAATTAGTTTAGCTGTATTTATATAAAACTACATCATTTTTCTTCTTCACAAGAGCACATTTTTCTCTTACTTATTATTTGCTTTGTATAATATTTAATTGTTTAAATAACTTAACTCACTTTTCTGAACTCTTCAATAACTAGCACAATCTTGAACCTATTTGGAAAATTAAAAATGTATACTCAA
>SJYT01043977.1:520788-536378 GCA_006410635.1 Cephalophus harveyi | reverse complement strand
GGAACAGTAGAAAATCCTTAAAACTATAATCTTGTTTATGTAAATCAGAACAATATTGTTTTAAAATTTTTTCACAGTGAATTTACATTTTTAATATTAGTTTTTAAGTGTGTTTAAATTATTTTCTGAGAAAATTATTTATATCTCTGCCCTAAACTTGTAAATTTACTTGAAATATGTTTTGTTTGCATCTGATTCTCCAAAAAATTCATTAAGTCTCACCTGTCACAAGCACATGCACATATACATGCACATTCCTTTTTTGAATAGAACCCACTGTCAAATCAAAACGGTGTCCTATTTCTTTTCACAATCCACATCTTAGGATTTTACACATAATGCTGCTCTTCTCACTGAACTATTATTCTTTTCTAACCTGATTATTCATACATGGGTTCACCTGTCATATGGCTGTGCGTTGAGAATTCACTATGAAAAGGTATCTATGACATGCTTTTATAATCTAATAAATATTTAATGGGAAATACTGTCTACATTAATTCAAAGTATATGTTTGAAGATTATTTTAATTAACTTTTCAATAAAATAAATAAGTTTCAGACCTGGAAACAGAAGCTCAGGTAAACTCCACAGATTGCCACTACTTCAAGTATACTATCACACTTAGGAGGCTGACACATTCTGAGCATGATGTAAAATTCTTGTTTGGAGGCCTCCCTGACTTTTCCCTTTCTGTTTCCTCTTTTGGCTGATTTTAATGTATATTGTTTCCTTATAATCAATGTAACTGTTTTCAGTAATTTCTATTTCTGGCAAATTAAAAAAACATGAGGATTCTTAGAGGGAAAAAACAAACCTGCAGTTGATATTAGAATCCTTTTCTTTCATTTATGTCTACTCATTCTTTAACTTTGCCAAAAAGTTTTATTACCTGTCATAGTATTGCAGGAAAATATTGGTAACTTTATTTAATAACTTCTCAAAAATTTCACTAATTCATATTCATGATAATCCATCATATATTTTACATTTACTGCTCATTGGTTGTAGCTTTTACCTTTGTTCCCAGTTTAAACGTCAGAATTCTCAGGCAGACTTGCAATTTGGAGGACTTGCCTCTAACCTGACAGTTTGGCTAATCCCAGGTACCTTCCTAGACACATTCTAGGGTCATAAACACAGATGCCTTCCAACTCTCCCCTGGAGAATTATTATTATTATTATTTTGTGTTTCAGGTAACTAATAAACTTTCTCTCTAAAGGGCAGGACAGACAGGAGCTCTATAAAAGACCAGTCTCCTAATTTTGGTCTTTCTGGCTCCTGCTTCAATCACTACATGTGCAGTTAAATATCTACTCCTCCTCCTGAACACCCAAATAACACTGTACTGATCTGGCTGCTCCTTTATTCCATGAGTAATAAACACTTTTCTGACTGAAGAGTCTTATTTTCTTTCTTACTATATGTATGTGAAACTGTGGCAGGCTAACTTGTTAACTTGCAAGTAAGGAAGATTTGCCCTGGGGAAGGAAATGGCAACCTACTCCAGCATTTTTGCCTGAAGAATCCCATGCACAGAAGAGCCTGGCGGGCTACTGTCCTTGGGTCACAAAGAGTCGAACACGACTGAGTGACTGAGCACAAGGCAGATTTCCAGACACTGAACACCTTCAGATTTAAGTATTGTGTAAAATTCCCAAATATGAAAAATATATAATATTCCTTTTTAAAATAGAAATACTAACAAAAATGAAGCTTTAAAGAAAATAATCAGTTTGAAGAATTCTGCATATAAAATTTACAAAGATATTCATTATAATACCTTGCTTTGTTTTCAAGGATTCCAAAATTGGCCACAGCTTAATTTTCTAGTTTTATTTTTTACCTTTATTCAACATAAACAATAAACTCTAAGAATAAATAAAAAGAAACTCAAAGTCTCGTAAATAGACTTTAAAATGTCTATATTGCTTGATCTTTTATCAATCTGTCTTACTGAAAATCCTGAACTTCTTTGTTCTCCAAACGGCAACCCACTCCAGTACTCCTGCCTGGAGAATCCCATGGAGGGAGGAGCCTGGTAGGCTACAGTCCATGGGGTCGCAAAGAGTCGGACACGACTGAGCGACTTCACTTATCCTTAAAAGTACAACTTAGTAATGTACCGACTTGTTCTGTCAGAAATGTTTTATAAAGTGTGTGAGTCACTTGAGTCAAAGCCCACTGATATCAAATTCTGCTTTACTACTTACTAAATATCCAGACCACTATTTATTCTTCTTTGAAAATGATGATCAGAGTACACTTAGAAGTCTTTTAATAGGAGAGGAAAATCAAAGGCGTTACTCTATATGGAGTGCTCAGCACAGTCCATGGTTAACAGCAATAATCATAAGAGCTAACTCTGACAAAGAGTGTGTGTCCCAGAACTATTCAGAGTAGTTTACATGTATTGAATACTAGCTCATTTAATGTTAATTTTGCAGAAGTCATCCTCATTTCAATTTTCACAGCTGGATACCACAGTTCCTTCTAAACTAATACAACACTCATTTTCTGAAATGTAGATGCTGCTATACCTGCATCCCACTAAGTTTCCTTTTATATAGATTATTTCAATATAGGAGTCCCTTTAAGGGTATGGTGCTAACATCATACTTTTTACTCCACTGGACTCCTTACAGTGATGCACATGTAGCAGAGAACAATCTATATTAAGTTACATTTTACCTTATTGATTGCCCTTAAGCTAAACAAATGAATGACAATCATCATCATACTAATAACCTAGCACCAGACTAACAGGTTTCGTTGTTGCTGTTCAAACCCAGTGTGTCCAACCCTAGACTAATAGGCTTTGCTATTGACATTCAATCCCTCAGTTGTATCTGACTCTTTGATATCCCATGGACTGTAGCATGCCAGGTTTTCCTGTCCTTCACCATCTCCCAGAGTTTGCTCAGACTCATATCCATTGAGTTGGTGATGCCATCCAACCATCTCATACTCTGTCATCCTTTCACCTCTTGCCTTCAATCTTTTGCAGAATCAGGGTCTTTCCCAATGAGTCAGCTCTTTGCATTAGGCAACCAAATTGTTGGAGCTTCAGCTTCAGTATCAGTCCATCCAATTAATATTCAGAGTTGATTTCCTTTAGGATTCACTGGTTTGATCTTGCTGTCCAAGAGAACCCAAGGATCTTCTCCAGCATCACAGTTCAAAACCATCATTTCTTCAGAGCTCAGCCTCTTTTATTTTCCAGCACACATATCCTTACATGACTACTGGAAAAACCATAGCTTTCACTAGATGGATCTCGGTCAGCAATGTCTCTGCTTTTTAATACACTGTCTAGGTCTGTCATAGCTTTTCTTCCAAGGAGTAAGCGTCTTTTAATTTCATGGCTGAATTCACCAACCACAGTGATTTTGGAGCCCAAGAAAATAAAGTTTGTACTGTTTCCATTGTATCCCCATCTATTTGCCATGAAGTGATGGGACAGGATGCCATGATCTTAGTTTTTTTTATACTGACTTTTTGCCAGCTTTTTCACTCTCCTCTATCACCTTCATCAAGAGACTCTTTAGTTTCCACTTTTTGCCGTAAGATTGATGTCATCTACATATCTGAAGTTATTGACATTTCTCCCATCAATCTTGATTCCAGCTTGTACCTCATCCAGCCAAACATTTCACATGGTGTACTCTGTATATAGTTAAATAAGCAGGGTGACAATATACAGCCTTGATGTACTCCTTTCCTAATTTTGAATCAATCCATAGTTTCATGTGCGATTCTAACTGTTGTTTCTTGACTTATACAGGTTTCTCAGGAGGCAGGTAAAGTGGTCTAGTATTCCCATCTCTTGAAGAATTTTCCACAGTTTGTTGTGATCTACACATTCAAAGGCTTTAGTGTGGTCAATGAAGCAGGAAAGTGAAAGTCGCTTAGTCATGTCCAACCCTTTGACCCCATGGAAAATACAGTCCATGGAATTCTCCAGTCCAGAATACTGGAGTAGGTAGTCTTTCCCTTCTCCAGGGGATCTCTCAACCCAGGGATTGAACCCAAGTCTCCAACCTTGCAGGAGGATTCTTTAACAGCTGAACCATAAGGGAAATCCAAGAATACTGGAGTGGGTAGCCTATCCCTTCTCTAGAGGATCTTCCCGACCCAGGAATCAAACCAGGGTCTCCTGAATTGCAGGTGGATTCCTAACCAACTGAGATATCAGGGAAGCCCCAAATGAAGCAGAATTAGATGTTTTTCTAGAGTTCTGTAGTTTTTTCTATGATCCAATGAATGTTGGCAATTAGATCCCTGGTTCCTCTGCCTTTCCTAAATCCAGCTTGTACATCTGGAAGTTCTTGGTTCACATATTGTTAAAGGCTAGTTTGAAGGATTTTGAGCATTACTTCGCTAGCATGTGAAGTAATGGGTGCAATTGTGTGGTAGTTTGAACATTCTTTGCCATTGTCTTTCTTTGGGATTGGAATGAAAACTGACCTTTTCCAGTCCTTTGGGCACTGCTGAATTTTCCAAATTTGTTGGCATACTGAGTACAGCACTTTAATAGCATCATCTTTTAGGATTTGATATAGCTCAACTGGAATTCCATTACCTCCATTAGCTTTGTTTGTAAGTGTTGCTTCCTAAGGCCCATTTGACTTCATATTCCAGGATGTCTGGCTCTAGATGAGTCATCACACCATCATGGTTATCCAGGTCATTAAGATCTTTTTCATATAGTTCTTTTGTGTATTCTTGTCACCTCTTCTTAATATCGTCTGCTTTGTTAAGTCCATACTGTTTCTGTCCTTTATTGTGCCCATCTTTGTGTGAAATATTCTCTTGGTATCTCTGATCTTCTTGAAGAGATCTCTAGTCTCTCCCATTCTATTGTTCTCCTCTATTTCTTTGTATTTTTCACTTTAAAAGGCTTTATTGTCTCTCCTTGCTGATCTCTGGAACTCTTCACTCAGGTGGGTATAACTTTCCTTTTCTCCTTTGCCTTTGGCTTCTCTTCTTTTCTTAACTATTTATAATGCCTCCTCAGTCAGCCATTTTGCATTTTTGCATTTCTTTTTCTTTGGAATGGTTTTGATCACCGTCTCCTGTAATTGGCCCTAGACAGACAGGCTAATTATGGCTAATGAGACAGTTTATGGCTAATTATGGCTAATGAGACAATCTCACAAAGAATGCTCTATAGAAAAATTTTAGTAGAGTTTCCCTGGTGGCCCAGTAATTAATACTCCACACTTTCAAGGTGAGGGGCATGAGTTCCACCCCTTATCAAGGAAGTTTTTCATGCCAAGGAGGGCAGCATGGACCAAAAAAAAAAAAAAAAAAGAGAGAGACATTTTAGTGCTTGCCACTCTTTTAGGTTCTTGTATTGGAATCTTCTCTGCCCTTTGAAATGATACCTATGATTTCTCTTCTATCTCTTCTATGTGATGTTAATTTTGGTTCTAGTTGATTTGTGTAGGAATAGACATTTTTATAGGAAATACAACCTATACCATGCAAATGTGCTGTGGTGTAGGTTGGCGCACACACACACACACACAAATTAATAGACTCCCTCCTCTTTTACTAGCCATATCTAATTATTCACAAAATACAGTTAATTTAGTATTTTTCTTTTCCCCTTCTGCAGTCCAAATCTAAGAAACTTTTATTTATTAAGTAAGCAATTGCCAAATTCAACCCACAGGGCTCTAGCTTTAGCAACACCTTACATAAGGCATGTTGACTATTATAAGTAATTTGTATTTATTCTAAATTCCATAAATTTTTTATTCTTAAGAATATATGTATTCTTAAGAATATGTTTGTGTGTTACGTGGAGGTGATACCTGCTCCAAATATAATTTAAAATTACCCCTTACTTTCATAAGGCAATTGACATCTTCTCAATTAGATTTAAAAAAAAAAAAAAACTGTAAACATGATTCTAAGCCTGGCCTCCAGAAAGCTTTCTACCCATTCTAGTTAATGACTCCACATACAAACCCACTTGTTTCATACTTTACTAGTCTCCCAGTCAATGGTACCCCAGTCCAGTACTCTTGCCTGGAAAATCCTGTGGACGGAGAAGCCTTTTAGGCTGCAGTCCATGGGGTCGCTAAGGGTCAGACACGACTGAGCAACTTCACTTTGACTTTTCACTTTCCTGCATTGGAGAAGGAAATGGCAACCCACTCCAGTGTTCTTGCCTAGAGAATCCCAGGGATGGGGGAGCCTGGTGGGCTGCCGTCTATGGGGCCGCACAGAGTCAGAAATGACTGAAGCAACTGAGCAGCAGCAGTCCCCCAGTCAGGCTATTTTATTTGTATTCATTTTTTCCATGAATTGTTCAGTGAGTATTTTCTCTTTCCCAAGTCCTCTAAAGGAAGCATGAAATCCCTCAGTGAACAGGATGCAAATGATCTTAACCTCCATGAAATTTAAAGTCTATGAAATATGTGTACTAATTACATATGCATATATATACATAATTATTTCAAAATATAATAGAGCTTGAAATTTTGATAAATGTCAAAAAGTGACAAATGAACATTTCACTAACTTGATTAAATTCTGCAATTATGTTTCCAGTGCTCTCAGATCATATAGTCCCAAATCCTGTTGCTTTCTACTTTGCAGGCCTTATATTTTACTAGTACTTCTTTTACATTATATGTTTTAATCATATAAAATTTTTTCTCTTGATGAATAGGTTATGACTGCATTCCTACTTCCACAACCTCCAAATATGCACACCAATAAAACACAAACATAAAACACAAACATATATACAAAAACTTTGTAGCTGAAGGCTATTAACCCTTTAGGCCTCTACTTAAATGTTACCTTTTGTAGTCTTTTCTTGGATCTCCAGAGTAGGTTAAACACTCCATTTTAAACTCGTCTTCAACTTTGCACTTCTTCATAGCACTGACAGGAACAGTAAACAATAGAACATTTATGTAATTGTGTTTTAAGGAATACTTGAAACTATACTGCATGCTTGGTGGATAAACTGCAATTACAGCTTCTAGGATGGTCTCTGGCAATGGTTGGTTTTAAATGAACAAAATAATATATAATAACATTGCCTAAGAGGAATGCTGATAAATCATTGTGCCCAAAAAGTTCTATCTACCAGAAATTCGCTAATGATATACGGACATGGTCAGGTAGTTAGTACCAGAAATACAACTCAAAAGGAGATTTTGAAATAAGCAGAATGCATGAAGCAATAAATAACAAAAGTATTAAAGAGATTGAGGAAGAATTTGAGTAAGCATATCACTTCATGGGAAATAGATGGAGAAACAGTGGAAACCATGTCAGATTTTATTTTTTGGGCTCCATAATCACTACAGATGGTGATTGCAGCCATGAAATTAAAAGACGCTTACTCCTTGAAAGGAAAGTTATGACCAACCTAGATACCATATTAAAAAGCAGAGACATTACTTTGCCAACAAAGGTTCGTCTAGTCAAGGCTATGGTTTTTCCAGTAGTCATGTATGGATGTGAGAGTTGGACTGTGAAGAAAGCTGAGCACCGAAGAATTGATGCTTTTGAACTGTGGTGTTGGAGAAGACTCTTGAGAGTCCCTTGGACTGCAAGGAGATCCAACCAATCCATTCTAAAGGAGATCAGTCTTGGATGTTCTTTGGAAGGAATGATGCTAAAGCGGAAACTCCAGTACTTTGGACACCTCATGCAAAGAGTTGTCTCATTAGAAAAGACTCTGATGCTGGGAGGGATTGGGGGCAGGAGGAAAAGGGGACGACAGAGGATGAGATGGCTGGATGGCATCATCAACTCGATGGACATGAGTTTGGGTGAACTCCAGGAGTTGGTGATGGACAGGGAGGCCTGGCGTGCTGCAATTCATGGGGTCGGTACACCTGAGCAACTGAACTGAAAGAGTTTGAGTATGCCTAAACAAAAAATATATGCAGAGGAGAAATGGTCTGTTTCTTGATGCTGATTTTGTGATGTTTCATAGAGATGCATGCTTATAAAGTGTGAATTTTTCTACAGCTGTATATTTAATGAAAATGTATTAATGGATGAATTTTAAAAAATAGCTGACTTTTTGACAGGATTAATACAGACAGTCATTATTTAGAGACTTTTGTTTTGCTGTAAAGGAGCAGGAACAATCAACCACTGATAAGGAAGAAGGGTAGTTTGCTTGCTACTGCTTCCTAGATCCTAAAACATCTCCTGATCTTAACCTATACCTTATTCTGAGAATCTAGCCTCATGGCTCATCCTGGACTTCCGTGAGATTCTTGCTTTAATCATGTTCATGCATCATATTCTGATCTCCCATTTGTATAAATCAGTTTGTTCTGGAATACAAACACATGAAAATAAATAATAACCTTATAACAAATTACCCTTTCCTTATAATTTGGGGATGTGAATGTCTTCTTGTTATAAGCAAGATCTTCTATCACACAGTGATAACACTATCACCATACATATTTACTAACTATACAAAAATCATGAGTAATATATGTGAACAGCTGACCATATCAAATCTCTTATTTCTAGTGCAAAATGTTATTTGCAGAAAATAAATTAATCACTGTGTTTAAAAGAGGTTATAGGTAGAGAAGTTTTTCAAAGTTCCCTTTAGTTGACTTCTATTACACTTTTATTTAGAATTTTGAACTTGGTACTGAAAATCCTTTTTGTGTTTTGATGAGAAGTTGGTGAAATTTAGTGGGAAAGAAAAATACGACTCTTAAGTAATGTTAATTTTAGGGACCTCAGGTAACATATTTTTTACTATCAAACCATGTAATGAATCACTGCTTCCTTAGAAATGAAACTAGTTATCTGTGTCTAGGTCCAGAGTGATAATGCAGCCAGACCCTACTTCTAGGGTCTTTCAGTCTTTGGCCTAGCTCCAGCTTCTGTAAACTCAGATTTTTGTCTAAATGATAGACAATGTAATTAATGTAATAACTTTTGGAAATTCTTTCTGTTTTGTTTCAACAAAAACTTATTCTTTGATTGCTTTGCCTCTTGAATGTTTTAACTTTACCAAAAGGAGATTGTGAATTGGAGAAAGATTATAACTTATTGTTGGAAATTCCCATAGGATAAGGTCCTTTCTGAAAGTGAGGGAATTATTCTGGGAGATGTGTATAAGAGACAGCAGATATCTAGATCAAAATATTTCTCTTTCTCATTAGCTTTTCAAAGGTGCCTTACATTTTATATATGCTTGGTTTAATATCTTTTGCTATAGATTTACTTGTCATGAAAGTTCTAAAGATTGATGATCATGCAAAAATATAAATAATTTACTGTTTTCTTCTTTTGTTTCATTTGATTTTAACAATGTTTTTCAAAGATGGGAATAAAAAAGGTATTGTAAGCAAGTTAGGGCTGAAATAGAATGACAGTCTTGAAGAATAAAACATAGGGGACCAAGTTTTCTTCATAAATAATACATAGGCAGGGGTTTATTGCACACTTTGTGGGATTTGCATGAACTTGCTCTATCTCTGAGAGAAAGCAATTTCCTCAGTACAGTAAAAATAGTAAGGTTAGGCTAAAGGACAAAAAGAGACATCCCAGAATAATTCCCTCACTTTCAGAAAGGACCTTATCCTATGGGAATTTCCAACAATAAGTTATAATCTTTCTCCAATTCACAATCTCCTTTTGGTAAAGTTAAAACATTCAAGAGGCAAAGCAATCAAAGAATAAGTTTTTGTTGAAACAAAACAGAAAGAATTTCCAAAAGTTATTACATTAATTACATTGTCTATCATTTAGACAAAAATCTGAGTTTACAGAAGCTGGAGCTAGGCCAAAGACTGAAAGACCCTAGAAGTAGGGTCTGGCTGCATTATCACTCTGGACCTAGACACAGATAACTAGTTTCATTTCTAAGGAAGCAGTGATTCATTACATGGTTTGATAGTAAAAAATATGTTACCTGAGGATGGTATTATAAACAGAGCTCCCATTACCAGATAGAAGCAACAGAAGGTGACTCCATTTTTTCCTCTAAAATTAAAACAAATAGTTGAATAAAACTATGTAGATGGATATGAAGATGTGCTCTCCATACCCCCTTTCCATTAATGACAGTTCTCTAGCTGTGAGGAGTAAGGTCATGTCCTTCCCTCGGAAGCCCATAACTCGAGTCACAATTGAGCAAGGTGAGAGTACTAGGGTTTGACAATTGCAGAGTGACAACATAGAATGCTTTTATGGACAATAGTGACTGCAGAACTTCCCACTGATTTGGTCAAGGCTTTGTGTAGCAAGTATTCCTGCCCAAATTATTTAAGCCCAATCCTGCCTCCCCCTCCTCTATTCACAGGTGTTAATTCTAATAAAAATCTTACAACCCAAGTATATCTCAGTGTCAGATTCTGAAAAATGTAAGAAATTTCCTAGACTGATTGCCAAAAAATAAAACAAAGTCATATTCTGGTGTTCAATACTGTCAAAATAGGGAGTTTGCCTTTACAAATATGTGTAAGTACTAACTACTGTAACGTTATAAAATACTAAAGCATAAAAATCATGTTTATATATTAGCAATAAAAATCCAAAAATTAAAGTTAAAACAATAATTCCATTTATGATAATATCAAAAAGAATAACATCCTTTTTGGAATAAGCTTACCAACTGAAGTACAAATGCTATATATTAAATATTACACAACATGCTGAAAACGATTAAAGAAGATCTAAGTAAATGCAGGCTACCCAGGTGTCTCACTGGTAAACAATCTACCTGCCAATGCAGGAGGTGGAGGTGAAGGTGAAGTCGCTCAGTCGTGTCTGACTCTTTGCGACCCCGTGGACTGTAACCTACTAGGCTTCTCCGTCCATGGGATTCTCCAGGCAACAGTACTGGAGTGGATTGCCATTTCCTTCTCCAGGGGATCTTCCCAACCCAGGGATCAAACCCGGGTCTCCCACATTGGAGGCAGACGCTTTAACCTCTGAGCCACCAGCCAATGCAGGAGACACAGGTTCAATTCCTGGGCTGGGAAAATCCCAAGGAGAAGGAAATGGCAACCCACTCCAGTATTCTTGCCTGGGAAATCCCATGGACCGAGGAGCATGGTGGGTTATATGGTCCATGGGGTAGCAAAAGAGTTGGACATGACTTAGTAACTGAAAACCAACAAGGTAAATGCAATGGTATTTCTGAACAACAAGGTAAATGCAATGGTTTCAGGGTATAACTGAAACCCTCCCCTGGCCCCAGCCCTGCCCTTGCTGTTCCTTGTGCTTTTGGAGAGTGTTAAATTATGGAAGTCCCTTGGGGGCCCTCCCTGTCCCCTAGGACCTCTTACTTATACTAAAGTTCCCTGTTTTCAAAAAATAAATAAATAAATAAATAAATAAATAAAAACCTTGAAAACCAACAAGGTAAATGCAATGGTATTTCTTCTTGGTTTCAAGATTCAATATGGAAGTTCTCCACAAATTGCTCTTTAGAGTCAAAGCAATATCTCTAAAAATAGTAATACCAGACTTTTGGGGAGAAATTAACAGGTTCTTGCTAAAATTTAGATATAAATCCAAAGGTCCCAGAATAGCCAAAATAATCCTGAAAAGGAGAATAAATTTAGAAAAGTTATGCTTACTGATTTCAAAATTCAATATAATGCCAGAATCAAGGTGTGTTACTGCCATAAGAGTACAGATATAAATCAATGGAACTTAACTGAAAATTTAGAAATAAACCTCCACTTATAGACAACTTCAGTTTTGACACAGATGTCAGGGCAAGTAAATGAGGAAATAATAGTCTTGGAAAACTGGATATCCACACACAAAAGATAAATCAATATCTTTACTATATACCATACAAAGAAATTATCCTCACCATTAAAGGTCAATAAATAAATAAAAATAATTGTATTAGGTCCATACAATGGAATATTACTCAACAACAAAAAGAAAGAAATTACTGATACATAGTGAGATACATCTGAACCTCAAAAACATGTGCCATGTTAAAAAAAAAAAATCTAGATTCCATATGTATGAACTATTTAGAAAAGGCAAATGCATGAAGACTGAAAATAGTATCTGAGTATGTGAGCAGGGACATGAAAGATTACAAATTAGCAGGAAGAAGCTCTTGGAATTATTTGCGCTGTTGTTTAGTCACTAAGCCGTGTCTTACTTTTGTAACCCCATGGATGGTAGCCTGTCAGGCTTCTCTGTCCATGAGATTTTCCAGGCAAGAAAACTGAAGTGGGTTGCCATTCCTTTCTCAGGGGATCTTCCAGGGAACAAACCCACGTCTCCTGCCTTGGCTGGTGGATTCTTTACTGCTGAAACACTAGGGATTGATACAAAATTGGACTATAGTGAAGGTTGTAAAATTGTGTCAGTTTACAAAAATCACTGAGGTTTATACTTGAAACAATTAGATTTTGTGGTATATATAAATTATATCTCAATAAAGTTGTATGAACTGTTTTATATAATATAATCTCAACTGTGATATATATACACATACATAAGCATAGATATACACACGTAAAAATGGTTTATGAAACAACATGGGTCCGGTTAACATTTTAATTACAAAACTGGAAAGACAACATTTAAGCGCTTTCCTTATAAGCTCTTATAAGCTGTTAATATGAATCAAAAAATGAAAAATATGAAAATTGATATAAAATCAAAATTTCGTTCAGCCTAATTCATTTTACATCTCACGCATATTTTCTGGCCCCTCCAGACATCCTTTCAATGGACAGCTTTTCCACATAAAAGCCTTGATGTTTAGTAGTCTGAGTTGATGCTGAAAGGATTTAGGATAAAGGAGGGAAAGAAAATCATATTCACTTATTCATGAGAGGGACAGTTACTCCCATTTCATGGCTGATATATAACTGACTCTTTATGTTAGGAGAGAAAGGCTGTGGATGAAGGGTTATAAAAGTGTCACCCTCTCTACTTTGAATAAAGCAAGATTATTTTGCTTTACAAGATTATACAGTGGATGTCTTATATAATATGTTAATATTTTTAGTTCTCAAAGATATTGTAAGTTTCATGTCTAACCACAACTCTTTACCATCTTTTTATATGTTTTTGCAGAAAGTCCTATAATTGGAATAAAGTGATACTTAAAAATTTTAACTGAGTTAGCCCAATAAAATTCTGTTTGTATTTTTATTTTTTCATTAACTCATCCAGGCCTCAAGGAGTATACCTCCTGGAAGACATTCACAATAATATAAGTTAGTAGGGAATAAAAGAAATCAATCAATTATAATCTTGACCAGTAACCTGGCTGCTCCTCCTGTATTCTGTATTTCAGTTAGCAATCTTGTAAATTAGAAATCTCTGGTCTGTACTTCATAATTCTGTTCTATGGATTCAACCTTTTTATGAATCATTTTATCCCTTAATTTTTCCTGCCAACATATTTCTCAACATTGTCACATGAGATAGTTACCATATGGTTTTCTGTTTAACTTTTCTAACTATCTTACATGTCTTGTACTCAAGACCTGCCCTCACCTCTTTTAACAAGCCTATCACCAACTGCTAATCCCTTTCACCTCCTACCACTAAATGTTTCTTTAGGTCACTGTGTCAAATGACTTGTGCACTCTACCACCTTTCTCTGCCCTCATCCCCCAGTACTTGCCCTTTGTTCTTCAACTTCCACACTTCTCATTACAACACTCGTTGTCTTTACACTACGTGTCTGTGCCTGTGGAATGGTTTACCGGTTTACCTAAAAATTCCAAATTTCGTCCAAGACCCAATATAAATGATACCTCATTTGAAATAAAACTTTCCAGATTAATTAAGGCAAACTAATTATTCCACCTTATTATTCCCAAATACTCATATTCTCTTAAATTCCTTAGTATTTCCAAATACTCTTACATTATCCTAAAACTATTACCATTTCACAGTTAAACTGCGAATCTTTCCAAGTGTTTTCTAAGTTCATTACAAGCAAGGCCTATTCTGTAGTTTTCAATCGCTAGTGCTCAGTACAAAGTCTTTCTTATGTTAATAAATGAATATTCATTAAAATAAGTGAATGTGAATTATTTCTATAACCAGCAATTTAAAAATTGATATCCTCTTTGAAATGTTATTAAAACAATATGATAAAGGATGTTTAGTTCATTAAGAGAAGGAAGGGAAAAGCCCATGAAAATAGAACAAAGGAAGGTCAGAGGACCACAGTGAGAACCTCAGGTAAAACAAACAGCCCTCCTGGTTAGCCCCAATTTACATAGAGCAGGCTCACAGGGAAGAGAAAAAATGTATTTTCCTTTGCATGACAAATGAAACTGAGCTGTAACACGGAGCTGTAAACTGGTCCCTCCATCGCTTCAAATTTTTGCTGCGTTGAGACAAAACCGGAGAAATTACACACTCCCCCGACACCTATAGTGCTGTTTCTAGGATTTGACGTAACTGAAACAACCTTGGCTCAGCCCCTATGAGGCAGAAGCCAAGCACAGTAGAAGCCCAACTCAGCAAAAGCTCCCCTCCCGCAGTGGAAGCTGAATGAGAAGAAACCCAGCACAGTGGAAGTGACAAGAAGCCCAGTGTGTTAGAAACCTGGACAGCAAAAACAAACTCTGCAGAAAGCTTACATGGCTCAGTCCCAGATTCCAGAAGACCTCCGGCTGGGGTAGGAGGTCCTCTGCCCAATGGCTGGAAGGACATATGGCTAACAAAATCTTAATTCCTTTACAAGCTCTCATTTCTTGTTTCCTCGAACAGGTAAGCAGCAGTGGGTGCAGTTGAGGGACTCTGGAGAGGCTACTCCCCAGTGTGTCTTGAAAGCTCCACTATCATCTGCCCTCTAGTAGCTGTTGCCCAAGCAGGTGGGGGTTCTTCTGTCCTTAATCTTTGTGCCAAGTATCAGGCCAATGAAAATTGTGAGCACAGGTCAGGTATTTAGCAGATTTTCTGGCAGGTTATGAAGGGGATTCCTCAGCATATTTCTCCCACTGCTTTTTCATCCTGTCCTTCAGCTCCTCTCTCCCGGGACTTGAGCCCAGACAAAACCCATGGTGCCTGGTTTTAGGACCTAACGAAGCTCAAGCTCATTGTAAAAAATTCAGTGAGGGACTCAGCAATAGGTAGGAGGTAGATTTGTTCAGATTCAGAGAGAAGCACACTCTGAGAGTGTGGACCATCACAGAGGGTGAGTGCAGTGGCCATGGAATGTGGTGTGGTTAGTTCTTTGGCCTGGGTAATGTCACATGCTAATGAGTGGGAGGATCATTCCAACAACTGGGGAACCACCCACTCCTCAGTCTTCTGACAGTGCCTTGGAACTGTCCTGGCTCCTTTGGAGCCAGTGTCAGTTAACTTGCAGATTGAGGATCAAGGATTAGTTGAATTTGACCTGTCATCTTGTACCCATCTGATTTTAATTGGTTTATGTTATGTATGGATGTGAGAGTTGGACTGTGAAGAAGGCTGATCGCCGAAGAATTGATGCTTTTGAAGTGTGGTGTTGGAGAAGACTCTTGAGAGTCCCTTGGACTGCAAGGAGATCCAACCAGTCCATTCTGAAGGAGATCAACCCTGGGATTTCTTTGGAAGGAATGATGCTAAAGCTGAAACTCCAGTACTTTGGCCACCT
>SJYT01043977.1:506161-520740 GCA_006410635.1 Cephalophus harveyi | reverse complement strand
TAGATGTGTATAAGAGAGAAGAGTTGACTCATTGGAAAAGACTCTGATGCTGGGAGGGATTGGGGGCAGGAGGAGAAGGGGACGACCGAGGATGAGATGGCTGGATGGCATCACTGACTCGATGGATGTGAGTCTGAGTGAACTCCGAGAGATGGTGATGAACAGGGAGGCCTGGCGTGCTGCGATTCATGGGGTCGCAAAGAGTCGGACACGACTGAGCGACTGAACTGACTGACTGATGCCCTTGGGCTATGTCATTCTTTCAAAAGTTGTGCCCTGCCCCCTTCCCTCCTGTTTCATGCTCTTCTCCTGAGCCCGGTCCTGGCCCAAAATGTTGCCTTTACAATCTTCTGCAGGGACAGCCAGAAAATAGCTGGCCCTTGGGAGAGAAATGCTATATAATTCCAATCTCTCTAGATATTCAGGCCGTCATCTTCCATGTTTCCTACAACATATACAACAACAGCATCTCTCAGTGAACCCACTAGGGAGGGTGACAGGCACACAATGCCTACTACAAGTTCATCTGTTGGTGGCATCCCTTCAAGGGCAGTTGGCCTTCCAGGGATAATGTTTGCCAATTTGGGAGTTAGCCCTGCAGGCTGTTTGGGCCCAAGCTCTTACTACTCTTCTCCTAAAGTTACAAACATATCCCCTGGATCAAATCTCCATTCCACTTCTATGGAACATCTGGTTTGTTGTCTCTTATCAATTTGTTCTTAAGACACTTATGAACTCCTACAACCAGGACTCTGACCCCTTGTAGCAACATCCTCCACCTCACTTGCTATTAAAATACTCTTAATGCCCCTAACAGGGTTTCCCTGGTGGCTCAGAGGTTAAAGCGTCTGCTTGCAATACAAGAGACCTGGGTTCGATCCCTGGGTTCGGAAGATCCCCTGGAGAAGGAAATGGCAATCCACTCCAGTATTCTTGCCTGGAGAATCTCATGGACAGAGGAGCCTGGTGGGATACAGTCTACAGGGTCGCAAAGAGTCAGACATGACTGAGCGACTTCACTTTCAATGCCCCTAACAGGACCAGATAACCCACTCCTTTGTCATTACTTCTCCTGTTACCTAAAGTGGGTCTATGACAATGAAATATTTACCACTGGAAACACCCTAAACTGCTCTTATGGAGGACTAGGGGAGGAAATCAGTCACTTACATTCCCTCAGAGCAATAAGAGGATAAGGCTTATTGCTATTACCCAAGATCCCAGTCTCAGGGCACAGGCTTGGATTTCTTTACATCAGCAGTGGACAAACCAGCAGAGTTAAGATTACAACCCCTTAATCCTACCTAGAACTTGTCATGCTGAAGACTTAGGGATGCCTAACTCCAGTCAGGGGGACTCAGGAGGTCGATCTGCCTAGGGATCTGGTCCTCAGGAGGTTGTCACGCCTCAGCCTGCCTGGGGATCTGCACGCTGACCCAGGAACACCAGGCTCTCAGGTTGCAACAGTATTGGGTAGGATAAGCTTCAGAAAGACTCACCTCTAAGGAAGTCCACCCATGGAAATAGAAGGAAGCCTATGACTTGTGGGACTGTGCCTGGTGTCAGCAATAACTCAGGAGCCAAATGAGAACCCTATTGCCTTTCTGGAAAGGCTAAAAGAGGCCCTCCAAAAGTTTACCAATCTAGACTTAGACACTTATGTGAAACAGGCAATTTTAAAGGACAAATTCCTGTCCCAATGTGCATTAGACATCAAGATAAAGTCACAACACCTCCAGCAATAGGACCCTGCTGACTCTTTAGATGAGATGGTCCAGACAGCCACCAACACCTTTTATAGAAGAGAACAGGAAAGGGAGGCCAAGGCCCAGAAAAGATACAAAAGGAAAGAGACAAGGCATGCCCAGATACTGGCTATCCCCAGGGAAGCCCTATGGTAAACCCCGAGTCCTTAAAGGACAAGGCAAGAGGCAAATGTCTAAGACAGGCGGGACATTGGGCCAAAGAGTGACCAAACTGTGACAAGTCTCCTAAACCAGCTTGCTACAAATGTCATCAACTGGGACACTGGGCAGCACTCTGCCTTCAGGACTCAAGAGCCTCAAGGTCAAGCACCAAGCCTTCCATCACGATGATTCAACATGACTGAAGCAGACCACTCGAGCCAGTCCACCTGTCACAGATAACCATCATGGGGGTAGAGCCAAGGGTGCAAGTGGATGTGGCAGGTAGGTCCGAGAATTCTTGGTTGACACAGAGGCTACCTACTCTGCCCTGACCTCCTACTCTGGAGCCTTCTCCTCCCAAACCCGTACCATTTTGGGTGCTACAGGAAAAACAATTACAAAAAGATTTACCCAAACACTTCTTTATTGCTGGGATGGAAAAATATTTTCCCATCTTTTTCTGGTGGTCTCTGAGTGTCCTACTCCTTTATTGGGAAGAGATCTTTCCCTGCCTTTGAAACGTTGCAACTATTGCTGTCCTGATAGAAGATGCTTTAAAACTCTGTCTTGAGGCAAACTACTTTTACCAGCTACCAAGTGAAACAACTCCTGAATGAGAGAGGGCATTTGTGGATGTCTGATCAAAGAATCCTCAGATATCAAGTAGTGCTGATGGGAAATCCAAGCCTGACTATCCCCTTGTGAGGTCCTTAACTTAGTTACCCCCCTACCTACCCTGAGGGCTATCTCCCCTTGCACTCTTGCCCATAAACTTTGGACCATTAAGCAAAATCCCAAGAAGGATTGTCAGAAGGTCCTCTGACCAATTCTGTGGAAATCTGGTACGCTGATGGAGCAGCTTTGTTTAGATGGAAACAAGAAGAGTTGGATATGCAACAGACTCCAATTTTGAGACCATAGAGGCTAAACCTTTGCCACTAGGTACCTCAGCCCAGTTAGCTGAGCTCATAGCCCTGATTTGAGTTTTAGAGCTGGGAAAAGGAAAAAGAGTAGCCATTTACACTGACTCCAAGTGTATCTTTCTGGTGATACATGCACATGCTGATATTTGAAAAGAAGAGGCCACTTGACACCACAAAGGTCCCCAGTCAAATATGATGATCATATCCTTAGGCTCTTGTAGGCAGTACATCTGCCTGCCAAGGTTTCAGTATCCCATTGTAAAGGACACCAAAAAGGGAGCAGGGAAGTGGCACGAGGGAACCCAAGCAGCTGATCAGGCAGCTAATAGAGCAGCATAAAGAACTATGATCTAATAGGGGTTGCCACCTTAGTACCACAGACTAATTTACCAGAAGTGAAGTGAAGTGAAGTGAATTCGCTCAGTCGTGTCCGACTCTTTGCGAACTGGTGGACTGTAGCCCACCAGTCTCCTCCGTCCATGGGATTCTCTAGACAAGAATACTGGAGTAGGTTGCCATTTCCTTCTCCAGGGGAATCTTCCAGGCCCAGGGATCAAACCCAGGTCTCCCGCATTACAGGCAGATGCTTTAACCTCTGAGCTACCAGGGAAGCCCAAAATTTACCAGAAACTCATATACTGAAAGTGAGACTAAAAGCTAAAAGTGAGGGCTTCCAAGATCATATGGGGTGGTTCAACAAGGAGGGACTCCTTTTTCTGCCTGGGAACCTCCAATGGAAGTTGGTTACCTCCTTACATGCTATCACTTGTTTAGGGGAAAAGGCCCTCCAAAGATTACTAGAAAGATCCTTCAGAGGAACAGGCCTCCAAACAACTAAAAAGCAAGTGGTCTCCTCTTGTCTCACTTGCCAATTAAACAACCCCCAAGGAGCTCAGAGACCCCAGTTGGCCTAGCCTGTCCAATGGTATGAGACATACACAGGAGAGGACTGGCAGATGGACTTCACCCAGATGCCAGTTTCTCAAGGATATAAATCCTATTAGTCATGATAGATCCATTCACATGATAGATTGAAGGCTTTCCCACCCAGACTGAGAAGGCTGAGGAGTTGGTAAACTGATGGAGCAGCTTTGTTTAGATGGAAACAAGAAGAGTTGGATATGCAACAGACTCCAATTTTGAGACCATAGAGGCTAAACCTTTGCCACTAGGTACCTCAGCCCAGTTAGCTGAGCTCATAGCCCTGATTTGAGTTTTAGAGCTGGGAAAAGGAAAAAGAGTAGCCATTTACACTGACTCCAAGTGTATCTTTCTGGTGATACATGCACATGCTGATATTTGAAAAGAAGAGGCCACTTGACACCACAAAGGTCCCCAGTCAAATATGATGATCATATCCTTAGGCTCTTGTAGGCAGTACATCTGCCTGCCAAGGTTTCAGTATCCCATTGTAAAGGACACCAAAAAGGGAGCAGGGAAGTGGCACGAGGGAACCCAAGCAGCTGATCAGGCAGCTAATAGAGCAGCATAAAGAACTATGATCTAATAGGGGTTGCCACCTTAGTACCACAGACTAATTTACCAGAAGTGAAGTGAAGTGAAGTGAATTCGCTCAGTCGTGTCCGACTCTTTGCGAACTGGTGGACTGTAGCCCACCAGTCTCCTCCGTCCATGGGATTCTCTAGACAAGAATACTGGAGTAGGTTGCCATTTCCTTCTCCAGGGGAATCTTCCAGGCCCAGGGATCAAACCCAGGTCTCCCGCATTACAGGCAGATGCTTTAACCTCTGAGCTACCAGGGAAGCCCAAAATTTACCAGAAACTCATATACTGAAAGTGAGACTAAAAGCTAAAAGTGAGGGCTTCCAAGATCATATGGGGTGGTTCAACAAGGAGGGACTCCTTTTTCTGCCTGGGAACCTCCAATGGAAGTTGGTTACCTCCTTACATGCTATCATTTGTTTAGGGGAAAAGGCCCTCCAAAGATTACTAGAAAGATCCTTCAGAGGAACAGGCCTCCAAACAACTAAAAAGCAAGTGGTCTCCTCTTGTCTCACTTGCCAATTAAACAACCCCCAAGGAGCTCAGAGACCCCAGTTGGCCTAGCCTGTCCAATGGTATGAGACATACACAGGAGAGGACTGGCAGATGGACTTCACCCAGATGCCAGTTTCTCAAGGATATAAATCCTATTAGTCATGATAGATCCATTCACATGATAGATTGAAGGCTTTCCCACCCAGACTGAGAAGGCTGAGGAGTTGGTAAAAAAAAACACACACACACACACACAAAAAAAAAAACCACACACTGCTCAATGAGATCATTCTAAGATTTGGTCTGCCCAGGTCATTACAGAGACAATGAAACATCATTTACTTCTAAAGTTACCCAAGAGGTCTCTAAAGCATTGGACATTACTTATATCTATTGTGTCTGGAGGCTTCAGTCTTCAGGAAAAGTAGAAAGAGCCAAGCAATTCTTAAAATCAGTGATAAAAATTGTAACCCAGGAGACCTCCTTGGGATGGAAGGAGGCTTTACCAATAGCTCTCCTCCACACTCATATTGCCCCTAAGGAACAGGTTGGTCTTAGTTCTTATGAGATGTTACATGGAAAACCACTTGTTTATGTCAATGACCTCTTCCTAGATCCAGAGGCTCTGACCCTCTGGTCTTATACCATGGCCATTGGGCAATTCCAATAGGATACACACTTGTGGGGCATCAACCAGGACCCAAAAGATTCTAAAGAGCTACCACTATGTGCTCCAGGGACCCAAGTCCTAATTAAAGTCTGGAAAGATGGTACCCAAAGGCTCAACTCCAGCCCACATGGAAGGGCCCCTATCCTGTAATACTTTCTACCCCCACAGTAGTCAAGGTACCAGGACACAACTCCTGGATTCACTACTCACAAGTCAAGCCATGGGAGAAAATAGAAAAAGACACTCCATACATCTGTGAGCCCCTGGGAGATCTTAGATACTTATTCAGGACTGCAAATGAGTGTCTTTCTAATGAACACTCCAAAAATTAAGTTTCTGGGGCTAAGATTTCTCAGGACAGCTCTAAAAAGCCAACACACTTTGGCTGGGGTTGTAATCCAAAACAGAAAGGAGATAGATCTCCTGATCCCTGAACAAGGAGAGACTTGAGCCATCTTAAATGAGACGTGTTGTTTCTGGGTAAATACCTGCAGTTAAGTTAAAGAAAGTCTCACAGTCCTCAAGAAAAATATTCAGATCCTACTGAATCTCAGAGAATGAGCTGGAGAGTTCTCAGGGTGGCTATAATCTCTTTGTGGGATCTTTCTGGCGAGAGGAAATTTGGAGTTGGCTAATGCCCCTACTAATCCCTGTCATCACCATAGTGATGCTGCTTACGGTTGCTCCATGTATTATCAATTGTCTAAGCTTTTTTGTTTCTGCTGAGGTCAACAAGCTACAACATGCAGTGCCAGTTCAACAAGGATATATAAAACTACAGCTGACCCCAGAAACTATCACTCACCCTCAGATGGACACCGATATAAGGACTCTGAGGCTTGAGACTAGCAAGAATGGGAAGCCCAGTGCCCTTCGCCATCACAGTTTAGCAGGAAGTAGCCAGAGAGACCTCAGCACCCCTATTTCCAAAGAATTGGGCCTCCCATCTCTTGAAAGGGGAATGTTAGGTAGTTAGAATAGGAAAAATGAGTCCAGAATGGCAGTGGCTAAAAGACAAAGGAGGGAAAAGCCCATGAAAATAGAACAAAGGAAGGTCTGAGGACCAGAATGAGAACCTCAGGTAAAACAAACAGCCCCCTTGGCTAGTCTAATTTACATAAGGCAGGCTCACTGAGAGGAGAAAAAATATATAACAAGAAGAGCCAAAATTGAGCTGGGGGTGGGGGTGGGTGGGCTTCTCTTCTCTTTTTGTCTTTTGTGTTGGCCTGCCCTCATGCCTCGAGGATGTATTTTCTCATCACTTGCGAAATAAAACTGAACTGTAACATGGAGCTGTAACACTGGTCACTTCAACTTTTTGCTGCAGTGAGACACAACTAAGGAAATTACACACTCCCCTGACAATTACATTATTTTTTAGCTACAAATTGTGTTGTTTCGGTTTTTTACTATCACAGATTAATTTTAAATAGAGTAGGTTCCTCAAACACTGAAATTTATTTCACTAATTAATTCATTAAAGTATATTATGTCTTTTATATATTTAGGAGGAGCAGAGATCTATTAAAATCATAAATATATCAGTTATTCATAGCATAGGTTGAAATACTTATTCTACAAAAATGTCCGCTAGTTAGTATTAGAAACATGCTTTCACCTTATCAATGTCATTAAATCAGTCCAAGTTAACTAGCAAAACCACTTCATGCAATCACAGTGCTGAATTCAATATGGTCAGATGTATTATTTGGAAAAATAAGTAAATATATAAATTAAAAGGTAGGTTTAAAAATACCAGATTAAACCTCCTCTCTTCAGTGTTGTCAGAGTTTGGAATTCAAAACTATAATCAGTAAGGAAATATAGATATATTCCCTATCAAATAAAAAGGTAGAGTGCCTCAGCCTGACATTCTATCTTGCACCTGATAGGCAGTCAAAAAATATCAGTTGAAGAAATGAATGATGATTAAAACATTTTGCACTTCAAATAGTTACCAAATAACCGAGTAATCAAAAAATAATCTTCCAGAGATGTCAGAATTCCTGGAATTATAAATGCAAGATTAAAATGACAGGAGAGAAAATTCCCATGCTGCTGACAAGTCAATAAAAGGAAGTTCCCTCATTCCTAGTCATTTTAAGGTTATTTTTAATTTTACTAAGTTTCACCTTTTATAAAATTTAGTGGAAGCATTATACATTGCCTTGGGACATTCTATCTGAAATCCTATTCCAGTATATTTGTTACACTGTAAAAACACTCTGTGTTAGTTTTATGAAGTTCTTATTTCTCTATTGAGGAATGAAGGTAAAATCATAGCACATGCCTACCTCACAAAATCATATGATATATTGTATTTGAAAAGTTATGACCAACCTATATAGCATATTCAAAAGCAGAGACATTACTTTGCCAACAAAGGTCCGTATAGTCAAGGCTATGGTTTTTCCAGTGGTCATGTATAGATATGAGAGTTGGCCTGTGAAGAAAGCTGAGCACCGAAGAATTGCTGCTTTTGAACTGTGGTATTGGAGAAGACTGCTGAGAGTCCCTTGGACTGCAAGGAGATCCAACCAGTCCATTCTAAAGGAGATCAGTCCTGGGTGTTCTTTGGAAGAAATGATGCTAAAGCTGAAACTACAGTACTTTGGCTATCTCATGCGAAGAGTTGACTCATTGGAAAAGACTCTGATGCTGGGAGGGATTGAGGGCAAGAGGAAGAGGGGACAACAGAGGATGAGATGGCTGGATCTCCGGGAGTTGGTGATGGACAGGGAGGCCTGGCGTGCTGCGATTCATGGGGTCACAAAGAGTCAGACACGACTGAGCGACTGAACTCAACTGAACTGAAGCTTATCTTGGACATTATTCAAAACACCTATAATAAGACTCACATGTGTATGTAATATATTTGCAAAATATACAAACATTTACACAAATTATTAAAAGATAATATGAACATTGTACTATATAATGCTTTAAAATGCACATACTATATAGCTTTGTTTAACATTTTAATTACTCAAAAGTTAAATTAGAAAATAGAAAAGATATATATTTTTATTATAAATTAATAATTTAGAATATTTGTTTTAAAGAGATACAGTGATGTATGTCTGTCTCTTATACACATCTATGAACTGAAGCTTATCTTGGACATTATTCAAAACACCTATAATAAGACTCACATGTGTATGTAATATATTTGCAAAATATACAAACATTTACACAAATTATTAAAAGATAATATGAACATTGTACTATATAATGCTTTAAAATGCACATACTATATAGCTTTGTTTAACATTTTAATTACTCAAAAGTTAAATTAGAAAATAGAAAAGATATATATTTTTATTATAAATTAATAATTTAGAATATTTGTTTTAAAGAGATACAGTGATGTATGTGAAGGACATTTTACAATTTGTTCTCTTTAGACTTATCTTTTTTTTTTATATTATACTGACTTCTATTTTAAATAATAATTTTTAAAATATTGTTTTGTCAGAGTTAGAACTAAACATGTATTTGTTAAGTTGCTATTTGATATTATGCTATATGCTAGACACGGTTTGGTTAAATTAGGCTCTGGAATGCCTTGAACTTGAAGGGATTTATTGATTCTCAAATATGTTTATAGATGTAATCTGAAACTCCAACATGCCACTCTATTTCATGTGACCAGGAACACTATGGGACAGAACTTACACCCAGGTCATAAGTAAGATTTAGATATATGCACATTTATCCAAGGAATGGGGGTTAATTTTTGGCATTGAAATGTACAGAATAATAAAAAGACAGTGAAATAAAGTTACATAAATGAGGGGGTATTCCAGCATTTAGAAAAGCCCAAACCTCAGGGACTAGATACTGGAAGAGAAGAGACAGGTGAGCAGCATGATCACTTGAGTAAAAGAATGCCAAGGGCAGTGAGTATCAGTGAGCAGCATCTCTGATCATGTGTGGGCTAAGTGCCCCTCAACCAGAAATTCCTGAAATTGATCTGGGTGTGATTCCATGGAGCCTTTTGAAAAGGCCTGGGAAATGCATCCAAGATCTGTCTACTTGGGGAGCAAGAGAGGAAGGTTTATTCATTAGCTTCCATCCTCCCATCAGTCAGGGATGGTCACTGCTACACTCCTCCTATTTACACCTGCTTGAGTATGTCCTGTAGGCACAGGAGGGCCTAGAGGAGCTATCCCACGTTGAAGGGCAAGAAGGGTGGCGGTGAGGAGATACCCTTCGTCCAAGGTAAGGAGCAGCGGCTGCGCTTTGCAAGAGCAGCTGTGAAGAGATACCCCATGCCCAAGGTAAGAGAAACCCAAGTAAGATGGTAGGTGTTGCAAGAGGGCATCAGAGGGCAGACACACTGAAACCATACTCACAGAAAACTAGTCAATCTAATCACACTAGGACCACAGGCTTGTCTAACTCAATGAAACCAAGCCATGCCCGCGGGGCAACCCAAGACGGGAGGGTCATGGTGGAGAGGTCTGACAGAATCTGGTCCACTGGAGAAGGGAAAGGCAAACCACTTCAGGATTCTTGCCTTCAGAACCCCATGAACAGTATGAAAAGGCAAAATGATAGGATACTGAAAGAGGAACTCCCCAGCTCAGTAGGTGCTCAATACGCTACTGGAGATGAGTGGAGAAAAAACTCCAGAAAGAATGAAGGGATGGAGCCAAAGCATAAAACAATACCCAGTTGTGGATGTGACTGGTGATAGAAGCAAGGTCCGATGTTGTAAAGAGCAATATCGCATAGGAACCTGGAATGTAAGGTCCATGAATCAAGGCAAACTGGAAGTGGTCAAACAAGAGATGGCAAGAGTGAACGTCGACATTCGAGGAATCAGGGAACTGAAATGGACTGGAATGGGTGAATTTAACTCAGATGACCATTATATCTACTACCGCGGGTAGGAATCCCTCAGAAGAAATGGAGTAGCCATCATGGTCAAAAAAAGAGTCCGAAATGCAGTACTTGGATGCAATCTCAAAAACGACAGAATGATCTCTGTTCGTCTCCGAGGCAAACCATTCAATATCACAGTTATCCAAGTCTATATCCCAACCAGTAACACTGAAGAAGCTGAACAGTTCTATGAAGACCTACAAGACCTTTTAGAACTAACACCCAAAAAGATGTCCTTTTCATTATAGGGGACTGGAATACAAAAGTAGGAAGTCAAGAAACACCTGGAGTAACAGGCAAATTTGGCCTTGGAATGTGGAATTGGAAAGCAGGAAAGCAGGGCAAAGACTAATAGAGTTTTGCCAAGAGAATGCACCGGTCATAGCAAACACCCTCTTCCAACAACACAGGAGAAGACCCTACACATGGAAATCATCAGATGGTCAACTCTGAAATCAGATTGATTATATTCTTTGCAGCCAAAGATGGAGCAGCTCTATACAGTCAGCAAAAACAAGACCAGGAGCTGACTGTGGCTCAGATCATGAACTCCTTATTACCAAATTCAGACTTAAATTGAAGAAAGTAGGGAAAACTGCTAGACCATTCAGGTATGACCTAAATCAAATCCCTTATGATTATACAATGGAAGTGAGAAATAGATTTAAGGGCCTAGATCTGAGAGATAGAGTGCCTGANACTTGAACCGTGAACTTCCAGGTGTTCAAGCTGGTTTTAGAAAAGGCAGAGGAACCAGAGATCAAATTGCCACCATCCACTGGATCATGGAAAAAGCAAGAGAGTTCCAGAAAAACATCTATTTCTGCTTTATTGACTATGCCAAAGCCTTTGACTGTGTGGATCACAATAAACTGTGGTAAATTCTGAAAGAGAAGGGAATACCAGACCACCTGACCTGCCTCTTGAGAAATCTATAGGCATGTCAGGAAGCAACTGTTAGAACTGGACATGGAACAACAGACTGGTTCCAAATAGGAAAAGGAGTACATCAAGGCTGTACATTGTCACCCTGTTTGTTTAACTTACATGCAGAGTACATCATGACAAATGCTGCACTGGAGGAAACACAAGCTGGAATCAAGATTGCCGGGAGAAATATCAATAACCTCAGATATGCAGATGACACCACCCTTATGGGAGAAAGTGAAGAGGAACTGAAAAGCCTCTTGATGAAAGTAGAAGTGGAGAGTGAAAAAGTTGGCTTAAAGCTCAACATTCAGAAAATGAAGATCATCGCATCTGGTCCCATCACTTCATGGGAAATAGATGGAGAAACAGTGGAAACAGTGTCAGACTTTATTTTTGGGGGCTCCAAATCACTGTAGCTGATGGTGGTTGTAGCTATCAAATTAAAAGACGTTTACTCCTTGGAAAAAAAGTTATGACCAACCTAGATAGCATATTCAAAAGCAGAGACATTACTTTGCCGACTCAGGTCTGTCTAGTCAAGGCTATGGTTTTTCCTGTGGTCATGTATGGATGTGAGAGTTGGACTGTGAAGAAGGCAGAGCGCCGAAGAATTGATGCTTTTGAACTGTGGTGTTGGAGAAGACTCTTGAGAGTCCCTTGGACTGCAAGGAGATCCAACCAATCCATTCTGAAGGAGATCAGCCCTGGGATTTCTTTGAAAGGAATGATGCTAAAGCTGAAACTCCAGTACTTTGGCCACCTCATGCGAAGAGTTGACTCATTGGAAAAGACCCTGATGCTGGGAGGGACTGGGGGCAGGAGGAGAAGGGGATGACCGAGGATGAGATGGCTGGATGGCATCACGGACTCGATGGACATGAGTCTGAGTGAACTCCGGGAGTTAGTGATGGACAGGGAGGCCTGGTGTGCTGCAATTCATGGGGTCGCAAAGAGTCGGACATGACTGAGCGACTTAACTGAACTGAACTGAACTGTGGAATATAAGTCTAGAAAGTATGAAATTCTTTATAATTGAGTTGAAATCTAACATTTTACAATGTTATATTAATATAAGAAATTATAATCAACAGAAGAGAACATATAAAGTAAATAACAGTTATGAAAGTTTTATACTGTATATCTGTGCTCAGCTGTGTATGACTCTTTGAGACCCCATGGACTGTAGCCTGCCTGGCTTCTCTGTCCATGGAATTTTCCAGGCAAGAATACTGGAGCAGGTTGCCATTACCTCAACCAGGTGTTGACCCAGGGACTGAATGCATGTCTCTTGCAGCTCCTGAATTGGCAAGTGGATTCTTTACCACTAGCACCACCTGGGAAGTCCATGAAATTAATTATAAGTACATATTTATTTTGTTTAGTCACTTAGAAAGGGAATATTGAAAAGACAGCAATGACCGAGTAGAAAAGTAGATTTGTTGTTTTAATTATTATGTAGGAATATATTTATAATATCTTGTCAAAAATTACTTCTCTAGAGTGTTACTTAAAATGATTTCTAAGACTAGCTAACTATAAAACTGATATTAACTTTTTCTTATTTAAATGTTTACTAGGTTTTAATTTCTGTGTAGAACATTACTATGAACTTAGCATTCTAAATAAAGCATTTATTACCTCATAATTTCTGTGGATCAGGAATCTGGGTGTGACTTAACTGGGTCCTATGCAAAGCTTCTATGTGCCAGACTGGGTTCTCCTTTGGTGGGCTGACAAGGGATGGATCCTCCTGTTAGCTTATTCAGCCTATTTGTAAATTCCTTTTACAATTGTAGGCATAAGGTCCCAATAACGTGCTAGCTGCTGTCCAGGGCTTGCTATGAGCTCCTAGAAGCTTCTTAAAGTTTCTTTATGATGAGTCATCCCTACAGATCCTCTCACATAATGGCAGCTTAATTTTTCAAAGGCCAGTAAAGAAGAAAGTTTTTAGTCTGAATCTTCTAGTGAAATGAAATCTGATAAAATAGGACATGGTTATAAGAATAATTTTCCATAATATTTGACATATTCTGTTGGTTAGAAACAACTCTCACTGCACGTCCACACTCAGGGAGAGAAAATTATACAAAGGCATGAGCCATTTTAGAGTCTGTTCAACACAGTTGTGAACTATGAAGTGACATAATCTGACTGTTTTCTCTCTTAAGTTGCCATGGTCAATCTGAATTGCTGATTAAATAAACACATATATGTCAGTTAAAGTAAAAATCCATATATGAATGTGAAATAGAAAATTCTAAGAATGCAAATATAATTTATACAGCTAAAATAAGATACATTCTTAAAGTAAAAATCAAACCATTTTGAAAAACTTTTAAGGCAGAATTTTAACTTAAGACAACTGTTTAATAATGACTGCTTTATTCTAATTAACATTCATGCAGCATGCTCTCTTAACATTTCTAGAGTACCCATGCATCTTGACTCCTGACTCTGAAAAACTAAAAACTTTTTTTTTACTTCTATACTATAAAAGAGGTCTTATTTTAGATCCAGAGTAAAAGAAAAACATGAGCCTTTAAAATGGTTATCTTTGACCTTTATATCTAGATTGAGTTTTAAATGTCATCTATTTTGTAAGTTAATAAGAAAGAATACCAGTGCTAATTTTAAATTAGTCTCACTGTATTATCCCATTATGGAATGTAATAAGATGTGTATAAGAGACAGCTCAGGAGCCAAATGATGAAAAAGATATCACAGCATCAAAGTGAGTGAGAATCACTGAGAGAAATTAATTGTGAAGACTTGGAAGAAATAAGATTGAGGGTGCAAGTGAGATTTAAAGGCTTTGTAGGGATCTTTGGAGGAATCTTCACTGTATTATATTTGGTACCTGAATACAAAAATTATCCTCTACCTCTTAGTCTCATCTTCCAATCTGTCTCTTGATCATAATGGTCAAGCTATCTGCCTGTCCTCTGCCTCTCCAACAGAGCAGGCATATTCCTGCTCCAGTGATTTTTTACCTACCCTTCTCTCTGTCTGAATATCTTATCATCTGTCTCTTATACACATCTAGATGTGTATAAGAGACAGGTATTATCCCATTATGGAATGTAATAGGAAATGATGATGTTTGAAACTATCCTCATACCTTTGAAAATTTTCAAGAATATCTTTACATACACAGTTTATTCAACCACACAAAGTTTATACTTTTCTCAATACTAAAACTAGTTTTCTACCAGTCATCCTAATAAAATAATGCTGCTCATATATTTGGCTGTATGTATATGTATG
>SJYT01043977.1:485198-505751 GCA_006410635.1 Cephalophus harveyi | reverse complement strand
ACACACATATATGTTTTAAAGTAAGCCAAGTACTTGATGACTTTGCAAATGATATAAAGATAAATAGATATACTTTTCTTATTACATTGTGAAAACATTGTGTGCATTTACAAATGTGTGAATGTGTGTGTGCTTTCCTTCTGTTATTGTCTTTAAAAAATGTATCCCGAAAAATATACTTCTAAAGTTCTTTAATAGTTTCTCCTCTTTTAATTCAAGTTTACCATAGTAATTACAAGCCTTTTCAGGCTTTGGATATCCTAATTAGCAGCAATCACAGATGTGACAAATTTCTGGCAGCTTAAAGAAAAATTAAATTGACTGACAAATGTCACCCTAGTCACAAATACCAACTCCAATCATGCTTGACTAGGAGCAAGAGAAAGGGCAAGCAGGATTAAGAGAGCAAATCTCACTTTATGGCAGCTGCTATCTTCCCCTTGAAGTGTTTCAATATGAAATGCAAGCATGAAAAGTACAAGTTAAAATAAAAGCTCTCTCGTAAGCTTCTCCTTACTTATAAGCTCCTTATGATATTGAGATAGGATGAAAAGAGAGAGGTCATTACATAGCCTGTTGCTGCTGCTGCTAAGTCACTTCAGTTGTGTCTGACTCTGTGCAACCCCATAGATGGCAGCCCACCAGGCTCCTCTGTCCCTGGGGTTCCCCAGGCAAGAATACTGGAGTGGGTTGCCACTTCCTTCTCCAATGCATGCATGCATACTAAGTCACTTCAGTCGTGTCTGACTCTGACCCTATGGCCAGCAGCCCACCAAGCTCCTCTGTCCACGGGATTCTCTTGACAAGAATCCTGGAGTGGGTTGCCATTTCCTTCTGCATTACATACCCTACCCTTTGTTCCAGGATTTCTGAGTCTCGTTCAGCCCTTTTTGCTTGCTCAGTTGCTCAGTCATGTCCGACTCTCTGCAGCTCTATGGACTGTAGACTGCCAGGCTCCTCTGTCCATGAGATTTTCTAGACAAGAATACTGGAGCAGGTTGCCATTTTCTACTCCAAGGGATCTTCTTGATCCAAGGATCGGATTTGTGTCTCTTGTGCTTCCTGCACTGGCAGATGGATTCTTTACCACTAGCACCACCTGAGAAGCCCGGTTTTCCAGCTTTTAAATAGGGTCTGAAATGTATCTTTGGAAGCCAAACGTGATTCTGGAAAATTTGACAGAATGTTGATCAAGTCAAAAACATACCACAGACTGATTCTAAACTCTATGGGTTTTGACTTCTTGATCATACACAATTTTTGTGAGAGAATGAAATAAGTACATAAAATACAAGGCATGTTTTATAGGTATCATGAAATAGAACTATTAGTAATATTAGGATTGCCTTTCCTTCTTAAATTTTTATCCCTGAAATGGCCATGGAATGGTTTTCATTGTAAAGGAAGCAAACTGGTCAAGACATATTTGTTTTATTGTTTTGGTCAATGACTACAGTTATTTTCTTAAAGGTTGTATGTAGGTAGGTAAGTAGGAAGGTATATTAGGCTGTGTTATGGGGTTTGTGGAATCCTAGTTCCCTGACCAGGGACTGAACTTGTGCTCCTTGTAGTGGAAGCATAGAGTCTCAACCATTGGACACCTGGAAAGTCCCCAAAGGCTGCATTAAACTCACACAGAGACAGACGATAGAAAAAGATATCACAGCATCAAAGTGAGTGAGAATCACTGAGAGAAATTAATTGTGAAGACTTGGAAGAAATAAGATTGAGGGTGCAAGTGAGATTTAAAGGCTTTGTAGGGATCTTTGGAGGAATCTTCACTGTATTATATTTGGTACCTGAATACAAAAATTATCCTCTACCTCTTAGTCTCATCTTCCAATCTGTCTCTTGATCATAATGGTCAAGCTATCTGCCTGTCCTCTGCCTCTCCAACAGAGCAGGCATATTCCTGCTCCAGTGATTTTTTACCTACCCTTCTCTCTGTCTGAATATCTTATCATCCACCATGACCATTCCAAGTCTTTTAAGGAAATTCCACCTTCTTAATGAAGTCAATTAATTTAAAATAGTATAATCCATGTTCTTAGCAATCTCTTTACTTTTATGCTCTTTCTTCTTCTATAGTTTTTAATAATTTTCTTTCTTCTCTTACTGGAACTTGGTTTTCTTTCTGTATATTCACTTGAAGACCCTCCAAAACTTTGAATGATAGCTGCTACATAGCAAGATCATAATAAATACATTCTGAACTTAAGGGATATGGAAACATGGATATTTGAAAGTTACTTTGAACTTAAACGAAATGCCATTTACCACTCTGAATTAATTGGCCTCATAGTCAGCCAGAAGAAAGGAACAAAGTGTAGTATTATAGTCTATACAGACATGTTACTTAGGCCACTGCTTATTTTTAACAAGGTTAAACACACCTAAGTAAAGCAATCAGTCCAACAGATGACAAGCTACCTATTACCTATTGTTTTCTCTCTGAAAACTGTCCATTGCTATAACCCCTTATTAGTGGCCACTTGAATGTGGGTTTGTATTTACTTAGGGCCAAGGGTCATGTTTGGGCTGCCCCAATAGCTCAGTAGTTAAGAATCTGAGTGCAATGCAGGAGACACAGAGATGTATGTTGGATCTCTGGGTGGGGAAGATCCCCTGAAGGCGGAAATGGGAACCCACTCCAGTATTCTTGCCTGGAGAATTCCATGGACAGAGGAGCCTTGTGGGTTACAGTCCATGGTGTCTCAGAAGAGCTGGACACAACTCAATGACTAAACAACAACATAAGGGTCATGCTGGGCTACAAGCAAGCAAAATTATCTTCCAAGAAAACAATGAGTTAGTGAAGAAATGAGGATATGAGAGACTGTAAAAAGCATGAGAGATGACAGGAAAAAAAAAGCATGCATGCCCTGAGAAAGGAGAATGGATTTTGGTAACTAAGGCTGTGTAGCTTCTCTTCCTTTAAAGATAAACACTGATTTGAAATCCTGGGGGATTACTTTATGTTCTTATGTGTTCCTCTATTCCTTTATTTGAGTTAGCTAGATGACTCACTGTACCTGACAATCAAAGTTGTTGGGAACATTATGACTTTAGAAGAAATTAACAAAATCAACATTAATAGTTCATTTATCTTAATATCTTCTTATAAGAATGCCTGAAAAAATTTCTCCAAACTTTACTGTGAAACTGATTTTGTGTGCACTAAAATGTCACTTCTTTATAAATATCTCTTATGATAAACCTTTCTATTAATGCCTCCATTTTTCTTTTCTTATAATTAATGTTAGCTCCATTTATTACTTCGACCCATGGACTTGCGACCCCATGGACTGCAGCATGCCCAGCCTTTCTGTCCATCACAAATTCCCGGAGCTGGTTCAAACTCACGTCCTTCGAGTTGGCGATCCCATCCAACCATCTTGTTCCCTGTCGTCCATCTCCTGCCTTCAATCTTTCCCAGCATCAGGGTCTTTTCTAATGAGTCAGTTCTTCGCATCAGGTGGCCAAAGTACTGGAGGTTCAGCGGAAACTGAACCTCCAGCATTTGCAATCAATACTTAGGACTGATTTTCTTTAGGATTGACTGCTCTCATCTCCTTGTGGTCCAAGGGACTCTCAAGAGTCTTCTCCAACACCACAGTTCAAAAACATGAATTTTTTGGCACTCAGGCTTCTTTATGGTCCAGCTCTCACATCCGTACATGGCTACTGGAAAAACCATAGCTTTGACTATACGTTCCTTGTCAGCAAAGTGATTTCTCTGCTTTTTAATATGCTGTCTAGGTTGGTCAATAACTTTTCTTCCAAGGAGCAAGTGTCTTTTAATTTCATGGCTGCAGTCACCATCTGCAGTGATTTTGAAGCCCAAGAAAATGAAGTCTGTCACTGGTTCCCCATCTATTTGCAAGGAAGTGATGGGACTGGATGCCATGATCTTCATTTTATGAATGTAGAGTTTAAGCTAGCTTTTTCACTCTCCTCTTTCACCTTCATCAAGAAGCTCTTCAGTTCCTCTTCACTTCCTGCCACAAGGGTGGTGTCATCTGCATATCTGAGGCTATTGATATTTTTCCTGGCAATCGAGTCTAGCTTGTGCTTCATCCAGCCCAGTATTTCTCATGATGTACTCTGTATATAAATTAAATAAGCAGGGTGACAATATACAGCCTTGATGTACTCCTTTCCCAATTTGGAACCAGTCGGTTGTTCCATGTCCAGTTCTAACTATTGCTTCTTAACCCACATACAGATTTCTCAGGAAGCACGTAAGGTGGTCTGGTATATCCATCTCTTGAAGAATTTTCCACAGTTTGTTTTGATCCACACAGTCAAAGGCTTTGGAATAGTCAATAAAGCAGAAGTATATGTTAAGGCATTGCTAATATGCTGTCTCTTTATCTAAGTTCTGCTCTTTCATAATTTTGACACATTGAGAGTTTTTATTGTGTGTTTTGTTTACTAATTAGGTATAATCACAGAGATTAAAAATAAAGTATGGTGCCTTCTGAAGCAAAATTTTCCTTTAGCTGTTGTGAAACAAGCAGGTATCTATAGATATCTGGAATCTATTAATTTAGACCACTGGAAAATGTTTACTTTTGAGTTAATCCTTTACAAATGGTGAAGATAACACTAGGATAACAAATCCCTTTCATTTTGAAAAAAAAAAAAAATTAAATCCTGAAACTTTGTAGAAATGTTCTCTCTGAAACACTTCATTTATTTCTGTTTCCCAGAAGAATTCAAAATTCTAAGAAAACAGACTTAGTGAGCATATTCCAAGAATAGGTGTTACATCTCCAGATTAATCTGCTAGTGAATGCATTTTCACTTAAATCTGAAAATTACTGTATGTCTAAATTAGGAGGATTTCAAATTAGTACACAAAAATTATAACATATACTTCCTATTCACTTTTCTCTAGTGACTCTTCTTCCATCATACATCCTGTGGTTGTATAATATTTCTACTTTTTGTCTTCTCTACCTAGTTCACATGGAATCATGTCAGGATCAATTATCAAAAATGGAAACTATCACGTCTTTCCCCTAGAATTAATAACAAACAAAAAAAAAACCAAAACAAAACAACAACAAAAAAAAAGACTACTGTCAGGAAGTCAAGAGTTTAGATGGTAATATTTTCCAGAACTTTTGAAGTGGCTTTACAGTATGACCATATAATAAGAGAAAGAAAAAAAAAAAAGGATCAGTGTTTGTTCTTTCATAATGTAGGTTCTAGGAAATGTTACAAAGAATAAATGAAACAAAAACTTTAAAAATACATATTTCAAAGATTATATTGGTGTCTAATCTGAGAGTCCCATAATTATAAGCTTATGAAAACAATCATAAACAAAATTATTAAAACTTTATTTTAAGCTATATCAACATATATCTGATACAAAGGAGATGTGTATAAGAGACAGGTGCTCAGCTGTGTATGACTCTTTGAGACCACAAAATGTTAGATTAAAAATTAATAATATCTTATATGTTAAAAGTATCCTAGGTTCTGTTCATAGAATACTTCTTGAATTTTTTCACTGAATTCTTAAAAACTGAGATTAGTTTTATTATTATTATTATGTCCACTTTATTCTTGAGAAAATTAACACACAGAGTGGTTCAGTGACTATATAATCCAAGTACCCAGTATGTAACTTTTCAGGTTTAGAGACCAATTCAACTACAAAGACCATACTCTTTAAACTGTGACAATTCCATTCATCAAATAGGTAGAAAAATATTTATTCTTTCTTTAATCTATAAATATATAATGATTACCTACCACTTGTCAGGTACAAATCTAGGTGCTATGATATAGCACTGAACAAAGCAGACAAAATCTTCTATCCTTAAAAATATACATTCTATTTGAGGGGATATGGATATTATTTATATAGAATTTCCATTTTTATCACTAAGGTATGGAAATTAGATAATACTAACAAAAGTTTGGTCACAGAAATTTCTTGTCATTCCTGGCATTTCATTCTGTTAAGGAAAAAAGTAAATAATATTCATCTTTAATTCAAATAAATGGCAGTGAGAGTCTGATACTACATTAGTAGTTTTCAGAATAGATGAGCATCCAAGTGAAATCAGAAATAGAGACAGATTTGGGTTTCAATGCTTGAAAATACTGTAAATATATACAATGTTTGCACAGGAAGAGGTTTTGAAATTTTTGGTACTCCCCAAAGAGAAAGTCTTGCAGTTGGGGAAAAAAAAAAAAACTAGCAGAATGCTGGAGTAGATCCTAACAATGACCACATTAGAAGCATTTTTATATAAACCATGGTATAATGCAAAGGTAAATATGTAAAATATTGTGTACATTACGATTGACAAATGTCAAGGCCAGAAATTAAGTAGAGAAAGAAAGGCTTTGGGATTGCCAAAGATAGAGATTTTATATAGCTGCTGCTGCTGCTGCTAAGTCGCTTTAGTCGTGTCCAACTCTGTGCCACCCCATAGATGGGAAACCAGCAGGCTCCCCTATCCCTGGAATTTTCCAGGCAAGAACACTGGAGTGGCTTGCCATTTCCTTCTCCAATGCATGAAAGTGAAAAGTGAAAGTGAAGTCACTCAGTCGTGTCCAACTTTAAGCAATCCTATGGACTGCAGCCTACCAGACTCCTCCGTCCATGGGATTTTCCAGGAGAGTACTGGAGTGGGGTACCATTGCCTTCTCCGGATTTTATATAGAATGGTGTATTAATGAAGAAAACATTGCTTTAAGAAATATACCATAAAGTATGCAGCCCAAATGATATGAAAGTTGTTTGTTCATATAGATTTCAAATTAATTGTCCTTATGAGTGGTAATATTACTCAAAATGATGATTTAGATGCCTTTTTATATATTGAGGCTCTGATGATTTGCACCAACCATAAAAGGGGAAAGGGAAAATAATGCATAGGGAGTTTTAACAGCAAAAAGATTATATAGTCTATTTGGCCACCCAGGGATATGAGGGAAACTCATTATTAGTTATAAATATACTAAAACACCACCACCTTTAAGTAGGTTTTTAAAATGTGCACTAGCTAAAATGTGTAGTTGAAAGTATATGAAAATAGATTCTTACATAAAAATTATTAGGAAGAAGTGAAAAACTGAGGACGTAAGGAACTGAGATGTTCAGATATTTAGTGTAAGAACATCTAAAGTCAAGAAAACGACCAGTGCAAAAGGCCCTGAGATGAAATTTAAATGGCATATTTTTAGATGAGTATGTAAACATAAGAGCAGACATTTAGGGAAATAACAAGAGCCAGATCCTACAGAACCTAAAGTTCATTTTAGGATTTTGTTTTTATGCAGTGGGGACACATTGGCGTGATATGATTGACTGAAGTTATATCACAATCACTTTTACTGCTTGTTGAGTATAGAGTGAAAAAGTCAAGATTATTAAAAGGTAGAGTAACTTGGAATCTACTGCAGTAATGCAAGTAAACAAAGATGATAGCTTGGCCACAGTTCAGTTCAGCTCAGTCGATCAATCGTGTCCGACTCTTTGCCACCCCATGAATCACAGCATGCCAGGCCTCCCTGTCCATCACCAATTCCTGGAGTTCACCCAAACTCATGTGCATTGAGTCGGTGATACCATCCAGCCATCTCATCCTCTGTCGTCCCCTTCTCCTCCTGCCCCCAATCCCTCCCAGCATCAGGGTCTTTTCCAATGAGTCAGCTCTTCGCATGAGGTGGCCAAAGTACTGGAGTTTCAGCCTCAGCATCAGTCCTTCCAATGAACACCCAGGACTGGTCTCCTTTAGGATGGACTGGTTGGATCTCCTTGCAGTCCAAGGGACTCTCAATGTCTTCTCCAACACCACAGTTCAAAAGTATCAATTCTTTGGTGCTCAGCTTTCTTCACAGTCCAACTCTCACATCCATACATGATCACTGGAAAAACCATAGCCTTGACTAGAACGGACCTTTGTTGGCAAAATAATATCTTTGCTTTTTAATATGCTATCTAGGTTGGTCATAAGAGTTGTACATAAGTCGAAGTTCTGAAAAATGGTCACATTCTGGGTATATTTTGGGAATAGAGTTGGAAGTATTAGAAAGCAGATTAGATGTGACCTATGAGGGAAAATAATTAAACAAGATAATTCCAACTATTTTGGCTTAAATACCTAATAAAACAATTCCTGAGAAAGAGAAGGTTGCTTACAAATACAGTTTTGTATATACGAGTTCAAAAAGTCTGACACACAAGTAATGTTGAAATAGGTGGTTGAATATAAATTTCATGATCAGAGATGTGAACTTGGGGGTCAACAGCACATTTTTATAGCCATAAAAGAGACCAAAATCACCAAGAGAACATAATATGTTGCATAATGTAAAAAAAAAAACAAGTTATTTGTCAAAAAAACTAGATATAAACATGTAACAGTAAGACATTCTAATTTGTTTCATTTCTATTAGAAATTCACTGATTTTGGTCTTATCAATTTTACTTAAAATAACACATGATATAAAATGCCAGCATTTCTTAATGTAATCAGGTTAAAATAAACACTATTATCTGACTAAAACAATTATTCCAGAGTGGAATTAACATTGACATTCCCATCATCAGTTCAGTTCAGTTCAGTTCAGTCGCTCAGTCGTGTCTGACTCCTTGCAATCCCATGAATCGCAGCACGTCAGGCCTCCCTGTTCATCACCATCTCTCGGAGATCACTCAGACTCACATCCATAGAGTCAGTGATGCCATCCAGCCATCTCATCCTCGGTCGTCCCCTTCTCCTCCTGCCCCCAATCCCTCCCAGCATCAGAGTCTTTTCCAATGAGTCAACTCTTCGCATGAGGTGGCTTCCATTCTAAAGGAGATCAGTCCTGGGTGTTCATTGGAAGGACTGATGCTGAAGCTGAAACTCCAATACTTTGGCCACCTGATGTGAAGATGTGACTCATCTGAAAGACCCTGATGCTGGGAAAGATTGAAGGCAGGAGGAGAAGGGGACGACAGAGGATGAGACGGTTGGATGGCATCACGAACTCAATAGACATAGTTTCAACAAGCTCCGGGAGTTGGTGATGGACAGGGAAGCCTGGTGTGCTATAGCCCATGAGGTTGCAAAGGGTTGGACACAACTGAGTTATTGAACTGAACTGAACTGAGAGTTACCAAGACTAGTAAGGATTTGAGGAAATACTTAAGTGGTAAAAACCTTTCTACTTTCCCCTCAGATAGTACAAGTTTTGGAATTTTTAAACAACATAACAAACCTACTTAAATATTTGCTTTATTCTGTAACATATTATCAAGAGTTCAAAACTACTTCAATATTTCTTTATATTTCTTGAAATAATTTTCAAAATTTCTACACTTGTGTCCTTAAATCTTAGTGTTGGTAACAGTCTCTAAGAAACCTAAATTCTGGCAATGTACACTGCAAATGTACATTCAAACAATAGGAATTTTAAACTGATACAGGGGGTATATAATTTTTGCTACATACTGGCCTCAGTTAAAACAAAAATCTAATCAGAGACAAAGCTTCTTATTTAGACAGATTAGAAATTAAGGCAAATAAATTGTCATCATGTCTAAATCTCCTGTGATTGCAAGCTTATATATTTCCTCATTGGCTTCAGATGGAACTGCTCTGCACTGAAAAGGCAGCCAGGATTAACTTGCTGTCAAGCAAGGAATGAAAACTAATCCTTGTTGACAAGGTATATCTGTTGTGAAGAAGTGATGACACTTTCTTCTAAACACTCAATTTTCCAAATGTTCCCTACCAAAATCTTATATTTTTCAAAGTTTTGTGCAGGCAATTCTCAATAAGGAATGTTTTAAAAAGCCTGATAAAGATGTGCTAATATAATACCTAAATTTACATATGATTTACTTATATACTTAGGGCACATTGATTATTTTCTACCAAAAAAAATGCAAGTGAGGATATTTTAGATATGCACATCTGTATTTTTTTTAAGACATGCTTTCTTCTAAGTTTTGGAAGACTACTATAGTAGACTTCTGATAGAAATACATTCCAGAACCCACAGTGGATGCCGAAAGTGAGAATAGCACAAAAACCTATATGTATTATGTTTTCTCCTATACGTACAAACCTATGGTAAAGTTTAGTGTATAAATTAGGCACAGTAAGAGGTTGACAACAAAAATTACCAATAAAATAGAACAATTATAATAATACACTGTAATAAATGTTGTGAATGTGGTCTCCCTCTCTTTCAAAATATCTTATTGTGTAAGTGTAATGCCTTTTCCATCTTAACTGAGCATTTATGTACTGTGGCTATTATTTTGCAGTTTGAGGTGCATGGATTTCTTTTTCCTTCATCACAGTTTCACAGATGGAAAATCTGTTCTTATTGAACATCTTAGCAATCTCAGCATGTGACTTTTTTTTTTTTAATCTCATTAAGTCAAGAATTTTCACTTAAAGGAAACACTTGATGGCTTCTCTTTGGCATAAATTGCCTGCATCACTACTTTTATGCACTGTGGCCGTTAAGTAAAATAAGGGTGACTTGAACAAAAGCACTGTGATACCAAGCAGTAGATCTGATAATGAAGATACTACTAAGTGACTAGTGAGCAGGATATGTTAGACAAAAGGATGATTCACATCTGGTGGGCCAGCATGAGATTTCATCATAATATTCACTGCTCAGTCAGTCATGTCTGACTTTTTGCAGCGCCATGGACTGTAGCCTGCCAGATTCCCCTACCCATTGAATTTTCCAGGCTAGAATATTGGAGTGAAGTGCCATTTTCTCTCCCAGAGGATCTCCCCAAGGCTCCTGCAGGCAGATTCTTTTCCACTAGCACCACCTGCGCACTAAGCGCAGGAGGCTGTGAGAGCCTTTGACTGTGTGGATCACAATACACTGTGGAAAATTCTGAAAGAGATGGGAATACCAGACCACCTGACCTGCCTCTTGAGAAATCTGTATGCAGGTCAGGAAGCAACAGTTAGAACTGGACATGGAACAACAGACTGGTTCCAAAGAGGAAAAGGAGTACGTCAAGGCTGTATATTGTTGCCAGCAAATTTGGAAAACTCAGCAGTGGCCACAGGACTGGAAAAGGTCAGTTTTCATTCCAATTCCAAAGAAAGGCAATGCAAAAGAATGCTCCAATTACCGCACAATTGCACTCATCTCACATGCTAGTAAAGTAATGCTCAAAATCCTCCAAGCCAGGCTTCAGCAATACGTGAACCGTGAACTCCCTGATGTTCAAGCTGGCTTTAGAAAAGGCAGAGGAACCAGAGATCAAATTGCCAACATCCGCTGGATCATGGAAAAAGCAAGAGAGTTCCAGAAAAACATCTACTTCTGCTTTATTGACTATGCCAAAGCCTTTGACTGTGTGGATCACAATCAACTGTGGAAAATTCTGAAAGAGATGGGAATACCAGACCACCTAACCTGCCTCTTGAGAAATCTGTATGCAGGTCAGGAAGCAACAGTTAGAACTGGACATGGAACAACAGACTGGTTCCAAATAGGAAAAGGAGTCCGTCAAGGCTGTATATTGTCACCCTGCTTATTTAACTTATATGCAGAGTACATCATGAGAAATGCTGGACTGGAAGAAACACAAGCTGGAATCAAGATTGCCGGGAGAAATATCAATAACCTCAGATATGCAGATGACACCACCTTATGGCAGAAAGTGAAGAGGAGCTAAAAAGCCTCTTGATGAAAGTGAAAGAGGAGAGCGAAAAAGTTGGCTTAAAGCTCAACATTCAGAAAACGAAGATCATGGCATCTGGTCCCATCACTTCATGGGAAATAGATGGGGAAACAGTGGAAACAGTGCCAGACTTTATTTTTTTAGGCTCCAAAATCACTGCTGATGGTGACTGCAGCCATGAAATTAGAAGACGCTTACTCCTTGGAAGAAAAGTTATGTCCAACCTAGATAGCATTTTCCCATCATCAGTTACAGCTTTTATAATTTTACTGATGTCATTTCTTTAGGACATTAATAATAGTTAATTTAATTTAAAAAACCAGACTCATGAACTGTGATGCAGGTAATTCTCTCTAACATATTACAAATTCTGCCACGTCATACTGTGAAAATAAATTTATTATTTTGCAGTACATTGCTACTTAACATGCTTATTTTACAATTTTTCAAATGAATAACATTCAAATAACATTTAAAATTGAATACTCATTTAACATATTTTTTCTCATTTTAATGGATTACGTTTTTTTATGGAAAAGTGCGTCTTTCTGTAGCAATTAAAATCCTTTAGAAACAGTTTTACATTTAAATGCACAATGAAAGTGAAAGTCCCTCAGTCCTGTTCGACTCTTTGTGACCCCATGGACTATACAGTCCATGGAATTCTCCTGGCCAGAATACTGGAGTGGGCAGACATTCCCTTCTCCAAGGGATCTTCCCAACCCAGGGTTCAAACCCAGGTCTCCTGCATTGCAGGCAGAGTCTTTACCAACTGAGGTATCAGGTAAGCCCCTAAATGCACAATAAATACAGAGTATTAGTATGCTTTCCATTTTATTTTCTTTCATATAGTTGCAGCACTTTAATTATAATGCAATAATATTTAAATCAAATCATGAAAACATAAATTTTAATTATTCTTATGTTTAAGAATATATTAATGAGTATAGTATGCTTACTACTGTATCTATTCTTCAGAGTCAGAATGGATTCCAAAATTTGGTTCAAATGTTGACACTGATAATGCCTCTCCCACCAATGTGCATATCCCAAGAGGTTTGGGAAAGTTTTATTATTAAAATGATAAGGCTTGCTAGGGAGAGTAGTACAGACTTCCTAAACCACTCTGAAAACTGGCTTGTAGAAGAGAAAGGAGGAAAAGAGGACTGTCTTTAGGTTTTAATTAAGTTTAAGGATGGAACCTAGATGAGGGTTTCTGTGGAATTAGGACTTATATGGCTTGAACTTTCCACTGTAGCAAAGAATCCAGCAGCCAGTCTTTTATATTACCTTTCTCAGATGTGGGGCAAATGGGGAAGAAAAAGGAATGAAGTTTAAAGGATATTCCTGCTGCTGCTGCTAAGTCGCTTCAGTTGTATCTGACTCTGTGCGACCCCACAGAGGGCAGCCCAACAGGCTCCCCGTCCCTGGGATTCTCCAGGCAAGAACACTGGAGTGGGTTGCCATTTCCTTCTCCAATGCATGAAAGTGAAAAGTGAAAGTGAAGTTGCTCAGTCGTGTCCGACTCTTAGCGATCGCATGGACTGCAGCCTACCAGGCTCCACCCATGGGATTTTCCAGGCAAGAGTACTGGAGCGGGTTGCCATTGCCTTCTCCGTTAATATACTCTAAAGAAAAGCAATAATATTGTACTAAAATTGATTTTAGAATTAGAATGCTTGTATCACAAAGACAAGGAATTCTAAGACCAAATCTGTAGACTAATCTTAAGCATTTTTTTAGAAAATGTTACGAATGGTATATATTTTTTTAGTGTATTTGTTTCAAAAATTGCTTTTATAAGGAATAGAAGATTGAAAATGCATGTTGTTAAAAAATAAAACATCTTTATCTCTATAAATATGCATGTGCTGTGCTGTTCTTAGTCACTCAGTTGTTCCCAACCCTTGTGACCTCATGGACTGCAGGTATCCAGGCTCCTCTGTCCATGGAATTCTCGAAGCAAGAATACTAAAGTGGGTTGCCATGCCCTCGTCCAGGATATCTGTGCAATCCAGGGATCGAACCCAGGTCTCCTGCATTGCAGATGGATTCTTTATAGCTGAGCTACCAGGGAAGCCCATACTACATCTAAAATGAGAGCTGGACACATAGACAATTCCCCTCCTTTTAATTTATCTTTACAAAGTCTTACTTTTTAGTCCTATTGTTTTGAACCATTTACATTCTTTCTAATCTGAATTCTGTGTAGCTACTTACACACACATGCACACATGGTATTCTTAATATTTATGTAATTCAATGGTAATTTACTTTAAACTTCAAACATGATTGCTCACTGTTCTGGAAATCTCTGGAGAAGGAAATGGCAACCCACTCCAGTGTTCTTGCCTGGAGAATCCCAGGGATGGGGGAGCCCAATGGGCTGCCATCTGTGGGGTCGCACAGAGTCAGACACGACTGAAGTGACTTAGCCGTAGCCTGGAAATCTCAGAAATCTGCAGGAAAAAGTGCAAAATGGTAAATCAAAAGCATAAGCAAACTTACAATAAATAGGAACATAGTTCCTGCTTTCATGAAGCAGATTGTTTTTCATTTGTCTCCAAATTTGTGGTATTGATTAGAGAATTGTTCTATGTGTGCACATCTATATTTGATATCTTTGGTTGAAATTTTCACAATGGAGAAAGCTTGTGAAATATAGAACATGTCTACAAAAACCAATTTGCTTACTGGTAATTGGGTATATTCCCCTTGTATTATTGAAGTTGTGTGTGTGAATAAAAGTTTCTCCCCTGTATCTTAGCCTTTCTTTCATGATTTGTTGCCAAGAAGTGAGAGTAATGCCATCAATTTACTGTTATGACTGAAGAATTCAGAAGGCATTCAAATGCAGTTTAATACAGGCATCTTTTAAAAAATCCTTTAGTGCATTTTATTATTGATTTATAAATCCTACATCCATTTAAAACTGACAATGCAACAATGCATACTGGGTACAATACTATCAACCATAATTTAAGAGAGGTGATATTTCAAATTTTAATCAAATTACCAGTCACCTCTTTTTTTGACATTTTACACTTAGAAACTGATCATCACACTGTAATGCTAAGAAAAGATGAATTAAGCTAATGCATATTACTGATATAAATTTCATAAATTTTACACTCCTTCTAGACTTTCTGAATTATTTGGAATTCAGTTTTGTTTTCCCACTGTGTAAAGGACCACAGTAATGTCTGATAATTAAGATGCTTACTTTATTTTCCCTAATTTTAGTTTATTAAGAATTTCTGTATTTAGAGTAATATTACCAATGTTTTTATGTCTCTAATGATAAGGTATTTAGAACTAGCCAGAATTTCAGAGGGATAATACGTCCATTTTCTTTTGGCAACTAATGCCATGGAGATTCACTAATAATATGCTCACAGTACATAGCTCCTAACAAGTGTATCTGAACTTTATAAGAGGGTGCTTTTCGGTTGCTTGGAAAATGAATACAGACTAGAAGAGACACCTATTTAATGTCAGTGTGATTCAAAAGCTTCTGAAAGTTTCCACTTACTGAAAATATTCTCTTCCCTTTAGCCTGAGAAGTACTGCTTCAGAACAGAAAATTCTCAAAGTAAAAAACCAAACTAAAGATTAATTCCTCACTATTTACTGTCATAGAAATATGAATCTAAAAGCATCTATTAGTGAAATAGATAATGAGGGAATATTAACATGGTTCTAATTTCACAGGTCTTCACATATATTTTAAATAAGTGATCATAAATAAGATGAGTCACTTCCATAACTATTCTTTTGTCACAGCAGGAAATCATTCAGAAAATCATGCTTTCACAGTAATCTACATTTTGCACTTATTCAGCTGCTGCTTCACTTATTTCTGCAGTATATTTAAAAATAATAAAATGCTTGATCATCTTTATAGAGTACCACAATTTCCCAGTCTGCCTCAAAAGAACTTTGAAACAAATTATATAAATATATGTAAGAATGAAAGATTTACTAATGCACACAACGTAACAAAATATTCAAAATCCCCTTTAAAATATTATTATTTAAATTGCAGTTTCTCTGCTTGAGCACATTTTACGTTACTTAAAAAAAAAAAAAAGCTCATATTTGTAGGCAAACAGAGAATTGCCTACAAGCCAGTAAAAAATTTGCTTTACTGAGATGAGGAAAATAAAGTTCCAGAAAAAGTACTTGCTCATTCAGTCAGTCAGTTCAGTCACTCAGTTGTGTCTGACTCTGTGATCCCATGAATTGCAGCACGCCAGTCCCCTCTGTCCATTACCAACTCCCGGAGTTTATTCAAACTTATGTCCATCGAGTCGGTGATGCCATTCAGTCATCTCATCCTCTGTCATCCCCTTCTCCTCCTGCCCCCAATCCCTCCCAGCATCAGAGTCTTTTCCAATGAGTCAACTCTTCGCATGAGGTGGCCAAAGTACTGGAGTTTCAGCTTCAGCATCATTCCCTCCAAAGAAATCCCAGGGCTGATCACCTTCAGAATGGACTGGTTGGATCTCCTTGCAGTCCAAGGGACTCTCAAGAGTCTTCTCCAACACCACACTTCAAAAGCATCAATTCTTCAGTGCTCAGCTTTCTTCACAGTCCAACTCTCACATCCATACATGACCACTGGAAAAACCATAGCTTTGACTAGATGGACTTTTGTTGGCAAAGGAATGTCTCTGCTTTTCAATATGCTATCTAGGTTGGTCATAACTTTCCTTTCAAGGAGTAAGTGTCTTTTAATTTCATGGCTGCAGTCACCATCTGCAGTGATTTTGGAGCCCAGAAAAATAAAGTCTGACATGGTTTCCACTGTTTCTCCATCTATTTCCCATGAAGTGATGGGACCNTTGGTCATAACTTTCCTTTCAAGGAGTAAGTGTCTTTTAATTTCATGGCTGCAGTCACCATCTGCAGTGATTTTGGAGCCCAGAAAAATAAAGTCTGACATGGTTTCCACTGTTTCTCCATCTATTTCCCATGAAGTGACAGGACCAGATGCCATGATCTTAAGTTTTCTGAATGTTGAGCTTTAAGCTAACTTTTTCACTTCTCTTTCACTTTCATCAAGAGGCTCTTTAGTTCTTCTCCACTTTCTGCCATAAGGGTGGTGTCATCTGCATGTCTGAGGTTATTGATATTTCTCCTGGCAATCTTGATTCCTGCTTGTGCTTCTGCCAGCCCAGTGTTTCTCATGCTGTACGCTGCATATAAGTTAAATAAACAGGGTGACAATATACTGCCTTGACGTACTCCTTTTCCTACTTGGAACCAGTCTGTTATTCCATGTCCAGTTCTAACTGTTGCTTCCTGACCTGCATACAGGTTTCTCAAGGCAGGTCAGGTAGTCTGGTATTCCCATCTCTTTCAGAAACTTCCACAGTTTATTGTGATCTACACAGTCAAAGGCTTTGGGGATGGAAAAAATAGAATCAGTCCTTCTGACTCTAATCCCCGTGAAATTTCTAGGTAGAGAATTGTGAACTGAAATCCTGAAGTTAGTTCAGAATGACTGGAAGAAATAGTTTGAAATTGGAAAGAAAGTGAAAGTCGCTCAGTCATGTCCAACTCTTTGCAACCCCATGGATTTTACAGTCCATGGAATTCTCCAGGCCAGAATACTGGAATAGGTAGCTGTTTCATTCTCCAGAGGATCTTCCCAACCCAGGGATCAAACCCAGGTTTTCCACATTGCAGGCAGATTCTTTACCAGCTGAGCCACAAGGGAAGCCCAAGAATACTGGAGTGGGCAGCCTATCCCTTCTCTAGTGGATCTTCCCAAACCAGGGAATGAACTGGGGTCTCCTGCATTGCAGGAGGATTCTTTACCAAGTGAGCTATGAGGAAAGCCCCAAAAGAGAATGGAGAAGCAATGAAGTTGCTCAGTTGTGTGCGACTCTTTGCAATTTTATGCACTGCAGTTTACCAGGCTCCTCTATCCGTGGAATTTTCCAGGCAAGAGTACTTGAGTGGGTTCCCACTTGCTCTCCAGGGAGTCTTCCCGATCCCAGGATCGAACCTGGTTCTCCCACATAGCAGGGAGAGGCTTTACCTTGTGAGCCACCAGGGAAGCCCCCAAATATGGAACCCTTCACGAATTTGCATGTCATCCTGTATTGTTCCAATTTTAGTTTATGTGCTACCGAAGCAAGAAGTAAACAAATGCAAGATCAGGCAGGGTCTTGGGCCCACAGATACTTTGAAAACCTGTAGAGTTAACAGCTCACATGATAAATGCCTGCCATAGCAAGTATAGTTGATAGGTGGACTGGAGGCAGTAGAAAGGTAATGAATGGTTTTTAACAGTAGAGTTACATAATCACATTTGCTATATAAACTGCTGACTTTGGAAATGAACAAGGCAAGACAAAAGGCAAATATTTGAGTTGGGAGGATTTTATTCTAATCTAAATGAGACATGATGATAGCCATTTAGAAGTTAAAGTAGATAAGAATTTCACTGATGCAGGTCTTATTCATTGTTATGCTCTTAGAAGACGCTTACTCCTTGGAAGAAAAGTTATGTCCAACCTAGATAGCATTTTCAAAAGCAGAGACCTTACTTTGCCGACTAAGGTCCGTCTAGTCAAGGCTATGGTTTTTCCTGTGGTCATGTATGGATGTGAGAGTTGGACTGTGAAGAAGGCTGAGCGCCGAAGAATTGATGCTTTCGAACTGTGGTGTTGGAGAAGACTCTTGAGAGTCCCTTGGACTGCAAGGAGATCCAACCAGTCTATTCTGAAGGAGATCAACCCTGGGATTTCTTTGGAAGGAATGATGCTAAAGCTGAAACTCCAGTACTTTGGCCACCTCATTGGAAGCGTTGACTCATTGGAAAAGACTCTGATGCTGGGAGGGATTGGGGGCAGGAGGAGAAGGGGATGACCGAGGATGAGATGGCTGGATGGCATCACTGACTCGATGGATGTGAGTCTGAGTGAACTCCGAGAGATGGTGATGAACAGGGAGGCCTGGCGTGCTGCGATTCATGGGGTCGCAAGGAGTCGGACACCACTGAGCAACTGAACTGAACTGAACTGAACACAATGTAGCAATTTTCAATAGCATTTTCCATTTCCATATCTTTCTTCCTTACTTTGCTAAAACTCAGATTCCTCTTGTGGCTGTACTGCATTCACATGCCCTGAGCATGTAGTATATCTCCAAAGATCCTTCAGTTCATCAGTGGGCCAAGCAGGGTACAGCTTTGATTAGTTTAACTCAGTTATGCAAGTGAGTACTGGGCAGAAGGCTGTATTCAGAAACATTACCATAGAAATTACAAGTCTTGGTGATGTATTATGACTTCTAGAAGGCTCACAGAGGATTAACTTGGGTGTCATAAATTGAAGGTAGGGTACTTTAACATGACATCAAGTTAGATATGACTATTGAAGATCAAAGACTTCCGTAGTGGCTCAGATGGTAAAGCATCTGCCTACAATGCAGGAGATCCAGGTTCGATCTCTGGGTTGGGAAGATCCTCTGGAGAAGGAAATGGCAACCCACTCCAGTACTCATGCCTGGAAAATCCCATGGACAGAGGAGCATGGTAGGCTACAGTCCATGGGGTTGCAAAGAGTGGGACATGACTGAGAGACTCTTCACTGAAGATCAAAGGAGGTAAAATACGTGGTCCAGGTGTGAAAGCAAGAGAGTCCCCAATTATCATTAGTTCCAGTGATCTACTGGGGAAATTTGTGCTTCCAGGCTTTCAACCAGTATATGTACTCAGTCGCTTCAATCGTGTCTGACCCTTTGTGACCTTATGGACTCTAGCCCACCAGGCTCCTCTGTCCATGGGATTCTCTAGTTAAGAATACTGGAGTGGGCTGCCATGCCTTACTCCAGGAAATCTTTCCAACCCAGGGATCAAACCCATGTCTCCTGCATCTCCTGCACTGCAGGCAGATTCTTTACTGCTGAGCCACTGGGGAAACCCTAAACTTTCAACACTAGCCTCTATGAAGTTAGAGAATATGGTCCAAAATGATGAGGGGTCATTCTTTGCCAAGAGATAAAGTGAAAGTCACTCAGTCATGTCCAACTATTTGTAACCCTTGTACTGCAGACTGCCAGGCTCCTCTGTCCATAGAATTCTCCAGACAAGAATACTAGAGTGGGTTGCCATTCCCTTCTCCAGGAGATCTTCCCGACCCAACCCAGGGATTGAACCTGGGTCTCCCACATTGCAGGCAAATTCTTTACCATCGGAGCCTACCAGGGAAGCCCAAGAGATAAAGTAAAGTTTTAATCAACTGCCTACTACAACTTCTACCTGAACATTCTGAATGCCTGGTTTCCAGAGACTAGTAGGGATAGCATAACAATTATTCTGACAGGGATATTCTATGCAGATTAACAGGAGACAGTGATACTTTTTTTTTTTTTAACACAATGGTAGCAGAAATGAGTGTTGGTGAGATCCTACTTTGCTAACATTTGCTGTTACCTTGCCAAATTATGAATGTCAATGATCGTGTGCAGCAGTCCCCTTGTCTATGAGAAGATTTTCACTCCCAGGGTATAGACCCTACAGAAACAAGCATTTATCTCATAGTGCCAGATTAAAAAATCATGGAAATGAAAGTAAGAGTGAGGAAAACTTAGAATGTATGAATGGAAGAAAAGAAAGTGAGTACCAGTTGTAGCCCTGAGGTCAACTGCAGCAGTGGGGCCTATAGTTTACCTAACTAAATTCCTTCTTCTAAGCTTTGCATAGAAACAATGAAAGAACTGTTCCAAAAATATAGACAGAGAAGTGAATTTATACTATGTAAACGATAAGCTATGGAAACCATGGATGTATGCCACCCATATCTCCATTTAAGAGGGAAACTACTATAAGTAATGTAGTAAACTGATAGCCTAAAAAAAAAAAA
>SJYT01043977.1:459054-474870 GCA_006410635.1 Cephalophus harveyi | reverse complement strand
CCCATCCTTGCATGAAATGTTCCCTTGGTATCTCTAATTTTCTTGAAGAGATCTCTAGTCTTTCCCATTCTGTTGTTTTCCTCTATTTCTTTGCATTGATCACTGAAGAAGGCTTTCTTATCTCTTCTTGCTATTCTTTGGAACTCTGCATTCAGGTGCTTATATCTTTCCTTTTCTCCTTTGCTTTTCGCTTCTCTTCTTTTCACAGCTATTTGTAAGGCCTCCCCAGACAGCCATTTTGCTTTTTTGCATTTCTTTTCCATGGGGATGGTCTTGATCCCTGTCTCCTGTACAATGTCACGAACCTCATTCCATAGTTCATCAGGCACTCTATCTATCAGATCTAGGCCCTTAAATCTATCCCTCACTTCCACTGTATAATCAGAAGGGATTTGATTTAGATCATATCTGAATGGTCTAGCGGTTTTCCCTACTTTCTTCAATTTAAGTCTGAATTTGGTAATAAGGAGTTCACGATTTGAGCCACAGTCAACTCCTGGTCTTGTTTTTGTTGACTGTATAGAGCTGTCCATCTTTGGCTGCAAAGAATATAATCAATCTGATTTCAGTGTTGACCATCTGGTGATGTCCATGTGTAGAGTCTTCTCTTGTGTCGTTGGAAGAGGGTGTTTGCTCTGACCAGTGTATTTTCTTGGCAAAACTCTATTAGTCTTTGCCCTGCTTCATTCCGCATTCCAAGACCAAAGTTGCCTGTTATTCCAGGTCTTTCTTGACTTCCTACTTTTGCATTCCAGTCCCCTATAATGAAAAGGACATCTTTTTGGGGTGTTAGTTCTAAAACGTCTTGTAGGGCTTCACAGAACTGTTCAACTTCAGCTTCTTCAGTGTTACTGGTTGGGACATAGATTAGGATTACTGGCATATTGAATGGTTTGCCTTGGAAATGAACAGAGATCATTCTGTCATTTTTGAGACTGCATCCAAGTACTGGTTTTCAAGCAAACCCACGTCCAAGGAGCTTTGGCTGCGCAGGCGCAGGAGGCCCTAGAGGAGCTATCCCACACTGAAGGTCAGGGAGGGCAGCGGTGAGGAGATACCTCTCATCCAAGGTAAGGATCAGTGGCTGCGTTTTGCTGGAGCAGCCGTGAAGAGATAACCCACACCCAAATTTCCAAGAGATTCCAACTACTTTCGACTCAAGAAATATAGTAAGGAAGTGACTAAAATTGTAGAAACAGCAGCTGAAGGAATCCCTAATTCCTCTAGAGAGCCCATTACAACAGTATCACTTTCAGAGGGTACTAATATTGCTGAGAGAAGTAATAATAGTATCATAGTTGAATAGGAAAGAAAAGGAAGTATGGAAGTAGTCCCATTAATGTAATTGCTTATCTCAATAAAATAAGATTTACAGCTTCACAAGTCTACCATTGCAAAAATATTATTCATTTACAATAAATTAATATTCTTGAATAATTATCCTCTGCTAAGTCACTTCAGTCGTGTTCGACTCTGTGTGACCCCATAGATGGCAGCCCACCAGGCTCCGCCATCCCTGGGATTCTCCAGGCAATAACACTGGAGTGAGTTGCCATTTCCTTCTCCAATGCATGAAAGTGCAAAGTCAAAGTGAAGTCGCTCAGTTGTGTCTGACTCTTAGCAACCCCATGGACTGCAGCCTTCCAGGCTCCTCCATCCATGGGATTTTCCAGGCAAGAGTACTGGAGTGGGGTGCCATTGCCTTCTCCAATTGTCCTCTAAATGACTTTAATGACTACTATATTTAGCAAGGTATCTTTCATTAAGTAGAAAAAAATTAAGCTGAATTAATGGTTTAAAGATCGCTTATTTTTTGTTTCTTTAGTTTTTACTATAGTTTTATGCCCTTCTCTGGGGCTTCCCAGGCAGCACTAGTATAAGGATCCTGTCTACCAATGCAGGATATGTAAGAGACATGGGTTCAATTCATGGGTTGAGAAGATCTCCTAGAGGAAGGCAAGGAAACTCACTCCAGTATTCTTGCCTGGAAAATGTCATGGACAGAGGAGCCTGGTGGGCTATAGTCCATGAGGTCACACAGTCAGACATGACTGAAATGACTTAGCACACACACACATAGAGTCTTCTCTAGGGTCCTGGGTTTTAGTCAAACCATGCACTGCACTACTTAGGGAGAAGGCAATGGCAACTCACTCCAGTACTCTTGCCTGGAAAATCCCATGGATGGAGGAGCCTGGTAGGCTGCAGTTCATGGGGCCACGAAGAGTCAGACACTTACTGAGCGACTTCACTTTCACTTTGCACTTTCATGCACTGGAGAAGGAAATGGCAACCCACTCCAGTGTTCTTGCCTGGAGAATCCCAGGGATGGCAGAGCCTGGTGGGCTGCTGTCTGTGGGGTCGCACAGAGTCGGACACAACTGAAGTGACTTAGCAGCAGCAGCAGCAGCAGCACTAACTTAGAACTTATGATCATTCATTCTCCTCTAAACCCTGCTAAGGCTTTATTAAACTAAATATATGCACTTAAAAAAAGAAAAATTTCCAATCATGTTTCCTCAGAGAAAACTTAATTCATGAAAGAAGAATTCACTCTACTATTCCAGAGACCTACTACAGAAACTCTACCTCCATATTTCTTTTCTGATTCTTAGGTGAAGGGTAATTTGACAGACCATTTGTAAATCACTAAATGAAATGGAAAAACACATTTCCTTCTAAAAGACATCATTCATACATACATTTATCATTCATTCAGTAAAAATTTATGAATGGCTACTCTACACCAGAGGCTTTTCTCTGTGTTGTGCCATGCTCAGTGGTGTCTGACTCTTTTCAACCCCATGGGCTGTAGCTTGCCAGGCTCCTCTCTCTGGGGAATTTTCCAGGCAAGAATACTGGAGCAGGTTGCCATTTCCTACTCCAGGGGATCTTCCCAACTCAGGGACCAAACTCACATCTCTTGCACTTCCTGCAGGTAGATTCTTTACCAGTGTCACCTGGGAAGCCCTTTTCTCTGTGCTTGGGATTCATCAATGAGTAAAATATCAAACAAAATTCCTTTCTTTATGATACTTAACCCTACTGAAAGTGGCAGATATAAAATAGTAAATACATCTACAAAATAAATTGTATTCATAACAATTTAGTATGATGAGAGCCACAGAAAATAACTGAAATGTTGGAGACTTGCTAAGATTGAATATTAATTATGCCTCACCAAGGTGACACATGAATAATGATTTAAAAGAGGTGAAGTTATAACCTTAGTTGATATGTAAGAAAATAATTTTGTAGGCAAAGAATACAGCAAAATCTTTAGCTTTATTGTGTTGTTTGTATCTTTAGAAATTTAACAGTCCAGAGCAGCTGAATGGGGAGGGAGGTGGGAGGCAGGTTCAGGACGGGGGGACACACGTGCACCTGTGGCTAATTCATGTCAATGTATGGCAAAAACCAACATGGTATTATAACGTAATTAGCCTCCCATTAAAGTAAATTAATTAATTTTTTAAAAAATGACCCTTGAGACTTCTCTGGTGATCCAGCGGTTAAGACTCCACTTTCTGAAATGGAGTTAGCTCTTGAGTTGGTAGTCTCACTAAAGTGATTTGCCCTCCCCAGTTGTTTGGGTATCACTGAATCCTTTAAGGACTTGAATGTAACAAAAAGGTAGAGGAAGGAAGAAGTCCTTCCTCTGCCTTTTGCTGAGATGGGCCATTGCTCTTCTGCTCTTGGTGTCTTGGTTCTCAGGGTTTAGGACCTGAACTGGAATGTATTCCATCAGATCTCATGCTTCTCAGACCTTTAGACTCCTACTGAATCACACCACCATCTCCTAGGTCTCCAGCAGACACCAGATGATGGGACTTCTCAGCTTCCATAATTTTATGAGACAATTTAAACAATTCCTTATAATAAATATCTTCACACACATTTAATTGGTTCTGTTTCCCTACAGAACCCTCACTAGTACAGGGGTATATCATTACTGGATCTTGAGGACCATTATTTGCTTCTATTCTAATTGAAATAGGAGACACAGTGGGATTTTGAGCATAGAATGACATAATTTAAATTTACAATAGTTATCCTTGCTTTTTAAGAATGGACTATTAGGAAACAAAGGGAAAAAAAAAAGAAAAGACCTGTTGGGAGTTTATTGAAGTAAACTGCAATTATCTAACAGAGACAGAATTGCATGTGAGAGGTGGATGTTAGTGATGGAGTACACAAGATGATATTTTGGATACACTACAAAGGTAGAACCATTAGCATTTTTTTTATAAACCTCATGTCAAGTGTTAGAAAAAGAGATGAGTCAAGGTAACACCAGGTATCTTGGTCTGAAGAACTGGAGGGAGTGAATTAACCCCTCAGAGAGAAGGGAAGGCAAATGAAAAATATTTTTCTAAAAGATTCCTAAAAGATCAGGAATACCATAGCTCATGCTGATATACAGAATTGGGCTCCTTTTTAATATGCAAGCTGCATGTGTACTTAGAGGGAGGAAAAATATTAATGCCTGAAAATTCCTCCCCTATCACTGTTTTAGGAAACCATTTCACTCTTTGGCTATCTATGCTTCCATGGCTTATGGGAAAAATTCAAAAATTAATTTGACTGAACTTCTCAATATTGTGGATTGGACTAAAGTAACTCAAAATTTTAGATGACCTCCCTACTTTTCTAGATAGATCACCTTATAATTTCTACAGAGTACTGGAAGTGGTTATAACTTTTCTGACAGGGTCTTAATTTTTTAAGTGAACAGTATCTGCTAAAAACAACATTCAAAAGAATATCATCTTTACACAGGAGACTGGAAGCAATGGTTGATCACTAACTGCTATCTGATATTACATTTGCTTGGGCAGCACTCACCGAATTTCCCAGCATCCATCCATATGAAATGATGCTAAAGGTACTCCTAACTGCAATAAATTACAGAGAATGTAAGGGAATCTATATAGAACTTGGAAACTTAATAACAGTTTTTTCCCATATCATATGACTATAATAAATGTGAAGTGTTTAAATAGCTATTAAAACAAAATTTATACATGTCCAAATAAAACCTTTTGAAATTTATAAGTGTATTTGTTTCCATTAAATTTTTTATATCAATTATTACATTTGAATTAGATTCACACAATTATTTTTCTAGACTTTTTGTTAATAGTCTCCTGAATACCTTGAGAATCATCCTTGATGAGAGACATTTTTTGTCTCATAATAGGTTATAAAAGGTTTAAAGCTGTTTTACAGCCATCCTGTGTGATATAATTTATATTTAAGGACTTAACAGTTCATTCCTTCTTTCACTGGCAATTATGTTATCAGTGTTTCTTGTAATAATTATAAAAGCTATAATATGAAACATTTAAAAACAATAGTGAAGCTCTAATTTTCAGATACATACACTTTAGTTAGAATACCATGTAACAATTTGGCAAATGGAGAGAAACAGCTGGTATAAATGGCTACAGTATATAACTGCTGCTTGCAATTCACCTACCAGATGTCTAGCCTAGCCCCATTGCTTCCAAATCCAGCCATCTTGGCTGATGTATTATGTTCTTTGGGAACTTGCAATAAAACCCCCTACAGCAGTGAAGTCAGTCTTTGGTTCACTCTGGGCTGTGGCACACCCTCCAGCTGTTTGCCAAGACAGTGGCTTGACAAAGACATTCAAGTGGCTACATTTTGTATTTAAAAGCCAGGTATGGAGCATAAGACATTGTTCATCATTCCTGCCATCTGGCTACTCTTTACCTTTGTTGTTCAGGTAACCAATCAAGTGGCTGCACACAATGCTGGTAGAGCTAGTAGCAAAGAATCTAGGAGCTTCAGAAACTCTGGGTTCTGTTCAGATGCTATACACACACACACACACACACACACATCAAAGTCTCTCCACATCTGTTAACGATTTGTTAATCAGTAGTGTGGCACAGCACAAAATGAGATTTCAGTTAGAGACTAAACATATGTGCATTTCTGAAATTGTTGTCTCATTTTCCTTACATATAAAATCTTACTGTGGCTTTAAAAGAATCAAATGTAGCATATATACCAGGTAAGGGTAGCATTTTAAAATCTGGTAATACCTGTAACAAATACTAAAGCATGAGCTGGGAGAAAAAACACACACACACATTGTAGAAATTTAATGAATGCATGTATATATCTATATTTAAAAACAAAATTATAGTTCACAGAAAAAATTAAGTGACCATCATAATTTTATTGATTATAACATTGTAAGTACTTTTAATGTGTATGTTTGAATAAAATTTGATACATACATATACTCCTATGAAACATCACCACCAACCAACCAAAGATACATAAAAGGAATATTGGCAAGGATTTGGAGTAACTGAAACTCTAATGCACTGAACTGATGATTTTGAGTGGCACAATCACTTTGGAAAACTATTTGCTGAATCTTAAAATATTAATATTATACAAAAACTAAATTATAAAACCTAGCTGCTAAACTCCTTGATATTTACCCAAGATAAATGAAAGCATCAGTTCAGTTCAGTTCAGTTCAGTCGCTCAGTTATATCCGACTCTTTGCAACCCCATGAATCACAGCACACCAGGCCTCCCTGTCCATCAACATCTCCCAGAGGTCACTCAGACTCACGTCCATCGAGTCCGTGATGCCATCCAGCCATCTCATCCTTGGTCGTCCCCTTCTCCTCCAGCCCCCAATCCCTCCCAGCATCAGAGTCTTTTTCAATGAGTCAACTCTTTGCATGAGGTGGCCAAAGTACGGGAGTTTCAGCTTTAGCATCATTCCTTCCAAAGAAATCCCAGGGCTGATCTCCTTCAGAATGGACTGGTTGGATCTCCTTGAAGTCCAAGGGACTCTCAAGAGCCTTCTCCAACACCACAGCTCAAAAGCATCAATTCTTCGGCGCTCAGCCTTCACAGTCCAACTCTCACATCCATACATGACCACAGGAAAAACCATAGCCTTGACTAGACGGACCTTAGTTGGCAAAATAATGTCTCTGCTTTTGAATATACTATCTAGGTTGGTCATAACTTTCCTTCCAAGGAGTAAGCATTTTTTAATTTCATGGCTGCAGTCACCATCTGCAGTGATTTTGGAGCCCAGAAAAATAAAGCCTGACACTGTTTCCACTGTTTCCCCATCTATTTCCCATGAAGCGATGGGACTGGATGCCATGATCTTCGTTTTCTGAATGTTGAGCTTTAAGCCGACTTTTTCACTCTCCTCTTTCACTTTCATCAAGAGGCTTTTTAGTTCCTCTTCACTTTCTGCCATAAGGGTGGTGTCATCTGCATATCTGAGGTTACTGATATTTCTCCCGGCAATCTTGATTCCAGCTTGTGCTTACGCCCATTTAAAAAAATACTTGCTTGCAATGTTTATACAAGATTCAATTGGAATAATCCAAAACTGGAAACAAACCAAAGGTCAATCAATAGGTAAAGGACTAAATAATGGTAAAATGGTAAAATGATAAAATGAAAACATAGCAATAAAAAGGAGTAAATTAGTGACACATACATCCACATGAATATATCACATAACAAGTATGCTGAGTGAAATAATCCAGATTAAAAAAATACTGTATTAATGTTTTAAATAAAATTCCTAAAAATACAGCCTAATCGCTAGTGATAGAAAGCAGAACAATATATCTCTGGGACAGGAGAACAAAAAAGGTAGAGGATATTTAAGGAACGTGAAGAAATTTTGAGGTGACTTTATGTGTATTTGCTTGATTATGGTGAGAGTTTTATGGATTTATACATATACCACAACTTGTTAAGATATACACTTCAAATATGTCATATTTTCTGTATCAATAAACCTTTAAAAAGTATGAAAGTATTATCTGGAAGAAAAAATTAAAAACATTTTTTCAGTAATGCCAAAGGAGAATAATGATGATGGGAATACCCCATGAAAACAAAGGTAAAAACTGGAGGAAAAACTTAGACATTGGAAAGTGTCCAAAACACAACAGAAGCTTGATAACAGCTTAATTTTAAAAAACAAATATAACTGGATAGGGCATTTATTGAATGCTTGTGGTTTACCTGCTTGAGAGTAACACTCAACTGTTTCCAAGGTCAACAGAAACAGTGTAGGAAACGCTACAGTCTTACATATTAAAGGTAGCAGATTAGAATTCTGCATTTGGAAGTAAGTATGAAAAGCTATGCAGAAACTCTGGCTGGGAGATAACCAAGAAAGTGTGAAAATAAAATTAGAGTATTTGTCATTGCTTTTCAGTCCCTAGGTCATGTCCCAGTCATTGTGACCCTATAGATAGCAGCACACCAGGCTTCTCTATCCTTCAATATCACCCAGAGTTTGCTCAAATACATGTTCATTGAGTAATGATGTCCTTTGCTAGAACCCTTTCCTTTTGCCTTCAATCATTCCCAGAATCAGAGTCATTTCCAATGATTTGGCTATTCCCATCAGGTGACAAAAGTACTGAAGCTTTAGCTTCAGAATCAGTCATCCCATTGAATATCTAGGAATTATTTCCTTTGGGACTGACTGGTTTGATCTCCTCACAGTCCAAGGGACTCTCAAGAGTCTTCTCCAGCACCACAGTTCAAAAGCATTAATTCTTCAGCATTCAGCCTTCACATGGTCCAACTCTCATATCTGTACATGACTACTGAAAGAACCATAGTTTTGACTATATAGACATTTGTCAGCAAAGTGATTTCTCTGCTTTTTAATATGTTGTCTAGGTTGGTCATAGTTTTTCTTCCAAAGAGCAAGTGTCTTTTAATCTCATGGCTTCAGTCACCATCTGCAACGATTTTCAGTTCAGTTCAGTTCAGTCACTCAGTCATGTCCGACTCTTTGCGACCCCATGAATCGCAGCACGCCAGGCCTCCCTGTTCATCACCATCTCTCGGAGTTCACCCAGACTCACGTCCATCGAGTCCGTGATGCCATCCAGCCATCTCATCCTCAGTCGTCCCCTTCTCCTCCTGCCCCCAATCCCTCCCAGCATCAGAGTCTTTTCCAGTGAGTCAACTCTTCACATGAGGTGGCCAAAGTACTGGAGTTTCAGCTTTAGCATCATTCCTTCCAAAGAAATCCCAGGGTTGATCTCCTTCAGAATGGACTGGTTGGATCTCCTTGCAATGATTTTGGTGCCCCCAAAATAAACTCTCTTACTGTTTCCATTGTTTCCCATCTATTTGCTATGAGATAAGTGACCGGATGCCATGATTTATTTTTCTCAATGTGGAGTTTTAAGCCAACTTTTCACTCTCTTTCACTTTCATCAAGAGGCTCTTTTCACTCTCTTCACTTTCTGCCATGAGGGTGGTGTCATCTGCATATCTGAGGTTATTAATATTTCTCTCAGCAATCTTGATTCCAGCTTGTGTTTCATCCAGCTCAGCAATTTGCATAATGTACTCTGCATATAAGTTAAATAAGCAGGGTGACAATATACAGCCTTGACGTGCTCCTTTTCCTGATTTGGAACCAGTCTGCTGTTCTTTTTTTGGTTTTAACTGTTGCTTACTGACTTGCATACAGATTTCTTAGGAGGCAGGTAAGGTGGTGTAGTATTCCCATCTCTTTAAGGATTTTCCACAGTTTGTTGTGATCTGCACAATCGACGGCTTTGGCATAGTCAATAAAGCAGAAGCAGATGTTTTTCTGGAACTCTCTTGCTTTTTCAATGATCCAACAGATGCTGGCAATTTCCTCTGACTTTTCTAAATCCCACTTGAACATCTGGAAATTCACGGTTCACATACTGTTGAAGCCTGGCTTGGAGAATTTTGAGCATTACTTTACTAGCGTGTGAAATGAGTGCAGTTGTGCAGTAGTTTGAGCATTCTTTAGCACTGACTTTCTTTGGGATTAGAATGAAAACTGACCTTTTCCAGTCCTGTGGCCACTGCTGAGTTTTCCAAATTTGCTGGCATATTGAATAAAGTGCTTGCACAGAATCATCTTTCAGGATCTGAAACAGCTCAGCTGGAATTCCATCACTTTTGTTTGTAGTGATGCCTCCTAAGGCCCACTTGACTGCATTCCAGGATATCTGGCTCTAGGTGAGTGATCACACCATCGTGGTTATCTGGGTCAAGAAGATCTTTTTTGTATAGTTCTTCTGTGTATTCTTGCCACCTCTTCTTAATATCTTCTGCTTCTGTTAGGTCCATACCATTTCTGTCCTTTACTGTGTCCACCTTCACATGAAATGTTCCCTTGGTATCTCTAATTTTCTTGAAGAGATTTCTAGTCTTTCCCATTCTATTGTTTTCCTCGATTTTTCTGCATTGATCACTGAGGAAGGCTTTCTTATCTCTCCTTGCTATTCTTTGGAACTCTGTATTCAGATGGGCATATCTTTCCTTTTCTCCTTTGTCTTTAGATTCTCTTCCTTTCTCAGCTATTTGTAAGACCTCCTCAGACAACCATTTTGCCTTTTTGTATTTCTTTTTCTTGGGGATGGTCTTGATCACTACCTCCTGTACAATATCACGAACCTCCATCCATAGTTCTTCAGGCACTTTATCAGATCTAATCCCTTGAATCTATTTGTCATTGCCACGGACTATATATAGCCTATGAGATGAGTGCAATTGTGTGGTAGTTGCAACATTCTTTGGCATTATTAGAAATTACAATATCTGAAGAATAGATAGAAAAAGGGTAATACTATATACAGTGAGTTAGGCAATATTTCTTTTTCATTTTCTGGTAAGCTATATAGAACTGATATTATTTTGTCTTATAATGTTTGTAAGATTTCACTAGTGAAGCCATCTGGGTCTGACAGTTTGTGTGTATGTTTGTGAGATAGCATCTGTGTGTACATGCATTTATATTAAGATTTTTTAATGAAAAACTTCAATTTTTCAATTTATATAAAGCTCTTCAGTTATCTACTTTTTCTTGAGTAAAGTGGTAGTTTATGTCTTTCAGGGAATTTGTTCATTTCTCTAAGATAGCAATTTTATTAAATTTGTTGACATGAAGTCTTATATAATAGTCCTTTATAATTCTTGATGTCTGTACAACCTATATGGATGTTGTTTGGTCATTCTTAATATTGGTCATCTCTTTCATTCTTTTCCCTCTTGCTTGCTCTCTTAATTCTTAATATTGGTCATCTCTTTCCTCCCTCTCCCTCTTGCTTGCTCTCTCCTCTCTTGCCAATGTAGCTAAAGCTTTATCAATTTTATTTTTATATTCAAAGCACCAATATTTGAATCGATGAATTCATCTACATTATTTTTTACAATGTTATTGATTCCTGCTCTTTATCATCTTCTTCCTTCTGCTTGCTTTGAGTTTAATTTGCTTTTTGTTGTATCAAGAACACTAGGACTTTGATGTCAGCCCCATCCTTCTTTTTTGAATATAAGCATTTAATGCTGAAAATATTCCTCTAAGCACTGCTTTAGGTTATTTCACAAATTTTGATATATTTAAAAACTTTTATTTAATTACAATATTTAAATTAAATATTTTAGCACACAGTATATTTTAAGAGAGCTACATGATAACTTTCTGAGATAAACATGATATTTTATATTTTGATTGAGATGACACTATTAAAACTCACTAAACACTATACATTAGATCTGTGCATTGCATTGTACATAAAGGTTATATTGATTATAAAAATGTAAATATATGAAATTGATGGGAAAACTGAAGGGAATAAAGAGTTTTATCCTGTAGAATAAAGAGTGGAAGAAATATAGTGTCTATTTTAGAATCCTAAAGAAGACCATTATTTAAGTGACAGGTAAAGGAATTACAGCCCATAAAAGAGACAACAGAGAACTATTACGCACAAATGTATAAGAACTAGGAGCATGTAGGGCCATAGATATCATGGAGTAGAAGTATAGAATGAGTATGTGACATTCTGTAATCTGGCAGTGATATTACATAGGAAAAGCTGATACTTGGTGATCCCACATTCCATTCCACAGACATTGTGGCTGCTATTAAATGGGAATTATTTCAGAGAAAAATCTAGAGATAAATAAAAGAAGTGGAAGTGAATCCATAGCAAATTCTACTTATGGTACAATCTCTAGAAATATGTGTTAGTGATGTGGGATCACAAAAACCTTGCAGGATGATGGTTGAGAATGATGACACTTGAATATGTGCATGAGTTAAGTAAGCACAGTACATAAGCAAAATGTTTAGAAACATAGAAAATAGAGAAGGCAAATGAGTGAGAAACAAAGACATGGCGAAGGTGTGAAAATGTTATCCAGGGTGTAGGTGAATGATTCTTCTTCAACAATGAGATACACCACTTCTTAAACTGAAGAAAATTGTAGAAAAATGGAGAGTCAATATTCTTAATGAAGCAGAAAGTGGGATTTATTAATAGAAGAGTTTTGAAAGTTTGTTTAATAGTACAGATGCAGGCAAATAATTTATATACTATTGAAGACCAAAAATGAAGTATATTTCCATAACACAATCTTATTTTCTCAAAGATGATGCTAATTACATTAATGGTAACCACTTATAAACTGCCTACTGTATATCATGTGCTATTTGAAATTTACTGTATGAAAAAAAATTGAACTCTCACAAAAATCTCACAAGGTAAGCAGTATTATAAAGCTTTACAGACAGAAACTAAACTGTGATGCAAAAAGGCAAAATAATTTGCCAAGTCTCATTGTTGATAAGTGACAAGGTTGGCTTTGAACCCAGGTGCTTTGATTCAGGGTCTCTACACAACCACTGAATTATACTGCTCTCCTGTGAACAAAAACAAATTTCTGTCCTTAAAAATATTATTTATTAAACTAGAAATGGTGACTACTTTTCAAGGTACAATATAAGGAACTGAAGTTAAGGCTGCTTTTAATACATGGTGACATTTTTTGTTGTTTGGGTGTGTGTGTGCTAAGTCACTTCAGTCATGTCCAACTCTTTGTGACTTCATGGACTGTAACGTCCAGGCTTCTCTGTCCATGGGATTCACCAGGCAAGAATACTGGAGTGGGTTGTCATGCCCTCCTCCAGGGGATCTTCCCTACCCAGGAATTGAACTGGCATCTCTTGCAGCTCCTGTACTGCAGGAAGATTCTTTACTACTGAGCCACCAGGGAAGCCCTTTTGTTGTTACTTGATTTAATATCTAAGGCTATATTCTGTTTACCATAAATTTGATTTGATGAGTAATAACTACAAAGAAACTAAGGTTTATTTATAATTATTTTATCTTAATAGAAATGTGACCTAGGAATGACCTTAATATACTAATACTGTATTCTCTTATGAACCTGGCAGTATAATATATATAAAAATAATAAAAAGACTTAAGTATCTTTGGCAAAAATACTGCCACTTAGTGTTTAATAGAAAGACATTATCTAAAATGAAAAAACATTATGCGCTTTGTAAGCATTAATTCTGAGCAAGCTAATTCTAAGTTTTGTTAACAATAGATGAGCTTTCTTTAGGGTTGATCTGAAAAGTACAAAATAAAGATGTAAATTGTACTTTCTTGTATATTTTTTATCTTTTTTATTTTATTTAATGGTTTTCTTTATGTTTCTTATCAGCACAAATATCAACCCTGGAGGGAGGAATCTGTGAAGGTCTGGAGGACCTGTTAGACAAATCCGCCTTATAATAGATTTCTTCCCACAGAGACTGAACTTGAGAAATGCTAAATGATAAAAATGTATTTTAAAGCTATTACAAAAGTGAGCATCTCTTCCCATCAAGCCAATTTTCTTACAAAATATACTTTAACAAATAGCATGATAGGTTGCCAATAATAATGACTATTTTATTTAAAGAACAGTAACAGATCAACACTGTTAGTTTCCTTGCTCAACAGAAGGGAAGTGCAGAGGATGTGTTGGTTATAACTATTTTTACTCTCTAGCTTCCTTCTCCATATTTCTTATATTGCATAATATATGGGTGATCATGACAAGTCAGCTACCCACTTCTTCATGATAGCCTTCTCTTTTATATTTTTAAGCTTCTTGAGTAGTCAGCCTATACCTTTTTCATTCTGGTGTATAGTTTTCACTCTCCCCTACCCAAATGGAGATAAATGAATTGACTATAGTAAACACAATCTCAGAATCCCTTTCTTCTTCTGTACCTTTTGGAGTTTAGGAATCCCAGATTATCCAGGAGTAACAGGACTAAGAGGACTGTCAGGACTTACACCCATATGTCCAACTTCAGCAGTATCTACTTTTGCTATGAAGCACAATGAATCTTTCTTAGTTTCTTCCTAGCCTGCTGTCTTCAAGGAAGCCCACATTAGAGTTAGTGAAGAAAATGTTTTCTCTTTACTTTAAATGAGTGAAGGATCCTCAAGAGACCTACTTAAGCTGTTTGTTCTGCATCTCATGAGTGTGAGTGTCACAGGAATGGGGGGCAGATATTATGCCTATTTTTCAAAAATAATCCAAAAGTAAGAAGATGGCTTTAGCTGTTAGAAAAAAAGAGCTACAACAGAGAAGAGCTGCATTTGTAACTATGATAGGGCAGGATTAAATGTTCTAAATGAACTGTATGCAAGCCCTTGCTGAATGGAGCTACTGATAGTTTTGCCTGGAATTCTGTTGAGTCCTTCCTCAGGGGTCTAACTAGAAGGAGCTTTGGACATCTCCCTCCTACCCCTGCCACTCCCGAATGCATGAAGCAACAAAAGCCCAAAGGCTAAGGTGAAGTCAAACCAGACAGCTTGAGAAGAAATCAGCTTTGTAGGAAAATGCAGTTGTAGGACTTAAATAGGAAATCTTTAACTCGACGTACAAAACTAGCCCATGAAAAGAAAGCCCAAACTAGCATATTCAACAATAAAGGTTATCAAAACTAGATTTTAACTAGGTTAAACTTCAATCAGATCTTTTCCATCTCTTACCCCTCCTTCATTATCCTAGGGTGTGAAAAAGCTTAAAGCATACAGAGAAAAAAGTGGACTATAAAATGTAGAATGGAAACCAAGGTAAGCAGGTTCCCTTTAACCTATGCCACTGAAGATTTTCAAACTGAAGTCACCCTAAATTATTGCAATGGGGAGACTTTATTGGAAAATGTGGATACTTTGATATAATTAATATTATACTGGGATGTAACTATTTTGTATTACCTGAAAAAATAAAAATTATTAAAGTGGGAAGAGTACCTACTCAAGATTTTGAATGAGACAGTCAAGGATTCACTAACAGAACAAATCTGAAGGAGACTTGAGAGAAAAATGCTGATTTTCTGTTTATACCTATGGAGTCCAACTTTTTCAATGATCTGGTTACAATTACATTACACAGCTAAATTATTTCAAATGTACAGACAGACAGTAGAAGTTCACATTTATTTCAAACTTATGTTTGTAAGACACTTCACACTTGGTCTATATTCCTGGACATGTCTTGGTCAAATATTCTACTGCTCATGAGATAACTTTTACTCCTTTTAATTTCTAAGGTTGTGGGCAGGATGCTATCCAAATATAGCTTTTATTAATATCATTTTTTATATATCTGGAACACTACTGTGATTAGTGAGATTCCTCTGATTTAAGTAAGCATACTATAAAATATCAAGCATGCAATGGTTGTCCATACCACACTTCCTAAGTGAAAGTTGCTCAGTAGTGTCTGACTCTTTGCAACCTCATGGACTATACAGTCCATGCTATTCTCCAGGCCAGAATACTGGAATGGGTAGCAGTTCCCTTCTCCAAGGGATCTTTCCAACCCAGGGATCAAACAGAGATCTCCTATATTGCAAGCGGATTCTTTATCAGCTGAGCTACCAAGGAAGCCCACATTGTTCAAAGCCCAGAGTAAAACTGAAAAAAAAAAAAAAAA
>SJYT01043977.1:437109-457405 GCA_006410635.1 Cephalophus harveyi | reverse complement strand
CGGGTGTCCATTTGAAGGACTGATGCTAAAGCTGAAACTCCAATACTTTGGCCACCTCATGCGAAGAGTTGACTCATTGGAAAAGACTCTGATGCTGGGAGGGATTGGGGGCAAGAGGAGAAGGGGACGACAGAGGATGAGATGGCTTGATAGCATTACCAACTTGATGGACATGAGTCTGAGTGAACTCCGGGAGTTGGTGATAGATAAGGAGGGCTGGTGTGCTTCGATTCATGGGGTCGCAAAGAGTCAGACATGACTGCGCAACTGAATTGAACTGAACTGAAGTTTTATCTAGGGAATAAGCCAGTCTTAAGTCTTATGGCATTTGCTCTCTCCTACAAATGTCCCTCCCCTCCATTTCTAAGATAAAGATTGCATCATGACACAGAGGCATATGAGGTCTCAGAGTTTTCATGACAATTAAATGAAATAATGGCATGTAAAAAGAGTAGACTAGTAAAAAGCACTAAGTTGTCAATAAAAAGAACATATAATTAACAGTACTTCTGTTACATGCCAAGACATATGCTCTCATGGATCTTAGTATTTTAATCTGAACTCTATGAAAGTCTACCTTTAAAATCCCTTTAATGGTAGCAAATGGACAAACTAAATACACTTAGTAGTTTACATTAAAAACAGAAGCAAAAAAGAATTCATAATAACTATACATTTGTTTTTCCCCTGTTTTCGGTTAAATCCAATTTTTTTTGAATCCTCTCCCATAGACACTATAAAAAAGTCTTCTGAAAATCAGAGATAAAATATATAAAGTTTAATGCCAGATGATAGATTTTTATTGATAATTCAATATTAATAATTTCTTCTGTTTTCTTTTCTTTTCTTTCTTTTAATGAGGACCATTTTTAAAGTCTTTAATGAAGTTGTTACAATATTGCTTCTGTTTTATGTTTTGTTCTTTTGGTGGCGAAGCATGTGAGCTCTTAGCTTCCCAACCAGGGATCGAGCTGGCACCCCCTATACTGGAAGGTGAAGTCTTAACCACTGGGCGAGCTGCGAAGTTCTCCTTGTGGTTTTTCTAAATAGTACTAATATTATGTATATTCACTTCATAAATGAATTTGTATTCTGAAGTTTTAAGTGCTCTTCATCCTAAAACTACCCACAGCCTATTTTAAATTTTCTCAATTTAAAATAGCCTCATGTTGTTATTTCTCTATATATTGTTTAATTATTACTGGAATTCTTGGACCTCCAGCATGTTATTTATTATTTTCTGTTTCTTGTATATGGCCCAAGTTCTGCCTTTTATCTGATCCTTTGATCTAGATATACAGCATCAAGCCTGCTAAATTCAGAAATAATATGCATCATGCTGGCATCTTTTTAACTGCTGTACTTATTCAATTGTTTGAATATAAGGCAAAAGTTTTATATTGCATTTCCACATTGTTCTAAGAATATTCAAGCAGTCTCAATAGTAAGTTCTCAAAATATATTGTTTACTATTATATCTATAACATGATTCATTATAACATCACTATATTTTCATTAAGCAATTTTCTTGGAAATTCACTCCCAATTTCAGTTCTATACTCAGTCACAATTTTTAGACTTGTTGAATATTCCTGCTTTTTTCTGTATTTGAAATAACTTTTACTCACCTCTTCAATTGTTTCAAACAAATTCAAATTGTCTACTTTCATATATAGATGAGACTTTGAGACTACATCTAATATTACCCCTGCTGCTGCTGCTGCTGCTGCTGTGTCACTTCAGTCGTGTCCGACTCTGTGTGACCCCATAGACTGCAGCCCACCAGGCTTCCCCATCCCTGGGATTCTCCAGGCAAGAACAGTGGAATGGGCTGCCATTTCCTTCTCTAGTGCCTGCTGCTGCTAAGTCGCTTCAGTCGTGTCCGACTCTGTGCGACCCCAGAGACGGCAGCCCACCAGGCTCCCCCGTGCCTGGGATTCTCCAGGCAAGAACACTGGAGTGGGGGGCCATTTCCTTCTCCAATGCATGAAAGTGAAAAGTGAAAGTGAAGTTGCTCAGTCATGCCTCTCTCTTCGCGACCCCATGGACTGCAGCCTACCAAGCTCCCCTGTCCATGGGATTTTCCAGGCAAGAATACTGGAGTGGGCCTATCTTCAGACAAATAGAATGGAGTTTTTCCGTATATTAAAAATTTCTAGTTTTTGTATCATCCAAAACATCTGAGATTTCCTTATTCTTAAATTCACAAATGCTTAAGAGACTACAAGGCCTATAAAGAAATATAGGAATAAATACCAACAAAATTAAAGAGTTCATTGCCAGCACACACCTGGATTAACACAAAGAAATAAGAGTGTGCTAGAATGAATTAAGTGAAAGTAAAATAAAATTATTTTCATTTTTTCTTAAAGCTATTTTTAATAGCTTTAAAAGATAACTGGCTAAGAGAAAAATAATTTATTTTGTGCTTATATATATAAAGGTAAAATGTATGCATATATAAAGGTAAAATGCATGACAAAAATAATATAAGGACATATAAAAAAATTTAAAAATACAGTGTTATAGGAAACAAATTACATAGGAAGTGGTATAATGTTCTTTTCAGGTATACTGATCATTCTACAGATATTACTCAGAGGGAAGAGGCAGCATAGTGTTAAAGTACAGAATCTTATGTTAGCATAAGCATTTATAGAAGGGTGAGTATATAGCAAGTAAAATACATAGGGATACACAGGAAAGTAAAATATAGGAAAATCTTGAGGTATGTATCAAAAGAACACAATTTTTCAAAAACTCACCCTTCTATAATTGTGAATTAAGTCAAAATAACAATAATAGGATGAACTTTAAGTTACTAAACTTATTTTGTCAGCTGCTAATGTCTTTTTATTCAAAGTTAGTCTATAATCCAGTAACATCTGCATCATCTATGAGTTTGCTAGAAATGTGAAATCTCAGGCCCCAATCCAGACCTACAATTTCACCAACCTCTAGTTGGTTTGTATGCAATTACATTTAAGAATCATTGTTCTAATGTATTTCTAAATATATTTAGATAGTACATTTTATGCACAAATGAATGAGTGTATTCTGTTGGCACCATAGTTTTTTGCCAATTAGTCACACCACTTAAGATAATACTTGCCTGCTAAATGCATGCATGCTGAATGATTGTGTCAAGAAATGAATGAATGATCCACTTGGAACTTAACTCTTGGAATAGCAGTAAATTTTATCCAATTTCGAAGCCCAATGTCATTTTCAACAATAGAAATAAATAAATTATTTCATTTTATTCTGATAATTAAAACTTGGTTTCCTTTTACTTAAAAATATCCAATAGTAAATTTAAAATCAAAAATATATGTACTAAAGTATCTTAAAAGTATTTTTAAAGACCCTGATGCTGGGAAAGATTGAGGGCAGGAGGAGAAGAGGGCAATAGAGGATGAGATGGTTGGATGGCATCATCAGCTCAATGGACATGAGTTTGAGCAAACTCCGAGAGATAGTGAAGGACAAGGAAGCCTGGCATGTTTCAGTCCATGGGATTGCAAAGAAACAGACATGACTGAGCGACTGAACAACAACAACAAAGCTTTTAAGTGAAGGCTTAGGTTCTCAACTTGGGCCTCCTGATTTTCAACTAAAGCTCTGTGTGCTCCCACATTGTTACATAATGGACTATATGTTCTATATGTTGTACAAAACACTGCCCATGTGTAAGGCACACTGATGGATTTAATAAAGGGAACAAATATGTCAGAAAAAAATAAATAAAAATTTTTAATGAAATTTTAGGCTTAAATATTAAATGTATTTTTCTGTCATCATTCATTTTGCAACATTTTGTAGGTATTTGCTAATTAGTAGTTAATTCTCCCACCTGGTGCCACAAGAGATTTGAATAGCTGGCAACAAAAAACAAACCCTTATACTCAGTATAAGCAACTGGTTCACACATATTATTGTGGCCATAAGATAGAATGTTTGATATTCTCTTTTTAAGATTTACTTTAAAAATCCAGAATTTAGAGACACAATAGCAATGTCAAATAATTATCACAATTCATACTATCATCATTTACATCAATCATAAAATCAGTCAGCTTGGTTTGATTTTCCTAATGACTATACAGAAAAAAATAGTAATATCTCTGTTCTCAAAGAACAGTCTCACTATTTAGACTGAGCCACATGTGTAATAGATTCTGAAGTGTTTGTTTTAAGTGTAAAAGCTGTTAAGGAAGGAAAATTAGAATGGTACTCAATATAAAATGGAAAGGTAACAATATACATATATGAGATTTTAAATGTATTCCTTAATATTTTTTAGAGTTAACTTCTCTAGGCTCTTTACTTCCAAACATACAAAGGCAACTCATTATCCTAAATCTAATAAAGTTACAAAAATGATAAATGCATTTGAACTCTGGAAATCATGCTTATGAATAGTTGTTCTACCTATTCACAATGTGAAATTTAATGACTTGCTTGAACTCTGAGTCTCAATGGCTTGCTCTGAAAAGCATAATCAGTGATTTTCAAGAATGTTATAAATATCAAATAAGGAAGCAAATGGTAAAAAAAAAAACCTGTCAGAAAATTCTTAACTAGCGAACAATTTCAGATGATTTTTGCAAATATTTTCATTTCAGTTACTTCATGTAATAGCTTTAGAAAAGGAGAAAATGCACTACAAGTCAGTATAGTGCAACTATGACCACAATGTTTTAAATATGGCATTTAAAAATTATTTTAAAAATCATAATAAACTAATATTAATCTAATTATAGAACCAAATTAGCACATCAGAATATTAAAATTTTAAGCAAAATAGCTAATAATTTAGAGACAGTTTAATTTTCAATTCTATTGAAGATGAGAAACAGAGATGTTTTAAACAATTTACAATAAAGTTAAAACAAAAAAATGTAACACCCAGCAAGACACATTATATCAATATAAATGGATTTAATAAAGAAACAGATATGTCTTCAATTCCTGATATTATCTTAAAAGCATTAAAATCCAAATCAAAATATATAGATAAAATGTCTTAATGCAATAGAGAACAAAAAGTAAACATGCTGTAAAACATGATTTGGGGGACTATATGCAATTATATTTATATATATATATATAATAATCTATATGCAATTATATGTATATGGGTTTTAAAGTATATATTAAATATAATAAGGAAAATAATCATGACAGGGCATATTAACTTTTTTTTTCCCTAGAAGCTTAGACAATGGGAGGAATCTATATTATTACCTAATGTCATCAAAGTAACAAAATATATTTCAGGTTAAGAAAAGAAAATGGCTTTACAAGAAATAAAAGAAGTCCTATTCAACCATACTCTAAAGTTATATACAGTTATATATGTATTTGATATTACCACTGCTAATATATTCATTACTGTTCTTTGGTCCTTTTTTCAATGCTTATAAAGTGCCATGCTCTAACCTGAGTGCTGGAGGTACATTAGTTAGCAAGGTTAATGTGACCCCTCCTTCCTAGAGGTGAAAGAGCACACTAGTAAAAAGCATGTCCTATGGATTCAGCTTCCTGAATCCCAATTAGGATCAGCCTCTCACTGGCTTTTGACTTGGGAAAATGATTTAACTTCTCTTTGCCTCAATTTCTCCAGCAGAGATACCAGAAGGGACACGATTTCCCCAGAGGGCTGTTGAAGGATTAAATTATTCAACATGGAAGCTCGTGAAGAGCATCAGGCACACAGGGAGTTCTCTATACCTGTGACTATTTTCAGTTGAGACACTGAACAGGACAATGATCAAAACCATAGGCTTTGAAGTTGAACTGATCGGGATAATTAAAAGTCCACCCTCACCTACTGGTGGTGGAGTGAATTGGAGCTTGTTTTTTAACCCTGGTGAGCCTCCTCCAGTTTTCCTCTGAAAAATGGACATGATTAGTACCTGCCTTAGATTGGTGCTGAGAGTTTCGCCTTAGTTTCTGTATATAAAGAACCTTTAAAAATGCCAGCCACTGAGGAGGCATTCAAAAGAGTCATCGTGGTCATCATCACCTTTATGGAGATAGATGATATTAAATAAACTTATTAAAATATAAGCAATAAAATATCACATAGAAAAAATATGCAATTCAGAGAATAAAATAGGTTGTCATGGTGAAGAATGACAGAATGAGCTGATATGGACTAAGACTCACAGAAGCCTGTCTCTGGAGGTGACGGCAGTGAGGTCAGGGTGTCAAGAAATACCCACAGTAAAAGAGGGGAAAAGAGGTCTCCAGGGAATTTACCATGCACAGGGATAATTACTACCATGTGCAAATGCCCCTGGAGTGCTTGTTAGGGCAACAGGAGGTAGAGGCAGGATCTGAGGAGTAAATGGGAGGATATAGTGATGGAAGTGGTTCTGAGAAACATGAGATTTTTTTCAGCATAGAGCTCTTACCAATGAACTGATACTTCTTTTCACACATCCTAAAGATTTTGAGCCAAACAATGAAACACTGGTAGTCTAGCTAAGACAAAGGAACTAAATTTAAGGCAGAAAAACAGAGAGCAGAACTTCAGTATCTCAAATCAGCTGAAATTTACAACCAGGGCATTAAGAGAGATGGGAGTTGTGAAGAGTAATGGATATCAGCAGTCTGTGTGGTCATTCACTGTAGTCTGAGCCTGTGACACAGACATAAATACAAGAATTTACTTAGAATTACCAGCTAGGAATTAACCTAACTGGAATAGAGAGAAACGCTTAAAAACCTTGGTTATTCAGTTGGAATGCAGAAAAGCCATACAAAGGAAAAAAGACAATGAGTTAAGAAGCACAAGTCATTGTTATATACAAAAATAGACTGACATTCTCTAAGAAAGAATAACTCTAAGCCTGGCAGGATAAAATGGATCTACTAGTAATGTATCTGCTTGCCAGAACAAAACTCAGTTACTTTTAAAAGCAGAAAACACAATTTGGATGCTCTACCAACTATGATCCATAATGCCCTATGAGCTACATGCTAAGTTGCTTCAGTTGTGTCCAACTCCTTGTGACCCCATGGACTGTAGCCTGCCAGGTTCTTCTGTCCATGGAATTCTCCAGGCAAAAATACTGTAGTGAGTTGTCATGCTCTTCTCCAGGGGATCTTCCTGACCCAGGGATCGAACTCATGTCTCTTGCATCTCCTGCATTGGCAGGTGGGTTCTTTACCACTAGCATCACCTGGAAAGAAAACATAATTTGGACTCCCTACCAACTATGATCCATAATGCCATATAGAAGCAAACGAATAGGAACACTGATTCCTATTCCTGCAGGTGGGTTCTTTTCCACTTAGTTCCACCTGGGAAGCCTATAACAGCAGACTGAAGAAGTTAAAAAAAAAGCCTGAAGTCTTTAAGATAGATGAATAAGAAGTATTCACTATGTAACACAAAGAGAAACAAATTAAACAGTATGCATTTGTTGTGTGTTTAATTGGGTTTGAATACATTTTATACTTAAATTTACAATCAGGCCTTGTACTACCCAGCTTTCCCACAGAAACAACTTTGGGACTATAGTGACACAAACCAACTTCTACATACACAGAGAATAATACTACACGCTAGTAAAGTAATGCTCAAAATTTCTCCAAACCAGGTTCAGCAATACGTGAACCGTGAAATTCCAGATGTTCAAGCTGGTTTTATAAAAGGCAGAGGAACCAGATATCAAATTGCCAACATCCACTGGATCATTGAAAAAGCAAGAGAGTTCCAGAAAACCATCTATTTCTGCCTTATTGACTATGCCAAAGCCTTGACTGTGTGGATCACAATAAACTGTGGAAGATTCTGAAAGAGATGGGAATACCAGACCACCTGACCTGCCTCTTGAGAAACCTATATGCAGGTCAGGAAGCAGCAGTTAGAACTGGACATGGAACAACAGACTGGTTCCAAATAGGAAAAGGAGTCAAGGCTGTATATTGTCACCCTGCTTATTTAACTTCTATGCAGAGTACATCATGAGAAATGCTGGGCTGGAAGCACAAGCAGGAATGAAGTTTGCTGGGAGAAATATCAATAACCTTAGATATGCAGATGACACCACTCTTATGGCAGAAAGTGAAGAGGAGCTAAAAAGCCTCTTGATGAAAGTGAAAGAGGAGAGTGAAAAAGTTGACTTAAAGCTCAACATTCAGAAAACGAATATCATGGCATCAGGTCCCATCACTTCATGGGAAATAGATGGGGAAATAGTGGAAACAGTGCCAGACTTTATTTTTTTAGGCTCCAAAATCACTGCAGATGGTGACTGTAACCATGAAATTAAAAGACGCTTACTCCTTGGAAGAAAAGTTATGACCAACCTAGACAGCATATTGAAAAGCAGAGACATTACTTTGCCAACAAAGGTCCATCTAGTCAAGGCTATGGTTTTTCCAGTGGTCATGTATGGATGTTAGAGTTGGACTGTGAAGAAAGCTGAGCGCCAAAGAATTGATGCTTTTGAACTGTGGTGTTGAGAAGACTCTTGAGAGTCCCTTGGACTGCAAGGAGATCCAGCCAGTCCATTCTAAAGGAGATCAGCCCTGGGTGTTCTTTGGAAGGAATGATGCTAAAGCTGAAACTCCAGTACTTTGGCCACCTCATGTGAAGAGCTGACTCATTGGAAAAGACTCTGATGCTGGGAGGGATTGGGGGCAGGAGGAGAAGGGGACAACAGAGGATGAGATGGCTGGATGGCATCACTGACTCGATGGATGTGAGTTTGAGTGAACTCCGGGAGTTGGTGATGGACAGGGAGGCCTGGCGTGCTGTGATTCATGGGGTCGCAAAGAGTCGGACACGACTGAGCAACTGAACTGAACTGAACTGAAATGAAGGAAAATGAGAAGGGGAAAAATGATTTGATCATTTGCCCTCATTATGTTTCAACTAAGATGGTGAGCTCAACTGATACTATGACTATATTCAGTCAGTAGCTCTCTGGGGCTCTTAAGAAAGTATGTTTTTCTCCTGGAATGTAAAGGTAAAATTTAAATGAAATCCTTACCTATGTAATACTTTTAATTACTTACTTCAAAATAAAGCTGATAACCAGAACTCAAGTCTTTAATTCATAGCTTTCATTCTATCAACAGGCACCTAATCCTTCTGGGGGAAGAGGGTTCTTTTTTCTTTTTAATCTATAGTCTGGGCCTCCAGTCTAAACAAAGCATTTTCACTCGTGTTACAGACTGTTTTCCCTCTTAGCAAACCTCTGTCAATATCAATGTGTAGCTTTTTTTACCAATGCTGTTTTTTTTCAATAAAGCTAGTTATTTTAGATGAACACACATTATATATCATATATATTATGTATATTTACTTAAATGTATTAAAAATACAGATGGATACAGGATAATTTAATATCCACAACCGTACTCATAATATTTACACAGCAGAAAGGAGAGAATTAGAATTTCTCTGCCACGGAAGTGGTAAATTGGCTTTTTTTCTGACTTCCAAGTATCTCTTGAATATTTTTGCTTCTTTTAGAGGATCATTTGTCTTATATGATCTGATTTACCAAGGTAGAAATTAAAAAAATTCACTCTTTTATCATTTCTGCAAGGGAACTAATAAATGACATGAGTTTCACCACTATGATATATCTGTGTGAGAGCTGTCAATACAAAAAATGAACATAAGACAAATTTGGATTTGAAGAATTTATCCTTTGCCTATTTCAGTCAATGCAAGTGTTCATCACATAAAGGGCTGTAGAAACGCTTCTGGCATCTAGGTGCAGAGGTTATCAGTTTCCACACTGCAATATTTTGATGTTTAGTGGCAGATGTAAAAATTCAGCAGTACACTCCCTGTATAAGGAGCTTGTTCCTTGTAGCATTGACTTTCTGCTTCCCAGAAATTTTTGCCCATAATATTGCTAAGTAAAATTTTCCTTACATTACCTCCTTATACTATCATTTGTCCCCACCTTTTCAACTGTCTTCCCGGTGGCTCAGAGGTTAAAGCGTCTGCCTGCAATGTGGGAGACCTGGGTTCGATCCCTGGGTCAGGAAGATGCCCCTGGAGAAGGAAATGGCAACCCACTCCAGTATTCTTGCCTGGAGAATCCCATGGAAGGAGGAGCCTGGTAGGCTGCAGTCCATGGGGTCGCAAAGAGTCGGACACGACTGAGTGACTTCACAATTATACTGTCTATCTACAACTGGTGAAACTGGGCCACAAGAAAAATCTAAGCCTTGTATGAGTTATCTTGCATGTCTTAGTCTAAAGATAATGGAATTCAGCTAACATTAAAGGATGAGACTCTGGAGATGATAACAAGCATTGTTAAGACTGTCGTCAGTTCAGTAAATCAACTCTATCAGGGCCTGTATCTGCCTGATTCCCTTTTTCTTTTCTTATTTTTATTATGTGACCTCAATATGGAGACTATATCTCTGCTGCAGTATCTGCATTCCAATAGGAATAAGGGAGAGGAAAAGGGGTGTGGATATCTTAGGAAAATTAAAATACAATCCAAGAAAAGTATATCAGAACTGGTCAGCCAAAGACCTAGTACTTGGGCATCTCTTGCTTGAAGGGAAGGAAAAAAATGACTTAAAAACATTGGATTAGGGCTTGATAAAGTGGTGTTTGACATATATTTCCACAAATTATATCCTCTAGAAATTTATTTTTATTCATGTGAACAACAATGGGTAGATTCAGTCAAGACTCATTTCCACATGTCACACAATTTACTTTTTATCCATTATTCTCCATTTCACTGGTAATTCAGTTTTTCTGCATGTCAGATTTTAAAATAGACTTTAAGACCTTTTAGTTCTCTATGCAGATGCATTTACAGTGCAACTATATTACAGAGATCTAATTTATCCTGAAGTCCAACCTTCTATCATTTCTTGATTTAAAATACCTTTGTTTTCTCAGAGTTCCTTCATTTTATGCATTTTTGACTTACATGTAAATTCAATGTGAACAGTACTATGTACAGAATAACTTCATTGTGATATATAAATGGCATTTTTTAATTTTAAGTTTTCTTACTATATCACAACTATCTATATTTAATTGAAATGCACTGCATAGACAGAAAGCAGTAAGAATCTCTGCTGAGGCTGCTGCTTACCTCTGGGTTCTAAAAATGCATCAAGCATCCACTGCAGAGAAGTCTGACTTTCTCCTGTTGTGATTCACTATCAAAGGGAAATGAACAATTGATGAAGCATACTATCCTTTATTTTTCCCAGGTCAAATATCAGTGACTTACTATTCATAATTCATATGTCTCCCTCTTTCAAAGATTACTTAATTTTATCTTTACTAAATCAGTAACATGCTTTCTGAAAATAAATTTATTTCTCATATTTAGAATGTTTCCTATATCTAGTGGTTGAAAGAAAGGATCTGTCATATTATGTCAACTTTTCCTTTCTGATCTCCTAGGGGTATGTTATAAATCATTAATTTATAATCAGTTTTTGTTTTTAATTAAATATCAGCCATATGACTGAGTCAGAGAGAAACAGGATTTTGCTCTTGGTCTCCCAAATAAATAGATTTATGGAAATAATATTTAGAAGAATATATGATAGGCTAATGGAATAAATTTTATAAGAAAAACATCATTCAGATCTTCTCATAAATAAAATACCTCTCAGTTCAGTTCAGTCACTCAGTCGTGTCCAACTCTTTGCGACCCCATGAGCTGCAGCATGCCAGGCCTCCCTGTCCAACGCCAACTCCTGGAGCCCACCCAAACTCATGTCCATTGAGTCAGTAATGCCATCCAACCATCTCATCCTCTGTCATCCCCTTCTCCCACCTTCAATCTTTCCTAGCATCAGGGTCTTTTCCAATGAGTTGGTTCTTCACATCAGATGGCCAAAGCATTGGAGTTTCAGCTTCAACATTAGTCTTTCCAATGAATATTCAGGACTGATTTCCTTTAAGGATGGACTGGCTGGATCACCTTGCCATCTAAGGGACTCTCAAAGAGTCTTCTCCAACACCACAGTTCAAAAGCATTAATTCTTCGGCACTCAGCTTTCTTTATAGTCCAACTCTCACATGACTACTGGAAAAAACCATAGCTTTCACTAGATGGACCTTTGTTGGCAAAGTAATATCTCTGCTTTTTAATATGCTGTCTAGGTTGGTCCATAGCTTTACTTCCAAGGAGCAAGCGTCTTTTAATTTCATGGCTGCAGTCACCATCTGCAGTGATTTTCCATCCCAAGAAAATAAAGTCTGTCATTGTTTCCCCATTTATTTGCCATGAAGTGATAGAAGCGGATACCAAGATCTTCATTTTTTGAAAGCTGAGTTTTAGGCCAGCTTTTTCACTCTCCTCTTTCATCAAGAGGCTCTTCAGTTCCTCTTTGCATCCTGCCATAACGGTGGTGTCATCTGTATATCTGAGGATGTTGACATTTCTCCTGGCAATCTTTATTCCATCTTGTGTTTCATCCAGCCCAGCATTTTGCATGATGTACTCTGCATATAAGTTAAATAAACAGGGTGACAATATACAGCCTTGACATACTCCTTTCCCAGTTTAGAACCAGTCTGTCGTTCCATGTCTGGTGCTGACTGTTGCTTCTTGATCTGCATTCATATATTTCAACAGGCAGGTAAGGTGGTCTGGTATTCCCATCTCTTTAAAATTTTCCAGTTTGTTGTGATCCACAGTCAAAGGCTTCAACATAGTCAATAAAGCAGAAGTAGATGTTTTTCTGGAACTCTCTTGCTTTTTATATGATCCAACGGATGTTGACAATTTGATCTCTGGTTCCTCTGCCTTTTCTAAAACCAGTTTGAACATCAGGGAGTTCACGGTTAACGTATTGCTGAAGCCTGACTTGGAGAATTTTGAGCATTACTTTACTAGCATGTGAGATGAGTGCAATTGTGCGGTAGTTTGAGCATTCTTTGGCATTGCCTTTCTTTGGAATTGGAATGAAAACTGACCTTTTCCAGTCCTGTGGCCACTGCTAAGTTTTCCAAATTTGCTAGCATATTGAGTGCAGCACTTTCACAGCATCATCTTTGAGGATTTGGAACAGAGATATTTACATACATTCAAGATATATTTGCTGCTAAGTCGCTTCAGTCGTGTCCGAGTCTGTGTGACCCCATAGACGGCAGTCTGCCAGGCTCTTCCATCCCTGGGATTCTCCAGGCAAGAATACTGGAGTGAGTTGCCATTTCCTTCTCCAATGCATGAAAGTGAAAAGTGAAAGTGAAGTCGCTCAGTCGTGTCTGACTCTTAGCGACCCCATGGACTGCAGCCCACCAGGCTCCTCCATCCATGGGATTTTCCAGGCAAGAGTACTGGAGTGGGGTGCCATACATTCAAAAGGTGCAGGTCAATTCTAAATTAGTATAAATTGCACTGCACAAGTGAAGATGGAAAGGCACCATCTACTAGGAAAAACGTCCTTAGATATAACTTTTATTTGGCTCATTTTAAATAAGAATACAAAAAACCTATTAAGTTTTGTACTTAATGAAAAGTAAAACATAGAAATTTGGCGGGGGGGGGGGAGGATTTCCTGGAGAAGGAAATGGCAACCCATTCCAGTATTCTTGCCAGGAAAATCCCATGGACAGAGGAGTCTGGCGAGCTAGAGTCAACAAGGTCAGAAAGAGTTGGACACAACTGTGCAAATGAGCATGCATGCATCCAACCAAAAATATATTTAAGGGAATTTATTTTTAAGATATTTTTGAATATGGCCATCAACATATTTGGGTTCCCAGGTGGCTCAGTGGCAGAGAATCTGTCTGCTAATGGAAGAGATGCAGATTCTATCCCTGAATCAGGAAGATCCCCTAGAGAAGGAAAAGGCAACCCGCTCCACTATTCCTGCTAGATAAACCCATCAACAGAGAAGCCTGTCTAGGACTATGGCAGGCTATAGTCCATAGGGTCACAGCTGGACCCAAGGGAGCAGAATGCATGTATCAACATATTTATTGATCTTGGGGTAGATTAATTTTATTGACATATGATAAAACATTATGCAAGCGGTGGTCATTTAGTTCCTAAGTCATGTCCTACTCTTTGCGACCCCATGGACTATAGTCCACCAGCCTCCTCTGTCCATGGATTTTTCCAGGCAAGAATACTGGAGTGGGTTGCCATTTCCTTCTCCAGAAAATCATGGTAGAAATTTGTAAATTAGAAGAGAGAATTTTTCAAATATCTTTTTCTGTATAAAGATCAAACTGAAAAATGTCTGATTTAAGTAAAAATAAACAGCACAAGAAATTCTAGTATACACTGTTAGGAATGAAACACGTTACATAATTCCAAAGAAAGATGAAAAAGAATATTTACTCAATTCTTTATTAAATTCAAAAGTCAAATAACTCTATTTTTCTCAGAAAATAAAATGAATAAAGCCAACTCAATATGAGTTATAAAATAAAAACACCACGGCCCTTGAAGACAATTATTTTTCCACAAATTGTTTTGGTGGTCTTTGGGTCTTTTATGTTCATAGTAAATTACTTCTAAAACATTATGTTTGCTTACAAAATATGATTTAATATAATAAGACTGTTTAGTCTATATAATACAGCAGCATAATTACTACTTTCCTCAATTTTTGCTAATATAACATATAGAAAATTAATATTTTTTCACTTTATTAAAAAGATAAATCTTTTTAAAATCCCCATATATCTGTGCTATGTTCTGGGAGAACTCCTATGATCCATCTGCTACTTAAATTGCTTATTTTTCATCTGTATCCATTCTAAGATCTATTGTAACAAGTGTTGTTTCCATTTCTGGTACAGGTAAGATACTATCAACTTTGAGAAATAGTAACTGGCATAATCATGCCTCCAAGTTCCCATTTCTTTGTCACGCTTTGTTTTACATTTGTTTGCTTATTTATCTTTGTTTTATGTTGCTCTTCTCTTCGGTATCTGCATAATTTTAAGCTTGTTTTTCACAGATGATTTGAAAATGGCAGCCAGTAGAGGTTAGGGTGAAATACTTCAAGTCCAGAAGGAAAAAGATGGGAAAGTAAATCAGTAAGACAAAAAAAGAAGCAAACATAAGTGTCACTCTAATACCTCAGGAGATGAATTTTAGAGTTCCCACTAAAGCAGATTACAAAGGATGAAGTTACCTTTCTAAAATAATTAGCATGGATGAATGAAAAACATTCTAGAAAAAGAAATGGGCTGTCTTCCTCTCACTCACCTGAGAAAACAGCTGAACGAGTATGTTTCCCTGTTAGGAGATAAAACAGCTCTTTTTCAAAAGGTGATTGTTCTTGTTTCTAGAATAAGGTATCACCTTATTTCTCTGGGGCTTCCCTGATAGCTCAGTTGACAAAGAATGTGCTTGCAATGCAGGAGACCCCAGTTTGATTCCTGGGTCAGGAAGATCTGCTGGAGAAGGGATAGGCAACACACTCCAGCATTCTTGGGCTTCCCTTGTGGCTCAGTTGGTAAAGAATCCCCCTGCAAAGAGGGAGACCTGGGTTCGATCCCTGGGTTGGGAAGATCCCCTGAAGAAGGGAAAGGCTATCCACTCCTGTATTCTGGCCTAGAGAATTCCATGGACTATAGTCCATAGGGTTGCAAAAAGTCAGACAGGACTGAGAGACTTTCACAGTATACTCATTTCTGATCATATTAATTATGCTCATTTTAATGCTTTACAATTCTATTTCTTAAGATTTATTTTGTTACTGTTGTCAACATTGCTTTGTGTTAANACTATAGTCCATAGGGTTGCAAAAAGTCAGACAGGACTGAGAGACTTTCACAGTATACTCATTTCTGATCATATTAATTATGCTCATTTTAATGCTTTACAATTCTATTTCTTAAGATTTATTTTGTTACTGTTGTCAACATTGCTTTGAGTTAATTTATTTTCCCTTGGAGGACTACTGGTTTGTTTCATATTGGTCTATATTTATAGAGTCAGCCATTGCTACCAGTGTTTCTTTGAGAGAAAATCCTAATACGTATGCACAAGGGGTTGTCAGATTGCAGAACCTCTATACAACATCAGAGCACAAAGGACTGACAGAATTGTTTTTACAATAGATTCTCAGAAGAACAATAATTTTTACTTCTCAGAACAGAAGTATTTATAAATAAAGAATAGATATGGCTAAACTTGAGAAAATATCCCAAAGCAGAATTTAAAAAAGAAAGAGAAAAGCAGATAGAAAAGTAGGTACAAGGCCAAAAGAGTTTACAATTATTGGAGAAAGGAGATTTCAAAGCAGAAGGAAGAATCAATAATGCCAAATGTTATGCAGATTGATAAAGAATAAAATCACTAAATGATCATTCATCTTGGTCTTTGGAAATCACTAGTGTTCATTTAAAGCACTGTTTCATTCAGTCATGGCCAGAGGTCCTGTTTATAAAGAACTTAAGGATAACTACAAAAAAGTAAGAAGTGTTGTTTACCATCTACATAAATGAAAATCTGGCAACAAAGCAAGGAAAATCCAAATAATATCCTGATGGGTGACAGAATTATAAATATTGTATTTAGAACAAGACAGAAAGTCTACTGAAATATGATAGTCAATAAGGAAAGAATAGAGGAGACAAATTTCTAAAATATATGGTTTAAAATAGAGTAGACTTGTATATTAAAGCCTCAGGGAAGGGTTTGGACAAATATTCTCCATGGCGAATGTATATAATACATAAAATCACTGTATAATTTACCATAGATACCAACCATTTTAGAAAGTGGGACTATTAATTATGACAATAAGATAAGCATGGCCCTGGATTGTGCATGTAACCCAGGCCATAAGGTTCTTTACTAATACATCACAATGATCTCTGATATAGCTCACATTCAATTTGACAGTGAACAGCTAACTGGTAAACAAACTTTTCCATTCTTCCTTAGTACAACTGTTTCAGGTATCCTTTAGAATTGTTGGCTTGAGGTCTTGCAATGATGAGTTGTGAGAAGAAATTATATGACCGTCCAAAATTGGTCCATAAAAATCTAATGGATCTCCTCCATGTTCTCTCCCATTTGATGGCTTGAGGGTTTTTTGAAACCCCAAGGGGTTTTTTCATGTTAATATGGTGGATCCACTAGACTGAAATGGCATGGGTTATGAATAAAACATGAGAGGTAAATTCATTTTGAAAGGTAGGTTAATTATAAGGAAACTTCTACCAGTTTCAGAGACATCATAATATTTAGAAATTTAAGCAATTATTATCCTAAACAATACCGAATTTTTCTGAATACATTTCAGTCACTATTAGTGGATTGAAGTAAACCTAGAATAAAATTTCATGAACTATTTTGGTAATAATGTATAAGATAGAAAGCAGATTAATTTTGAAAAAGGAAACAGGCATCTTGTTTTGAATACAGCAAGAGCAGAGAGCAAAGGGTACAGAGAAAAGATAACAGAGGCCAAGATTAGGGAACATAAAATAGACTGAGATTAAAGTTACTATGTAAATAATTGAAATTTTAGGGGTTTATTCTACAGGTATAAGTAGGTTTTTTGTTTTTTTTTTTTTAATTTGTTTGCATCTTAAACATTAAGCTTCCCTCCTGGCTCAGACAGTAAAGAAACTGCCTGCAATGCAGAAGCCCCGGGTTCAATCCTTGGGTCAAAAAGATCCCCCGGAGAAAGGAATGGCATCTAACATCTGAAACATCTAGTTCTATTCCCTCATACTTTTGACAATTTAGGTGCAATCTGGTAGAACACCTTAAACTTAAACCTTACATCAATACTTGTATCAATTAGGGAGGGAGGGATAAACAGCCAAAGCACAGAGGATTTTTATGGTAGTGAAATTATTCTGTATGTATAATGATGGATTGGAGAAGGAAACAGCAACCCACTCCGGTATTCTTGCCTGGGGAATCCCATGGTCAGAGGAGCCTGGTGGGCTGCTGACCAGGAGGTCGCACAGAGTTGGACATGACTGAAGCAACTTAGCATGTATGCATGCATTGGAGAAGGAAACGGGAACCTACTCCAGTGTTCTTGCCTGGAGAATCCCTGGGACGGATGAGTCTGGTGGGTTGCTGTCTATGAGGTTGCACAGAGTTGGACCCAACTTAAGTGACTTAGCAGCAGCAGCAATGATGGATATACGTCACTACAAATTAGTCAAAAGCCATAGAATTACCACCATTAAGAGAGGGCCCGAATGGAAACTGTGGACTTTGTGTGATAATAATGTGTCCTTGTTAATCAATTGTAACAAAGGTACATCTTGAGTAGGGGATGCAGATACCAGGGAAGGTTGTAAGAGAAGGACACAGAGGGTATATAGGAATGTTGTACTTTCTGTTCAATTTTGTTGGGAACCTAAAACTGTTCTACTGAAAGTCAGTATGCCAAGTGAAAGAAGCTACACAGAAATGACTATATATTGCACGAATCCATTTGTCCAAAGAAAGGAAAGCTACATAGACAGAAAGTACAGACAGATCAATAATTATCTAAGTTTGGGAGGATTAGGAAGTGATGGTTAAGGAACAGGAGGTTTCTTTTGGACATGGTGAGAATGTTCTAAAATCAATTGTGATGATGCTTGCACAATTCTCTAAATATACTAAAAACCACTGAACTGTATGAATTAAATCAGTTAGTTGTATGATGAGTGAATTATATCTTAATAAATCATTTTTAAAAAGAGAAAACTATTCTAAAAAGTCTATTAAAATATTTTAAAATGCATGACAGATAAAAACATGAAGTAACTATAAAAGTTGTCAGCTGAATAGAATTTTACAGTTGCTTAATGTATTCAATAGTTTATAAAAACCAGTAGGTGTCTCTCATGCTCTATATATTTTTAAAAACTATAATAACCTCAAGAACAGATGCATATGTATAGAAGAATCAGCATAATGGTTGGCAAAGTAAAAATAATGACATCTTTTTCTTCAGTTTATTTTTAGCTAAGAGGGCAGGTTTGCTTATTATCTTTCAATATGCACAAATAATATACTATATATTCAATAAAGTAGCAGCTTAAGCAATCCTTCACTTGTGTAATACATTTGGAGATCTCCAATTTCACATTTGTAATCACATTACTTCTGTCAAAATTAATGGAGCTCCGTAAGAATTTGCAGCATTTTGGAAATCATTGAGGTAACCCATGATCCATGCATATATTCTTAAGATGCCTGTCACATTTAATCAAGGTCATCATATTTCACAGATACATAACCTCATTAATTTCTTTTTTGCTACATGCCTCATTTGAATAAATCATCTATTAAGCTAAACAGACACAACTACATCCATGAAATTCACCAGTATTCATTGGGCTCTAAAGAAGGGTCTGTTTTCAAATGAAGAGGTACTTTTGCTTACCCAATAGGTACCTAAACACGTGGACTTAAATCCAAATTCTATCACTAGGCACCAATCACCACATGCATTTGGAGATGTAGTGCAAAGATATATTAGAGTAGATGCCAAGAATTTAGACAAAAAGTAAAATTGAATTAAATGTCATTAATGAAGTATAGTAAAAAGTATGGATATTTAATTAAAACTAGGGACCTGAAATTAGAAAGGAATTTATTCATTTTCCCTTGTCCAAGTGGCATTTTTCTCCAGACTTTTGTAGGTACCTGTTCAGTTAAGTCGCTCAGTCGGGTCCGACTCCTTGAGACCTCATGAAACGCAGCACACCAGGCCACCCTGTCCATCACCATCTCCCGGAGTTCACTCAAATCACGTCCATTGAGTCGGTGCTCCTTACTGCCAAATTCAGACTTAAAGTGAAGAAAGTAGGGAAAACCACTAGACCATTCAGGTATGACTAAATCAAATCCCTTATGATTATACAGTGGAAGTGAGAAATAGATTTAAGGGACTAGATCTGACAGATAGAATGCCTGAGGAACTATGGATAGAGGCTCATCAAATTGTATAGGAGATAGGGATCAAGACCATCTCCATGGGAAAGAAATGCAAAAAAGCAAAATGGCTGTCTGGGGAGGCCTTACAAATAGCTGTGAAAAGAAGAGAAGTGAAAAGCAAAGAAGAAAAGGAAAGATATAAGCATCTGAATGCAGAGTTCCAAAGAATAGCAAGAAGAGATGAGAAAGCTTTCCTCAGCGATCAATGCAAAGAAATAGAGGAAAACAACAGAATGGGAAAGACTAGAGATCTCTTCAAGAAACTTAGAGATATCAAGGGAACATTTCAAGCAAAGATGAGTTTGATAAAGGACAGAAATTGTATGGACCTAACAGAAACAGAAGATATTAAGAAGAGGTGGCAAGAATACACAGAAGAACTGTACAAAAAAGATCTTCACGACCCAGATAATCAC
>SJYT01043977.1:415948-435213 GCA_006410635.1 Cephalophus harveyi | reverse complement strand
CAGAGTCGGACACGACTGAAGTGACTTAGCAGCAGCAGCATAGAGCATCTCCATCTTTGGCTGCAAAGAATACAATCAATCTGATTTCAGTGTTGACCATCTGGTGATGTCCATTTGTAGAGTCTTCTCTTGTGTTTTTGGAAGAGGGTGTTTGCCAGTGCATTCTTTTGGCAAAACTCTATTAGCCTTTGCTTTGCTTCGTTCTGTACTCTAAGGCCAAATTTGTCTGATACTCCAGGTGTTTCTTGACTTCCTACTTTCGCATTCCAGTCCCCTATAATGAAAAGGACATCTTTTTTGGGTATTAGTTCTAAAAGGTCTTGTAGGTCTTCATAGAACTGTTCAGCTTCGTCAGCATTACTGCTTGGGGCATAGGCTTGGATTACCATGATTTTGAATGGTTTGCCTTGGAAATGAACAGACATCATTCTGTCGTTTTTGAGATTGCATCCAAGTACTGCATTTCAGACTCTTTTGTTGACCATGATGGCTACTCCATTTCTTCTAAGGGATTCCTGCCCGCAGTAGTAGATATAATGGCCATCTGAGTTAAATTCACCCATTCCAGTCCATTTTAGTTAGCTGATTCCTAGAATGTTGACGTTCACTCTTGCCATCTCCTGTTTGACCACTTCCAATTTACCTTGATTCATGGACCTAACATTCCAGGTTCGTATGCAATATTGCTCTTTACATCATTGGACCTTGCTTCTATCACCAGTCACATCCACAGCTGGGTATAGTTTTATGCTTTGGCTCCATCCCTTCATTCTTTCTGGAGTTATTTCTCCACTGATCTCCCATATTAGGCACCTACCGACCTGGGGAGTTCCTCTTTCAGTATCCTATCATTTTGCCTTTTCATACTGTTCATGGGGTTCTCAAGGCAAGAATACTGAAGTGGTTTGCCATTCCCTACTCTAGTGGACCCCCCAAAACAATAACTAGCTGACTTTTTTGAGTGTGTGTGCATGTGTGTGTACTTTATAATTAAGAAGATTGACTTGTTTGTGTGTGTGTGTGTACTTTAAGAAGACTGATTATAACCTCAAAGTTTCTATCTCCCACCCTAATATTTCATCTCCTAATATTATTATGTTTTCAAGAAGGAAAGGGATGAAGAGAAGGAGGAAGTGAGAATACAGGAGGATAACAGGGAAGGGAAGAGGAAAAGTGAGAGGAAAGAGAAAGAAACAAAGCAAAATGCTTTAATCCATTGTTTAATATTTAAAAATCTGTTCAATTGAAAAATTTTAAATAATGGTATATCAATCATAATCTATAAATAACTGCTTATCAGTATCTTCCCCGATTTCAAAGATAAGAAGTATAAAATAAGCAAGGCATAGAGCATTCTATTTGAAATTGACATCAGCAATCTTATAGCAGAAAACAGAGGAGACTGTACACGGACAATAAACTTGAAAGACCTCATAAGTTTCCTTGGGTTGACTGTGTTTGCTTGAATTGGCCCATAACAAATAGATGCTCCTGATTAAAAGTCTTTTTCATGTAGTTGCACGGCAGTCTGCTTCATCAGAATTATGAAGATTTTTTTTTCAGCTCACTTACTGTGAAAGGATATTTTCTACAGAGAACACACTAATTGAAGCATTACTACACAGTTCCTATTTAAAATCTTTCTATGTCTCACAATAGTGGAGACATCCATATATATTTGGCAGTTTCTCAATAAGTCCCTTTTAATCTTTAAGCAAAAAATGACCCACCAATTAACATTAAAAATGTTTGAAGGGTTTACTTTTATTATTTTCCCTTAATTTGTGTATTTGTTTTATTCACCACTGCTTTCAATAGCTCATCAAAACATAATAGTTGTTTCCCTTGACTTTGATTGAAACATTTCATAAAAACACTAAGGTAAATGTTTTTTGAATTAGGGAATGAATACTCATGAAGGCTTTATTTTATAAAGAAATAATTAAGCCCATGAAATATCACATGGAGATTTCAGGGATTTCAACAATTCATATAAGTTTGGATAAATTTAGAGAAACAAACAGGGTACTTAAGAAACTTGGAAACAGATCATTTACAGAACATAAGAAATTCCTTATTCATCACAAGAGAAAATTCTGAAATAAGAAACAGAATAGTCAAAAACATATATTTAAGGATGGAATAAAATTAAGTCTTGATAGCCACGATTAATAGAAAATATGAATCAGTTGGAGGTAGTTTCAAAGAGCCGGACTATTCAAAGAGCATACATTTAACTTGAGGATAATGTGCTGTAGAGATATGATATAATTTAATTACATATAGTGGACATCTCTTCCCAGAAATGTAATGGATTGGACTAGATAAATTTGTGACATTGTGTCCACTATTAACTGTATAAACAAATCAGAATTAAAAGTAGCAGGCTTAATTATCTTTTGAAAATATGAGAAAATATTCCCCTTCCCTACTTTTCCTTAGAGAATTTGCATAAGACTTAAAATTATAAATAATTCCTCCTTTCTTTGACATGCATAGAAATTATTTGAAAACAAACTAGGCTTTTTGTTAGCTTTGTGAACCAGGAATGTCTTTTTCAAGGGCCTAGGAACGAACATTTTGAAATAGAAATGTTAAGGAAAATGGCATCCCTATTTTCCAGTCTGCGGGGTAGTTAGCAGCTGACAGTCTTCAACAGAAATGTTTATCCAAGCTGCAAAATTACCTCTTATCATAAAGATATGAGATGTCCGTTTCTCATCTGGATAGAGTCAACAAGCTAACTTGGACGGTTACTTATAATTACTAAGTTTGTAGGAACTAAACGTGACAGAGTGCTGATAGGCCCTCAGAGGAACTAGCTACTGTTTGTCATGAAAACAGGTATGTAATGGCTTATATAAAGATTGGCTCTATACAAGGGAGTGAAATTCCTGTCTACAGTCTCTGAGTAGATTGCCAGTGATATGCACCACATTCTGGTTCAATCTGAATAATAATAGTGTTTTCTTTCTCTACTACATTTGTTAAGTATTGACAATTGGGAGAAGATTTTGTTTTTGTTTTTTAATATAAATTTATTTTAATTGGAGGTTAATTACTTTACAATATTGTATTGGTTTTGCCATACATCAACATGAATCTGCCACAGGTATACACGTGTTCCCCATCCTGAAACCCCCTCCCACATCCCTCCCCGTACCATCCCTCTGGGTTGTCCCATGCACCAGCCCCAAGCATCCAGTATCATGCATCGAACCTGGACTGGCGATTTGTTTCATATATGATATTATACATGTTTCAATGCCATTCTCCCAAATCATCCCACCCTCTCCCTCTCTACAGAGTCCAAAAGACTGTTCTATACATCTGTGTCTCTTTTGTTGTCTCGCATACAGGGTTATTGTTACCATCTTTCTAAATTCCATATATATGCGTTAGTATACTGTACTGGTGCACTGTTTATAATAGCCAGGACATGGAAGCAACCACCAGACGAATGGATAAGAAAGCTGTGGTACATATACACAATGGAGTATTACTCAGCCTTTAAAAAGAATACATTTGAATCAATTCTAATGGTGAATGAAACTGGAGCCTATTATACAGAGTGAAGTAAGTTAGAAAGAAGATTTTGTTTTTAATTACAATTCCCCAACGTAATCAAATGAAAAGCTTCAACCTTGCCTTTTGTCTACCCTCTTCACAGCTTAAGGTCAGCATATCAAAGAAACCTTGAATCTGAGCTGAGATTACTAATTTACCTTGACCGATAAATTGGAGAAGGAATGACATCTGGAACTTAAGTCTACAAACACTTAAAAATAAACATTTAGAATAAATACTATTCTAGGAACTCTGGCATCATTTAAGAAAACATCATGGACAGCAGCACTAGCTGAGCATCTGACTGACATTCAATATCAACTGCCAACCATGCAATGATTACCTCATGCTTCTAACTCAGACACTATGGTCTTTGTTTCTCACTGAAATCACATGTGAATCCTCTGGAGTCCACTTAAAAACAGAATTGTGGGGAATGTCTTTAAATGTTTTGTGTTTGTTTTAGTGTCTAAAATTTGAGAAGGTCTATTTCACGTCAATAGATAGCCAGAATATTGCCAAAATTACAATATAACATTTTTTTTCCAACTATTGAAGGAATATATTATCCCAATTCTTTCTAAACTCTTTCAGAAGACACAGCAGAAGAAATACTTCCTTACTCATTCTATGAAATCAATATTGTCCTAATCTGAAAAACAAAGACATTAAAAGAAAATAAAACCACAGACCAATATCTTTGATTAACATAGATGCAAAAATAGATCTTCAGCAAAACACTAGCAAATCAAATCTGAGAATGTATAAAAAAATTATATACCACAACCAAGTGGAATTTATCCCAAATGCACAATTATGGTTCAGCATTAGAACATTCTTGAGAAACCTATATGCAGGTCAGGAAGCAACAGTTAGAACTGGACATGGAACAACAGACTGGTTCCAAATAGGAAAAGGAGTACGTCAAGGCTGGATATTGTCACCCTGCTTATTTAACTTCTATGCAGAGTACATCATGAGAAATGCTGGGCCAGAAAAAGAACTAGCTGGAATCAAGATTGCTGGGAGAAATATCAATAACCTCATATATGCAGATGACACCACCCTTATGGCAGAAAGTGAAGAGGAACTAAAAAGCCTCTTGATGAAAGTGAAAGTGGAGAGTGAAAAAGTTGGCCTAAAGCTCAACATTCAGAAAACAAAGATCATGGCATCCAGTCCCATCACTTCATGGGAAATAGATGGGGAAACAGTGGAAACAGTGTCAGACTTTATTTTGAGGGGCTCCAAAATCACTGCAGATGGTGACTGCAGCCATGTAATTAAAAGACGCTTACTCCTTGGAAGGAAAGTTATGGCTAACTTAGATAGCATATTGAAAAGCAGAGACATTACTTTGCCAACAAAGGTCCATCTAGTCAAGGCTATGGTTTTTCCAGTGGTCATGTATGGATGTGAGAGTTGGACTGTTAAGAAAGCTGAGCACCAAAGAATTGATGCTTTTGAACTGTGGTGTTGGAGAAGACTCTTGAGAGTCCCTTGGACTGCAAGGAGATCCAACCAATTTGCAAGGAGATCCAACTAGTCCATTCTGAAGGAGATCAGCCCTGGGATTTCTTTGGAGGGAATGATGCTGAAGCTGAAACTCCAGTACTTTAGCTACCTCATGCGAAGAGTTGACTCATTGGAAAAGACTCTGATGCTGGGAGGGATTGGAGGCAGGAGGAGAAGGGGACAACAGAGGATGAGATGGCTGGATGGCATCACGGACTCAATGGACATGAGTCTGAGTGAACTCTGGGAGTTGGTGATGAACAGGGGGGCCTGGCGTGCTGCGATTCATGGGGTCGCAAAGAGTCGGACACGACTGAGCAACTGAACTGAACTGATTATAACACTGATTAATGTAATTCATTACAACAACATTCTAAAAAAAATCACATTTATGTAGTAATAGTGTATCAACAAATGTAGAACAACTATTTGACAAAATCCAACACTTATTTGTAATAAAAATTCTTAGCAAGCAAGGAAAGCAAGGGAACTTTCTCAGCTTAAATAAGAACATGTGGAAAAAAAAAAAAAAACTACAGTTATATCTACTTAAAGGTCAGTGAACAAATATTTATCACTAAAATAATGCAATTACAATAAAAGAATAAACATATACTATATACATTGGTACCTTCAAAATTAAATGGTTAGGTTATAAATCTGAGAAATGAGGAAAACTATAAAACTCTTATGAAGGAAATCAAAGAAGAACTAAATAAACAGATATTCCGTGTTCATGGGCAGGAAGGTTTAATATTGTCAAGATCTCAGAACTTTCCAACTTGGTCTAAAGATTCAACGCAATTCCAATCAAAATCCTAGCAAGTTATTTTGTTAATTTTGACAAACTGGTTCTAAAGTTTATATGGAAATGAAAGGACTCAGAATAGTCAACACAAACACTGAAGGACAAGAATAGTTAAGAGGATTTACACTGCCCAACTTTAAGACTTAAAGACTAATCACAAAGCTGTATTAATCATGACAGTGTGGTGTTGGAAAATAATAGGCAGATCAATAGAATGGAATAAAGCCCAGACACAGAGATGCATTAATATCACCTGCTGATCTATTTCAAATGAGCAAAGGCAATACAATGGAGCAAAGCCAGTCTTCTCAATAAATGGTGTGAGAAAAACTAAAAAAAGAAAAGAAAAGTAGACAAAGACCTTAGAGTCTTGACAAAAATTAACTCAAAATGGACTACATACCTAAATTCAGTTTGCAAAACAATAAAATAACATAGGTGAAATCTAGATGATATTGGCTTTGGCAATGGATTTTTAGAAAACAACAAAGGCTCAATCCTTGAAAAGAATTTACCTAATTGAACTTAATTTTTTTTTTTCCTTTCTGTTAAAGACATTGTTACAAGAATGAAAACAGAGTAACAGACTGGGAGAAAATATTCACAAAAGACACATCCAATACAGGACTGCTACTCAAAATACAGAAAGAATTCTTAATACTCAACAAGGAAACAAAAAATCTAATTTAAAAAAAAATTAGTCAAAGACCTTAACAGGCCCCTCATTCAAGAAAATACACATATGAAATGAGGTTGCTCATCATTTGTCACCAGTGAAATGCAAAATTAAAATACTGAGGTACCATGACACACCTATTAGAGTAGCCAACATCAGGAACACTGACAACACCAAACACTGGCAAGGATACGGAAAAAACAAGGACACTCATTCATTGCTGATGAGAATGCACAATGGTAAGCCACTTTGGAAGACAGTTTGGCAGTTTCTTACAAAACTAAACTCACTCTTACTGTTTAATCCATCAATCACACTCAACCAAAAACAGTTGAAGACATGTGTCCACACAAAAATCTGCACAGTTATAACAGTTTTATTTTCAATCGCCAATGTTTGGAACCAAACAAGATGTTCTTTAGTACAAAAATAAACTGTAGTATAAAGAGAAATGACATTTTATTCAGTGCTGGAAAGAAATGAGTTATCAAGAGATGACAAGTCACTGAGGAAATTCAAATACATATTACTAAGTGAAATACGCCTATCTGAGACAATTACATATTGTATGATTCCAACTGTATGACACTGGAAAAGGCAAACCTATGGAGACAGTAAGATTCATTCATGTTGGGGGAGTTCAGTTCAGTTCAGCTGCTCAGTCATGTCTGACTTTTTGTGACTCCATGGACTGCAGCACGCCAGGCTTTCCTGTCCTTCAACATCTTCCGGAGCTCACTCAAACTTATGTCCAATGAGTCAGTGATGTTATCCAACCATCTCATCCTCTGTTGTCCCCTTGTCCTCCTGCCTTCAATCTTTCCCAGCATCAGGGTCTTTTCCTATGAGTCAGTTCTTTGCATCAAGGTGGACAAAGTATTGGAGCTTCAGCTTCAGCATCAGTCCTTCCAATGAAGATTCAGGACTGATTTCCTTTGGGATTCACTGGTTTGATCTCACTGCAGTCCAAGGGAGTATATTCATAACAGTCTTTTTAGGGTAGTAAAAATACAATGCATTATACTATAATCACAGAAAGCACAACAGTAAGACTGAACTGTATTGTAAACTATGAACTTTGTTGATGATGGTGTTTCAATGTAGATTCATCTACTGTAACAAATGTATCACTCTGGTGAGGGCTGTTATTAATTGGGGAGATTTTTCATGTGTGGGACAAGGGGAAATATGAAATATCTCTGTACTTTTCTCTCAATTTTGTTGTGAATCTAAAATTGCTCTAAAAAACAGCCATAATATATATGTAGTGTAACCATAAAAATCAGGAAATAATATTGGTAATCATCCTACAATGATAATCATCCACCTGTAACACTGGAAACCTGGGTTCGAATACTGGGTTGGGAAGATCCCCTGGAGGAGAGCATGGCAACCCACTCCAATATCCTTGCCTGGAGAATCCCCATGGACAGAGGTGCCTGGAGGGCTACAGACCATGGGGTCACAAAGAGCCAGACAAGACTGAGTGACTAAGCACAGCATCATCTAATCTATAAGCTTCATTCAAATTTTAACTCCAATCTGGTAAAGAACTTTAGAGCAAAAAATCTGTCCAGGATCATACCTAATATTTATTTGTTGTGTATTAAGTCACCTTTGTGCATGTGAGCTCAGTCACTCAGTTGTGTCTGATTCTTTGTGACCCCATGGACTGTAGCCTGCCAGATGCCTGTCTATGAATTATCCCAGCAAGAATACTGGACTAGGTTGCCATTTCCTCCTTCAGGGAATCTTCCTGACCCAGGGATCCAACCTGCATCTCCTGCGGCCCCTGCGTTGGCAGGTGGTTTCTTTATCACTGAGCCACCTGAGAAGCCCTTTTAGTGAAAATGAAGTCGCTCATTCATGTTCTACTCTTTGCGACCCCATGGACTGTAGCCTGCCAGGCTCCTTTGGCCATGGGATTCTCCAGGCAAGAATACTGGAGCCATTTCCTTCTCCAGAGGATCTTCCTGAGGGATCAAACCCAGGTCTGCAGGCAGACTCTTTACTGTCTGAGTCATCAGGTAAGTCATTAGTCATCTTTAATCTGTAACAACTCTTCAGTCTCTTCATATCTTTTATAATTTTAATGTATTTTGAAGACATAAGCTTGCCATTTTGTAGAGTATGTTAGTTTAGGTTTTCCTGATGTCTTCTTCTCCCTCTCCCTCTGCTTAGATTCTAGTTATGAACTTTCAGTTGAAGTATCACATCTTATTTTGTATGTATTATATCTTATCAGAACTTTTTTTTTCATTATATTTTATTAGATGAAGCAAGAATTTGATATTTTCCATTACTGGTGATGCTCATTTTGGTCACATGGTTAAGGTGGTATCTGTCAGTTTTCCCAGAGTAAGTTATTCATTTAAAGTCTATAATTATTGTGTTGTGAGGCAATGCTTTGAAACTAAAGTCTTATTTCCTATTATGCTTTTATTCAACAATTTTAAAAGCCATTGATGATTTTTCTCTTGTCAAGTTTAACTATCTTGGTTGCCAAATGGTGATTCTTTAATTCCACCAGTCTCTAAACATTTTACCCATTCATTCATTCAATAGAGTACAGACTCATGAATCTTACTTTCTTCAGTAGATTATAATCTCTCACTGTTACTACATATGCTGATACACAAATTGTCCCATACTTGGCAACTACCTATTATGCAAGCTTTCTTATGTAGCATTATAATATCTATACCACTCCTCAAACACTTATTTTTTGGACACATATACACACATATATCCACACATCTTTGCCTATTTCTATTTTAGTTCTTTTTAAAATTTTTACAGCCAAAATATAAGTTTTTTAAACCCAAAAATGTTTTTAATACATTTTCGTTTAGCCCAGGTAAGTTCACGTAGTGGTTTGCCTGCTTTGGCACTTAAACATGATAGCTGATTTATTGGCTTTTCTTTACTGAAGTGTCTTTCCTGAAGCAGTGGGGAACAAAGCTCTAGCCCTACATTCAGCCTTTTTTTGGCCTCACTTCTGATGCTGAATCCCACTACCACTAGTGCAGAGAAGCTGGGGAACAGGGAAAGATATAGGTGATTGGTTTAAAAATATGTACTACTGTTCACCTATGTTCTCCGTTTTTCTTTCCTTCTTTTTTTTTTTTTTTTGATTCTTGAGGTGTTCATTATTTATTGAAACTAAACAAGTTTAATTAAAATTATTGTAACTCTATTATAATACAAACTAAAAAATAAAATTACCTTTATTCTTTCCTATATCTAGGGGTACTAAGATAAAACTTTTTATTTTTAAGTAGATATTTTATTGCATGGGTGATAAAATCCTGGAGCCTCAGTGAGGCACATAAAGTACAAACCCTGATAAATACTTAATATTATCAAGCTTGTATGGTTTCAGCTTGGTTTGCAGGCCAGCAACCTGATACCTCTTGCTGTCTGCTTGGGTGTGGGCCCGGGGATACCACTGGTATATACTCATTAGATGCAGCTTGCTCTCATGCAGTGCATATAGTCGTATCCTGTTTTGTTTGGTTTTTATCCCTAGACTGAGGGCTACTTATACTCTGATCATTCATTTCTGCTGTTTTAACTGATGCAATTTATTTTCTACCCCGTGTGCTAAAAATACACTCCTCCTCAAAATAATCAAGTCCACACTAGCACTCCGTGGCATCATGAGGACAGACCTCCTGCTGCATTTCGGTGGCCATGTTTTTGTAGACGATGCCCATGTAGGTCTCCAAGATTCTGACCAGTGCAGATACCATCATTTTCTGCTTGTTTAGCAATAAGCCCTGTGTTCTGGATACACTCTGATGATTGTCATATGTACCAAGTCAATCTCTTTCCATTAGGGAACTGACCAGTTCATTGTGTAGAAAAACAGGAGTGGTGGTGATCTTCTAGGGAGAGATTTCTAGAAGAGATGACATTTAAGCTGAGTCTCACCTAAAATGAGTGGGTGCTGCCATGTGCATGTGTTGGTGTCAAAAAGGACAGCCAGCTTGGGCAGAAGGGGCCGGGCATTTCAGACTTGAAGGATAATCAGAGGGCAAGATGTGCTGGAAACAGTAGCATCGGGATACAATCAGGAGAAAGAAGAAATGCTTTGATCATAATATTGTGTTAAAATTTTATTTGAATGTGATCCTTTAGAATACATTGGTGGTTTTCAAAGTTAGGGTCTCAGACAGTCTACCATGTCACAGAAAAATAATGACAGTGTAATAGGTTTTATATACATTTGGTTAAATACTTAAGTATTGAGAAGAGATGGCTCTGTTTGGTGTTCACTATTCTTTTAGAAAATTATTCTTAGAATGTGGGGTTTTGTTTAATTTAAAAGGTTGGCAGCCCTATGTGAGACATTGCAGATAGAGGATGGGAAGCCATGGAAAGAGAGTAAGCTGAAGGGATGCATTATCTGAACTCTAAATTTATAGCCTATTCTTCTTCCCTATTGTGCTTATTACCAATTGTTTTGTCAGTCCTACAGACATCTCAACATCAGTAAATTTTAAGTTTATAATCATCTCCCTTCCATTCCATACTGCCTTGATATATGTTCACATAACCAGAGGTAGAGGTCTCAATTCACCCTCAACTCCAGCACCCTGATTTCTACACGGACAGTTTGCCCAGTTCCAGGTTAGCCTTGTTTTCCCCTTCATTTTTGCTTTCTTCCCCAGCAGTCCCTGTCAGGCCTCTCTGCTGCTTCACGTCTTTCCCCCTTTGCTGGGATGTTTTCCTAACCTCTCATCCTACTGAACACATCCTTCCAAGATTTCCTTTGTATTCACCTTTCTTCTGAGCATTCTTGGAGTCACTGGGGTAGAGTACCTTCTCTTTTTCCATTGCTTTATGCTCTGTGCATACTTCTATTAAAATGTGAGTCACAAGGGGAAAGGACCACCATTGTTTTATTCAGGATTCTAGTACTAAAATCATGTCTGACCTACAGTGGGTACTCAGTAAATAAGCTTCTTCTCTCACCAATGCTTTATTTACTTCCAAAATATTTTTACTTGGAAACAAATGCCTTATTTACTTTCAAAATATCTAGCATTTCATTTATACGTGGAATCGAAAAAAATAAAATAATTGCCAAATATAATAAAACAGGAATAAACTCACAGATACAGAAAATAAATTAGTAGTTAACAGTGGGCAAGTGATGATAGAAGGGGTAAAATAAGGCAAGAGGACTAAGAAACAAAAATTATTACGTATTAAAAAAAAAGATACAAGGATAGCACAGGGAATATAGCCAAATGCTTTATAATAACTTTATATAGAGTATAATCATATAAAAGAAATCACAGTATACCAAACTAATAAAATATTGTAAGTCAATTATACTTCAAAATTCTTTTTTTTTTTTTTTTTATTTTAAAAAGAACAGGTACACAAAGGTTACCATAAAAAGCCAATTCATCACAGGAAACAAAGTGTGACAGAGTACATAATTGAGGTCTATAAATTATAAATTATCACTATGTAGCACCTAAATTTGTACCAAATTCTAGATCAGAACAAGAGTCTCTTCTCCATCTCAGAGAATCTCTCCATTCAAAAGATATTCCAATGAGGTACATGAAATGAATTTATTCTTTCAACAAATATTTATGAATTCATGTACCTTCTTTTCTGAGCACTGAGGTAGGACAAAGAGAATGAAAATATAAATGTAAAACTAGAAACTAGTGGTAAAAAGCACCCTAATTGCTAAACAATTTTATTTGACTTTGGAATAATTTAGCCACTTAAAACCTGTGAGCTTCTTACTTCCCATCTACAGCTTTATAAATAAGAAAGTTTTACTGATCCTTTCCAGCTTCAAAATTCAATGAGCCAAAGGTTCTCCAAAATATTCTGTTTCATCTCTGACTGAGACTGAGATATCAAGAATCAGAAAGAACACAGATTCATCAGGGATTTTAAGATTCAGAAATGGAAGTTGATGTGTCAGTCATAGGAAACAGACAAAGCCAGTCATAGTATTTAAGGACTATGTGCTGTCTATGAGGTTCACATAAAGTTGTCAAAGTTGAATCATTAATAAAGGTCTTTCCTACAGATAATAACTAAATTTCCTCTTGGCAAGTTTTAAAACAAATTTTCTTTAATCCTTATGTGAGAAAAATATCATATTTATATTAATTTTCCAGAAAGGCTTGGTATTATATACCATCAAGTAAATTATATTTTACCCTTTTCAAATTTTATACTTTCATATGAAATCAACACTAAATATAAAGGTCCAGCTGTGGCCTATCCAGTCCACGCGGGGGGTCAGGGCTTTGTGGCTCCTCCAGATGGGAGCCCACAGGACAGCGCCGTCACCTGCGCAGCACGCGCGTGTGGACTGTAAACACACCACGGCCTTGTCTCCAGCGCCACGCTCAGATGACTGGATTCAGAGCAAGGGCCAGGCACCCTCCTACGCAAGCTCTTTTCATTAATAACCGGCACAAACCGCACAACAGTGCGGTGAGGCCGGGCTCAAGATGCTGGCACCAAGGCCCAGGAAGGGTCAGGCACGCACCGCGGACAGACAGCAAGCCTGCGGCGCCCTGGGCACGCTCTCTGCCCCTATGATCGCAATCACCACTCACTCCTGCCTTGTCCAGGCCCCGGGCACCCAGCAGAAGCCGACCCTCCCCTGCTTCGCCTGAGCCACTGGGCACCACCTCCCTGCGCCTCCTCCCTGAGGGGCTGGGCTCTGGAGCAGCAAATCGCAGGAAGCTTGGGGCCGGGGCAGCAGCTCCGCGGCCCCCTCCCGGCCGCCAAACCTCGGAGCTGCACACGGCCAGAGTCTGGCCTGGGGGCCCGAGCCTGTGGCGCCCCGTCTCCCTCTGCCATCCTTCTCTCTCAAGGCCACCATCCACATGGCTGCCGTGCACGCCAGTCCTCATGGCACAGTCCACCCCACGGCCTGGTCTAAGCCCCGGCCCCCTACCCAGATCTCCAGCCCGTCAAACCAGCTCCCTCTCAATGGAGAAGCAGCCAAACGGGGCTCTGCCCTGCTAAGGGTGGAAACTGTTGCCCAGCCAGCAGCCCCCAGTCTCACCACAAGCGTGTGAACGGCACACCCGGCCTCAGCCCCGGGAACAGAGCGTGCTTCTCACGGTCTGCCTCCCTTAAGGACCTCCGGCCTCAAATGCCAGCAGCTCCTCCGTGTGCCTCGAGGCTCAGCCCCCATCGCCTCCTCTGGGGCACACAGCACTGTGCCACACGGCTCGCCTTGCTGGCACCGCGCCGAGTCCAGCTGGGCAGGACGGCCGACCTCTGCCCGCCGGGTACACCGCTGCTCTCACTCCCCCCTCCTCTCGGCGTGGCCATCTCACGGCCGAAGTTATCCGCCTGCTCCAAACATACCTGCCCCGAGGTCTCTCTTCCACGCTCCAGACCCCAATAACGGCGGACACCGCGGCCCCCCCACGCCTGCAACGGAAGGCTGCACCGCCGGCCTGCCAGGCCCGTGCGCGCCGTGCCCCCCTCTAGCTGTGTGGGTCACCGACCGCTCGACGCCCAGGCCACCCGACTCTCTCTGCAGATCGGCCCCTACATCCAGTCAGCGCAGGCCTGCCTGCCCCACCCCCCGAAACCCGCCCGGACGCGCCACCTAGAGGGCCCGCCCCTCCCGGCTCTGGCCAGCAGCACTTGGGTCCCTCCACCTGCCCAGTGGGCAGGCCCGGCTGGTCAGCCAACGGTGTCACCCGCCACCCCGCTGCCAGCGGGGCTCACTACAGGCTCCTTGGCAGGGTCAGAAGGGCACAGGGACTCTGTGTCCCTCCTGCCGCATCTGGCTCCCCTAAAGACCCCCTAGTGCCTCTCACCCCCGGCCCTGGCTCAGCTGGCTCCATGCCAAGAAGACCCACCCTGTCACCGTTGGTCTTTCGAGGTTTATAGAGTGGTCTCCAATTGCCCCCCAAGTCCCAGGAGAATTCAGCCACCTCTCTGCTCACTGGACCCCCAGAGAGATGTCCACCAGATCCCTAGAGAAGCTTCAGGCACTTGTCTGTGTGTCTGTCTTCCCACCCAGACCAGATGGGAGCCTGTCTGATCCATGTCTCCCGGCCCGGAACAGAGCGGGCGCCACGTGGGGCTCACCTCATGGAGCCGAGTGGGCGGGCCTGCATGCGGGCGGCCCGCGGGGCCTGAGGGGACTGCGGGAGGGGAAGCCCTTACCAGCTGTTGCGGGGGTGGCAGCCGCAGAACGAGATGTTCTTCATCTGGAAGAAGTGGCTGCAGTGCTGGAACTGGAAGGTTCGGCAGGAGAGTTAACAGCGGTGGCCCAGCCCGCCAGACACGCCTCCTCTGACCCACCTGCTCCGCCCCCCCAGCGCCTCTGGGGTTCAGGGCCCAGCCCACCTCAGGGCCTCCGCTGAGACTCAGCTTGACACCCCGGAGAGAGATCTCAAGGTCACAAGAGGCAGGAGGACGCAGGTGGACGGTCAGTTTTCGGGCCGTGGCAATCTGCAGAGTCAAGGAGAAGGGGGTCTCAGGGGCCTACAAGCATCAACTTCCCCCCCTGGGGGAACATTCTTGGTTAGGTCTGAAAAGCCCTGGCCCTGATTCGGGAAGATGTGAGAGTGGTCTCGGCCGCTCCGCGGTCTCAGGATGGCCTGCCCCGTCTTCTCCCCGGCCCTTTGCACGACTACAGCCCCGGGCTCCTCGGTACCCGTCCCGTGAGAGGTGGGGGCAGGGCTGCCCTGCCCCCGGGCTGCTCCAGCTCAGTCTCGGGACCGGCAGACAGGCAGGCCCTTCTGAGCGTCCACTGAGCGAATAATGAGCGAGCAAACTGTACTCTCGGTGGCTCAGGTGGTAAAGAATCCGCCTGCGATGCAGAAGACCTGGGTTCGATCCCTGGATCAGGCAGATCCCCTGGAGAAGGAAATGGCAACCCACTCCAGTGTTCTTGCCTGGAGAATCCCATGGGCGGAGGAATCAGACGGGCTACAGTCCATGGGGTCGCAAAGAGTCGGACACGACTGGGGGACTATCAAATGAGACCCCAGAGAAGGGTCTGAGAGAGCTGGTCTTGATTTCCAGACACGAAGAGGACGGGCTGCAGGGGGAGGTCAGTGGGATGGTGCCGGGGAATAGCCACGGCGCTGCCCCTGGCCTGTCTGCCAGGCCCCTCCCTCAGCAGTGGGGGTCCCAGGCTCGAGGCCTCCAAGGGCTGAGCCAGCCTGCAGGGCTCGCCCCGCCCCCAACCCCAGACTGACCTTCTGCATGGCCGCACACAGGATGCCGTTGCCCTGGTGGCAAGGCACCTCCACGGAGCCCAGGAACTGGACGTCAAAGCGCTCCACCCAGCAGGGACCCCGCTTGCTCCCTAAGGGGTCACAGGGGGCCTGGGTTAGGCGAGCAAGAGAGGGTCTGGGTGACAAAACGACCCTGAGGGAAGGGGCCTCACCCAGCAGGTCCTTGGCAGGCCCCGGCACGGCATGGGCGTAGAAGGCAGGGAAGACCCCGCGCTCGCCGGTGCGCATGTTGAAGCCACGGAACCAGAAGTCATCCTCCTCAGCCTCCACCAGCACTGGGTCGTCCACGTCCAGCTCCAGCTCATCAGGATGGCGGGGAATGAACCTGAGGGCGGGTCAGAGGTGGGAGGTCACTAGGGCAGGGGCAGGAGGGCTGGGCTGTGCCCACCAGGGTCCCGCAGGGTCTGAGACTCGGGTGGAGGGTCAGCGCCAGCAAGGGAGGCGGCTGTACCTGAAGACAGCCCTGTGTGTCTGCTCTCTCTCCTCCCCATTGACCAGGCACGAAAAAAGGCCGAAAGACTCGGTGCCTGAGAGAGAGAAGCAGAGAGGAAGGCTCAGGGAGGCACTAGAAGGCCCAGCCAGCGTCCCCCTCCCGTGGCCCCCCGTGTGGGTTGCCCCCGTCTGGGGCTGAAGACAGAGCAGCCTCCCCTTGCCACTCCCGCGCCGGGGGAGGACGGGGAAGCCCCCACCCCGGCGCTGGGAGAGAGGGCAGTGCCCAGCGCGGACCACCCGCAGCCACTCAGGCTGTCCCGGCCCTTGGGATCGATCTGCGGGCCCCGGGCGAGGAGCCAGCCTACTGCCCTGGGACCACCCCCTTCCCCCTTCCCACTCACTGGAAGACCGAGAGGTGCTGTTGACAAAGACGTTGAGGAACTTCTTGGAGAAGGTGAGGTCGGGGCTGTCCGGGGAGGCGGCCCCGGGGCCCTGCTCCCTGCCCAGCAGCGCGGCTCCCGCCTCCTCCTCGCTGGCCTCGCCGCCGCTGTCCTCGCTGGCCTCACCCAGGCCGGCGCAGCGCCGCAGGCTCACCAGCTCCAGCTGCGTGTGCTCGTCCACCACCAGCGTGTACTTGACCGCGTCGTACACCAGCGAGGCGTCCAGCGCCGCGGGGCCCGCCCCCCGGCCCCCGGGGGCCGCCGCCTTAGCCTCAGCTTCATCCTCCTCCTCTTCGTCCTCATCGTCGTCCTCATCCGAGCAGGCGGCGGAGCAGGCGCGGCCTGGGCGGGCGGGGCGACCCGGGGCGGCCCACAGCGGGGTGATGGTGTCCCGCGTGGGGTTGCTGAGGAAGAGGCAGGGCCCCGGCTGCGCGGGGCCGGGCCGAGGGGCGGGGGGCGCGGGCGGCGGCGGCCCACACAGCGTCTCCATGTCCACCAGCTCCACGCCGCCCGGCGCCGCCGCCGGGGCCTCGCCCGCGGGTGAGGCAGGCTCCCCGGCCGGGCGCGGCGAGGGGGACAGGCACTGGCCGGGGCAGCGGATGGGCGAGGAGCCCTCGGAGATCATGCGGCTCACGAGGTTGCTGAGCAGCCAGGGCGAGTCGGCGTCCTCGCTGAGGTCCGGCTCCGACTCGGACCCGGACTCGTACTCGCTGTTGGTGTCCTCGGGGCCCACGGGCAGGAAGGCGGGGCGGCGCGGGGGCTCGCGGGGCGGCTCGGGCTCCGGCTCGGGCTCCGAGGCCGGCGACGAGGCCTCCTCGATGGAGTTGGTGAGGTGCGAGGAGCGGCCGCTGCTGCTGCTGCCGACGTCACTGCTCCGCTCCAGCTCGGTCTCCGAGATAGACGAGATCATGCGCCCTAGGCGCGCGCCCCCGACCTCCTCGTAGTCGGAGCCCGGGGACGACAGGTCCTGGCTGCTGCGCCGGCCCCCGCGGCCTCCGCTGGAGCCGCTGCCCAGGTCGGCCTCGATACCCGGATCCGAGGAGGGGGAGGTCCCACCGGGCGCCAGGGGCCCTGCGGGTTGGTTTCCTTCGGAGTCGTAGCCTGGGCGCACAGGTGGCTGCGCCCCGCAGGGGTACAAAAGTTTTTTTAGCTGTTAGCATCTATATTCTTCTAAGAAAACAGCACTGTTTTTAATCACAAAAGTAGAATTTTCTCAGAATAACACAGTTTAAGTTCCTATAATTTTTATAATATATTTCCTTTATTTTGAAAAATATTTAATAACTTAATATGTATTTTAGTCTGACCTCATCAGAGGGCAAATCTTAAAAGCAACTTCTATCATGTAATTTTTAAGTTCCTTGAGTATTTCTAAGTCAGTATGTATCCCCACCCAACTAAGCCAGAGTATTAGAATTTCCTGAGAAAATTATTTTGCCTAAGCGCTAATTTTGGGAAAATGCTATTAAAGCAATATATATCAAATGGAAATATTAAAACATAGAATGTCATATCAAGTTTCATCCCTCAACAACTAGAATAAATATTATTCAGATTAATTTATAAATGAGAATCTCTTAAGAGTATAAAGCATATCTTGAAGCTGAGTTGAAAAAATAAGAATTCAAAAAAGTATTATAAATATGGGTGGAAAATTCACTAAATTTTGAAAGGTAGTCTTGCACACTAATGCAATGGATAGTGGATCCTCTATTTGAACTAAACATGCATTTTTGCATTTTAATGCTGCAGTGGAGTTCCCCTAGCTCTTTACAGAACTTCAGTATTAACTCTCTCAATAAATTCCCTAGTCTTCTGGATGGTGAGATATATGGTACTTAAACGGCTTTCATGGTTGTGGGTCCACTCCCATCCCAATGGTGTTTTTCATTCCTTCTATTTCAGCCTTCATTTTCATAAAATTATACATTATATACACACATATAATAGGCAATTTTACTTATATATATACATAAATACAAATTTTTTTCTACAAAAGTTTTATCTGAGTTTTGTCAACTTCTTTACAATTCATTTTTTGTCATATCATCTCACTTCTTCAGTTCAGTTCAGTCGCTCAGTCGTGTCCGACTCTTTGCGACCCCATGAATCGCAGCACGCCAGGCCTCCCTGTTCATCACCATCTCCCGGAGTTCACTCAGACTCACATCCATCGAGTCAGTGATGCCATCCAGCCATCTCATCCTCGGTCATCCCCTTCTCCTCCTGCCCCCAATCCCTCCCAGCATCAGAGTCTTTTCCAATGAGTCAGTTCTTCGCATGAGGTGGCCAAAGTACTGAAGTTTCAGCTTTAGCATCATTCCTTCCAAAGAAATCCCAGGGTTGATCTCCTTCAGAATGGACTTGTTGGATCTCCTTGCAGTCCAAGGGACTCTCAAGAGTCTTCTCCAACACCACAGTTCAAAAGCATCAATTCTTCGGCGCTCAGCCTTCTTCACAGTCCAACTCTCACATCCATACATGACCACAGGAAAAACCATAGCCTTGACTAGACGGACGTTAGTCGGCAAAGTAATGTCTCTGCTTTTGAAAATGCTATCTAGGTTGGACAT
>SJYT01043977.1:404489-415661 GCA_006410635.1 Cephalophus harveyi | reverse complement strand
CCATGAAGTGATGGGACTGGATGCCATGATCTTCGTTTTCTGAATGTTGAACTTTAAGCCAACTTTTTCGCTCTCCTCTTTCACTTTCATCAAGAGGCTTTTGAGTTCCTCTTCACTTTCTGCCATAAGGGTGGTGTCATCTGCATATCTGAGGTGATTGATATTTCTCCCAGCAATCTTGATTCCAGCTTGTGTTTCTTCCAGTCCAGCGTTTCTCATGATGTACTCTGCATATAAGTTAAATAAGCAGGGTGACAATATACGGTCTTGACGTACTCCTTTTCCTATTTGGAAGCAGTCTGTTGTTCCATGTCCAGTTCTAACTGTTGCTTCCTGACCTGCATACAGATTTCCCAAGGGGCAGGTCAGGTGGTCTGATATTCCCATCTCTTTCAGAATTTTCCACAGTTTATTGTGATCCACACAGTCAAAGGCTTTGGCATAGTCAATAGAGCAGAAATAGATGTTTTTCTGGAACTCTCTTGCTTTTTCCATGATCCAGCGGATGTTGGCAATTTGATCTCTGGTTCCTCTGCCTTTTCTAAAACCAGCTTGAACATCTGGAAGTTCACGGTTCACATATTGCTGAAGCCTGGCTTGGAGAATTTTGAGCATTACTTTAATAGCAAAGGGGTGTTATTATTGTTAGCTGAAATGATGCTCTCATTTCCCCTGTTTTATTAATTATTGGCAAAACTGAGATTCTGTGAGATAGAGGAGTTGGCCCAAAGTTAAATGGTTGGAAATGGTAAAGAACAGATTTGCAACCCTCTCCTGATATGCAATGTCTTCTATATCTCTCCCCACCATGAACATCAATGTTATAAGCCACGTGATGCCCGCATACAGCTCCGTCTCGTCAAGGAGATGTTCTGCTGGTGATGGCAGACAGCGGCGATCACTCCTGTTTCCTTACTGCTTATAGCCCTTACAGATTTGCTATATATTCCAGGAAGAGGTTGATAATACAATAGAAGGAGATCACTGACAGCTCAGAGGACAAGTTTAGATAGGTTGTTTCAGAGCCAGCTGTGTGGATGTTCAAATGCAGATGTCTAATAAGTACTTGGAACTTTTAAGTGGAATTCTACTCAAAACTTGTGTATGGGTGTAGAAAATGTATGAGAATGAGTGAAATGACTTGAGTAGAGTAAGAAAAAGAAAGAATGAATGGTTAAGTTCTTAGGGACTATGAAAAATTTTTTGGTGGAAGAGGACAGGAAAATAAGAGTTAAAGGAACTGAAAAATTGCAGTCAGAGATATAGACGAACACAGAGGCACATAAACCTAAGGGAAATACCAGCTCTGTGACAGGAGCAACGGGGAATACTTGCTGAATTTTATTGTTGGACTATTTTTATATAATTGTATATAAAATATCAGTTTTACCTGTTCTCAACCAAGGAATTTATAATTCTCACATAGCATTCTTTTCCAAAGTGTTTCACAGGTCTTAGTTTTTCTTTACTAATCAGATTTTGGTTTATTCTCTCAGGAACACCTCTCAAGTGTCTGTGATGGAAGTAAACTAGAAAAATGTTCTTTACTTTGAAGACAGTTATGGTTAGAGGATATTATTTTCAACAATTAAGGGATACCTGATTTTGAACTATGACTATGTTAGAGTCATGCTGTCTAATGCACACAACCAAGTCCAAGTATTTAGGAAAGCAACTAGCCACGATGCATCAGAGGAGGAGCTGCTTGGCTGGAGGAGGAAAGACAAGAATGGCCTCTCAGCGGCCTGGGCGGGACAGCTGGGGCTCCGCAGCGGGCAAGGCACTCTTGGCCCAGGCCTGCTTCTCTGACTGGAGGCCCAGAGGGCAGGGGCCCGCAAAGGAACTGCTGGGGGCTGCTGTCAGCTGCAGAAGAGCCCACCAGCTGAGTCTGGGGTCACTGGGGTCTAGAAAGAGACTCCAGCCAGGCTGCAACTCTGAGGCTCCTTCAAAAGCTGTCTCCAGCTTCCCAAAGCGAGGTGCCTTATGCTCTTAGCAGGAAGTCTTCCCATCTGTCCATTTCCTTGTAAAAATCAACAGCCTGGATCTGAATGGCATCTCTCCCTTTTGACCTTTTCCCATTTAGGGAGCTTAGCTTATTTGTTTTCTAGTCTCATTAGAAAAGATTTCTAAGAAGCCTGTTCTGTAAGGCCTCTGTTTGTTACTTAATCCAGCAGGTGGTGAAGCTCTGTGTCTAAAATCCAATGTCTTAACCCTCTTCTCTTTCCCCAACTGTGACAGCTAATTTTATGGGTCAACTTGGCTGGGCCATGGTGCCCAGATATTCTGTCAAATGTAACTCTGGATATTTCTGTCAGGGTGAATTTTTGGGTTTGTTTTACTTTTTGTTTTTCAAAGTTCTGTTATCAATTTTTTAAATGAGATTAACATTTAAATCCATAGAACCTGAATAAAGCAGATTACCCTGCTTTGTGTAGGTGGGCCTCAACAGATCAGCTGAAGGTCTCAACAAAACAAAGACTGACCTCCCCAGAGCAAGAAAGAATTCTGCTAGCAGACTGTCTTTGAACTTGGACTGGAACTCTTCCTTGAGACTCCAACCTGCCAGCCTCCCCTTGGAAGGATTTTGGTCCTTCCAAGCCTCCACAATTGCATGAGCCAATTCCTCAAGATCCATCTCTCTGTTTCCACTTCTCTCATATATAGATTTAGATAGATAAAAACAGATCCTGTTAGTTCTGTCTCTCTGTAAAACCCTGAATAATCCCCCATCTTTCCCTGTTCCAAATGTCCTCTTCTAGTTATGAGGTTTAGAAAATCACCATTCATGTCTAACTTAGGGCAAAAATTAAAAAAAAAAAAAAAAGAACATTAAAATAGACATACACACAAAAAATGGGATGCTTTGTAAGATAAAGGGAGAAATCCTTTTCTTTTTAAATTTAAAAAGAAATTAGTCTTCAATTTTTTGACTGTGCCATATGGCATGTTGGAACTTGATCTTAGTACCAAAATGTGGGTTTCTTAGTGCATAGATACATAAAGTCTCACCATAGTAGAACCAGTCCTTAAGAATGGAAGTGACTGAATAAAAATATTACCAACCCTTCTAAGATGGCTTTTCCTTCATAACCAATTTAGGCTTAAAAATGAGCAACCATAGAAAACTATCAAAAGAGAGATCTTCTTGGAACTTCCCTGGAGGTCCAGTGACTAAAGACTCCACGCTCCCAATGCAGGGGGCCTGGGTTAGATCCGTGGTCAGGGAACTAGATCCCAAGAGTTCTCATGTCGAAACTAAGATCTGGTGCAGCCAAATATAGAAATGCATTTTTTAATTACTAAAAATTATTTTTAGAAGAGAGAGAGATTGAAATAGAGAGATAGAGCCAGGAAGATCTTCAGGAGCATCCTAATAGGTTCTCACACCTGCCCGTCCAAACTTGAGGAGTCATTTAAGGGGTCCAGCCCCGACCCTCAACCCACAGTTCAGTCTCCCTTTATCAGGTGATCTGCCCTACAGGATTCCTCCTCAGCCTGGCTTCATTCTCTGACTCCTGACAATAAAAGCCTCACGCTCTTTCTTTCTGGCCTTCTAACTGCAAACCCTGACTTTTCCCCAGGTCAATTTGAGGTTTTGGTCACTAGTTCTTCCCCCTTTAGCTCTGAAGAAGGGATAGCTACCCCCTTGCTGACAGATGGCAGCTGTAAACTTCTAGGACTCAGATTTAGTTTTCATACCTTTCCTTCAACTTTAAGAATTTAGGTTCACATCTTGTGGAGAGTTCACTGGGGAAAAAATGTGGCTCTGGGTGCTGGGGAGAGAACGAAGAGGCAAAATAAATGGTATCTGAGGGCAGCTTTAGGAGACAGGATGTCAGCAAAGGCAGGTGGGTCCTTCTCCTGAAATCCTGGGGTTTCTCCAAACCGACACACTGCTAACTCTTCCCTAATTTCTTCCAGGGATTCTGAACCAGTGGCATCAGGGGAAACTGAAGGAAGGAGTGAGAAAAGGAGAGACAGACGGACAGACAAGGGATGTTGAAAATGTTTGGCACTGAAAAGACCCTGATGATGGGAAAGATTGAGAGCGGGAGGAGAAGGGGACGACAGAGGATGAGATGGCTGGATGGCATCACCGACTCAATGGACATAGGTTCGGGTGGACTCTGGGAGTTGATGATGGACAGGGAGGCCTGGCGTGCTGTGGTTCATGGGGTCGCAAAGAGTCGGACACGACTGAGTGACTGAACTGAACTGAACTGAAATACCAAGGAGAATCAGAAGAGAAAGTTTTATTTTTACCTTTTTCTGATTAATCACCAAGAAATAAACTCTACCTTATCTGTCAAGACAGAAAATGATTGAAGGAGAGTGAGGATTGTGTGTTTCCGGTGAGACAGACCCTGCAAACGTCAGCATGAACAAAAGCTCCCATGGATCGACCGGGAGAAAAGCAGGCAGGTGAACGGGTGTGGTTGAAATGGCATGGTCATATAAAGTATACCGAAGAGTAGTTTTAGAAACAGGTATTTACTATAGCGGTGATTTTTTTTTTTTTTTTAATTGGGAAAGAAAGAAATAGAACTGTGACTGTGTTTCCAACCTCTGCATCTGATTCCAGGTAGAATCAGGTCAACCATAGTGGAATCTGTTTTTCTGCTGGGAGATTGATGGAGAGGGCAACATAGTGCCTCCCTGCCTTCCTTTCCTCTCCTATGATGTTTGGGGTGTTCTGGATTATATAATAGAAGCTGCAGGCTCATCTCATCAGTTGTCAGAGCTGCAAAATTGCTGAGCCCTGCTTCAGAGTTAGGACTTTACATTAAAAGCAGGGACTTTGTTCATGGCAACATTATTCACAATTGCCAAAAGGTAGAAACAACTCAAATGTCCATCAACAAGTGAACAGATAAATAAAACATAGGATATGATACAGTTCATGGGGCTGCAAAGAGTTGGACATGACTGAGCGCCATAGCACCGCACAACACATAGAATGTTATTCAGCCATAAAAAAAAAGGAATTCTGACACATGGTACAACGTGGGTGAACTGTGAAAACATTATGTTAAGTGAAATAAGCCAGATAAAATAGGGAAAATGCTGTATGACTCCACTCATATGAAGTCAAATGAAGTCAAAAACTAGGATAGTCAAATCCGTAGAGACAGAAAGTAGAATGATGGTTTCCAGGGAGTGAGGGAGAGGGGGAAAGGGGAGCTATAGTTGAGTGGGGATAGATCATCAGTTTGGAAAGGGGAAAAAGCTCTGGGCTGATGGTTGAACAGCACTGTAAATGTACTTCATGCCCCCAAACTGTACACTTAAAAATAGCTAACATGGTTAATTTGTGTTATGAATATTTTTCTATAATAATTAAAAAAGAAAACATTTAGAGCTTTACAGTCAGCTTCCCTCGAGTTCCAATTAACATCTACCACTGATGAGTGATATTACTTTGACCAAATGTTTTAGGTTAAGTGTCCCTATCTCTAAAATGATGGTAATAATATCCGCCTCAATCCTACTGTATAGTACAGCAAACAATATTAAATAGTCTGTGATAAACCATAATAGAAAAGAATACAAAAAAGAATGTATACATGTATAATTGAGTCACTTTGCTGTACAGCAGAAACTAACACAACACTATAAATCAACTAAGTGTGTACTAAGTTTCTTCAGTCGTGTCCGACTCTGTGTGACCCCATAGACCCCATGACCCACCAGGCTCCACCAGAATTCCTGATGGAATTCTCCTGCATCCATGGAATTCCACAAGCATCCATGGAATTCTCCAGGCAAGAACGTTGGAGTGGATTGCCATGCCCCCTTCCAGGGGATCTTCCCAACCCAGGGACAAACCGACATCTCTTAAGTCTCCTGCATTGGCAATTAGCATGCTTGTTCTTTACCAAATACCCACCTCACGATGTTATTGTAAGGGTAAATAGCACAACATATGTAAAACACTCATCACAGAGAAATGTTCAACAAACGTTGGTTGTTATTAGCTGGTGTCTACCGAGGAAAAGAGCTGTAACCTCTAAGAGGAACTGACAGAGCCAGGTTGCAAGGTTCTGCTCTCTTCGGATGAAGTCTTCATAAACCTTGTAGGTAGAGGAGTTTGAGTTATGCAAGTGTTCCTTCACAAGCATCCAAGTCATCCCAGGAAGCAGGACAAAACAATTCCAAATTAGTAAGGCCTGGACACTTGAGCAGGAAACCAGACACAGGAAAAAAAAAGCAAATATGTCTTAAAATGCAAATAAGCAGCATCTGCAATGATATAGGGCTTCACTCGTGGCTCAGATGGTAAAGAACCCACCTGCAATGCAGGAGACCCAGGTCTGATCCCTGAGTTGGGAAGATCCCCTGGAGAATGGAATAGCTACCCATTCCAGTATTTTTGCCTAAGAAATCCCATGGATAGAGGAACCTGGTGAGCTACAGTCCATGGGGTTATAGAGAGTCAGACACGACTGAGCGACTAAGCACTTACGCTTGCACGCAATAATATAAAGTGAATTTATAACTATCTCCATTAAACGGAGAGATCCTGAGAAGTGTCTAGCAAGCCAGAGGTGCTACATGACAATTAATTGTCCCGTGCCCTTTAATTCAGGCCGTGTTTCTTGTCAGCAGTGGACTGTTTAAGTGTGCCCTCCATTGTCCGGGATTAGAAAATGTGACATTTGTAACTTCCCACAAGGTTAGTTCCTCTGTGCTGGCTTTCACCTAAGGCCTTTAAGTTACGCAAACATAAAATTTTTTTCTGTACCATTTTTCAGACCAAGTTTCAGGAAGTTAACTTGTAAGTTTGGGGGAGGGAATTCTGTTCTGTTATTGATTACTACCTAAGTGATTGTTTATTCCCAGTGCATTAAACTGCCACCAGTTATGCTGGAGCAACAGGGAACCTGTTTTCTATCTGTATCTTCCTTTTGGCAATATCAATGTCTGACCCTGGCCTTTTTTAATAGAAATTTTTTGGCCATGCCACAGAGCATGTGGGCTCTTAGCTCTCTGACCAGGAGTCAAATCAGCTTCCCCTGCACTGGACCACCAGGGAAATCCCTGGCCTTTGTACTGTGCTGATAGCTCTGGGCTTTACCTTTAGTCTTAAATAAACAGTAGCCCTCACTTCACTTACTGGGCTTCCCAGGTGGCACTAGTGATAAAGAACCCGGCTGCCAACGCAGGAGATATAAGAGACAAGGGTTCTATCCCTGGATCAGGAAGATCCCCTGGAGGAGGGCACAGCAACTCACTCCAGTATTCTTGCCTGGAAAATTCCATGGGCAGAAGAGCCTGATGGGTTACAGTCCACAGTGTCACAAAGAATAGAACACGACTGAATGACTTAGCGTACACACATACCACTTTGCTTACCAGCTATACCTACAAGTAGACGGATATTCTGCCACCTCTCAGACATACCACGACCCAAACCAAACCTCCCAGCCTCTTTGCTCGCCAGTTCACCTCCTATGACACCTAGGTCTCCAGTCTCCAGGTGGGAAACCAGGACTTCCATGCATGATTGATGACTGGACAAGAGGTTATTCTGTGGGGGCAGAAAGCAAGTCTGGTGCCCAGAAGGGTGGCTCTATTTCATTCTCATAAAAGCACTGCCCAGGTTGCAATAGGCCTGGAGAACAATCGCAAATATCTTTATGAATGAAGCATGCCTTTTTTTGTGGGTCACATCCTGTGGGTTGCATGTCCTGAAAATTATACCTTCTTGTTAATTTCCACATCAATATTCTCTGAAAAGCTCTATTCAGGCCTTCAGTACTTCCTGCCCTAGACACAAAGTTCTTAATCAAAAGGTATCTAAAGCACCTCTGAAATGAATATAATATTGTAAATCAGCCATACTTCATTAAGAAAAAAAAACACCTCTAGAGAGTATGAGTCAGTGGGCCTGAGATGGGGCCCTAGGCTCTACAGATGACTGGGATGCACAGCTCTAGTGGAAAATCATTGTTTTCAGCCCTCAATTGTCCTCCCATTCACAGGTGACCATTTGTCTTCACTGTGGAGACGCTGCTGCTCCCATGAGCTTCAGGATGGAGTTTAAAATCAGAACAGGACAAAGCCACATACTCTTCCCTCCCAAAGCTCACAGAGGGTGAGAATAATGATACACACAGTTGGAGAAAGTCTTGTCTCAATACTTCAATTGGGAACTCGGTTGACCTTCTCAGTTGGCTACATCTTTGCCTCTGAAACGCTTCTCCATCCAGCCACCACCATGCTCCATCACCTAGACCACTTCCATAGCCTCTAACTGGTCTTCCTGCCTTCCGTTTTTCTTCTTACAAGTTTCCCTGCAAGGCAGCAAGTGTAATCATTCTGGATGTAAATCCTACCAAGACGCTAACCTTGTTAAAAACCCCCCTGTGCTTTCCCAGTGCCTTGGGATAAAGTCCATACTCAACACACGAGCTCAGTTCAGTTCAGTTCAGTTGCTCAGTCGTGTCCAACTTTTTGCGACCCCATGAATTGCAGCACGCCAGGCCTCCCTGTCCATCACCATCTCCAGGAGTTCACTCAGACTCATGTCCATTGAGTCAGTGATGCCATCCAGCCATCTCATCCTCGGTCTTCCCCTTCTCCTCCTGCCCCCAATCCCTCCCCGCATCAGAGTCTTTTCCAATGAGTCAACTCTTCGCATGAGGTGGCCAAAGTACTGGAGTTTCAGCTTTAGCATCATTCCTTCCAAAGAAATCCCAGGGTTGATCTCCTTCAGAATGGACTGGTTGGATCTCCTTGCTTTTTTTTTTTTTTTTTTTGGACTAATAACTTCCCTGTAATTATACTTTAAGATAGACAGGGCACTTCAAGTTTAAACGATTCTACTTCTATTGTAAACACAAATGGATAGACAATCCTTCCACTTCCCCTTTCCCTCTCAATTGCTCTAATAATAACATTTCATTGCTATTACTGGAATAACTAAGTTCTTTTGCTAGTAGAAAATTGAAGTGTGTGATGCAGGTGGGCCAAAGGGTCTCTTATACTTTCTAAATAGAACTGAGTCAAAAATCTTCAAGGTGAGAAACAAATGGTTAAACACACACACACTTAGAACATGTCTAGCACATAGAATATACTATATAAGTATTACCATTACTATTATTATTTAGCAAAAAAATTTTTGAACTGTTTTTTCAATTGAATTATAATTGATTTACCAAAGTTTCATAGTTGATATAAGAGTTTTGAACTTTAAAAACAGATAAGCAGTAGCACTCTTTCTGGGGTAAGGTCTGAATAATGACCCCAAAGATAGCCTAAGTCCCAATCCTTGGGGCCGGTGAATAGTACAGAGAAAAAGTGAAAGTGAAAATGTTAGTCATATAGTCGTATTGGACTCTTTGCTCTCCCATGGACGTATCTGTCCATGGGATTTTCCAGGCCAGAATACTAGAGTGGATTGCATTCCCTTCTCCAGGGAATCTTTCCAACCCAGAGATCAAACCTGGGTCTCCGTTATTGCAGGCAGATTCTTTACCAACTGAGCCACCAGTGAAGCCCATTATAGAGAAAGCTGGGTTAGTAGATGTGATTAAAGACTTTGCCATGGAGAGATTATCCTGGAACATTCAGGTGGGCTGATTAATCGCAGACGCCCTTCTGAGAGGCAGGCAGAGGAAGATGTGACAGAGACGAGAAAGTAGGAGATGTGATGATGGCAAAAGCAAGATGTGAAGATGTTAAATTGCTGGCTTTGAAGAACAAGGAAGAGGTCTATGGACCAAGAAATGCCCACAGCCACCAAAAGCTACAAAAGGCAAGGAAACACTTTCCTTCCCCAGAGACTTCAGAAGGAGCACAGCCCTGTGACACCTGCCCTTGAGCCCAGAAAATATGATTCTGAATTTCTGGCCTCCAGAACCATCAGAGAATACATGTGTCAAAGTGTTAAGCCACCAAGTTTGTGATCATTTGTTATTGCAGCCATAGGAAACTAATGCATGTTGTTTTCTTTCTTTAAATCTTCTGAAAATATTTTATTGTGTTTTATTATATCTTACCAGTGACAACCACAAAACTTTTAAATGTTAGTGGAAGCAAAGATTGAGGGGGTGAGAAGAAAATTCAGAAGAGGCCTCAAAATGAAAAAAAGTCTACCTTTTTTTCATTCTCTATAAAGGTCCTAGAAGTATTTGGGAGGGGAATCTCAGATTATGGTAACTGCTCTTTGGAGAGTTCAAGATGGAGGGCGCAATTCAGCTCCTTACTCAAGAGGCGTGTCCTTGTGTTTCTGAGGTAAGACAAGTTTACATACTATGGAAGAATTTAGTAGACTATGCACTTTCTTACTATGTTTTAAATTTCAGCTTTATTGAGGTATAATTGACATATAAAATTGTAAGATAGTCCATGGAGTAGGAAAGGGCAATCCACTCCAGTATTTTTGCCTGAAAAATTCTAAGGACAGAGAAGCCTGGCAGGCTACAGTCCACAGAATCACAAAAAGTCTGACAAGATTGAACATCAAAAAAACAAACAAACAAGGGCCCACCCTAAATCCAGGTTGATCTCATCTCAAAATCCACAGTTACATACATAAAGATTGTTTCGCAAATAAGGTCATCTTTGCAAGTTCTAGGGGTTACAACTTGGACATACCTTTGGGGGCCACTATTATACCTGCAGCAATCTGGTAAGGAAAAAAAAAATCTAGGACAGTTCAAGTGTACACTGTGGTGACTTGATATACGTATACGTTGTAAAAGAATACTTCCATCTATTAACTAGCATATCCATCACCTCACTTATTTATCTTTTTTCCCTTTGGTGAGGACATTTCAGTTCTATTCTCTCAGCAAATTTCAATTATATGATACAATTCTATCAACTCTCACCACCAGGTTTTATATTAGATTCTAAGGCCTTATTCACCTGACAACTGAAAGTTTATACCCTTTTACCAACTTCTCCCTATTTCCCCCACCCTCAGTTCAGTCGCTCAGTCGTGTCCGACTCTTTGCGACCCCATGAATCGCAGCACACCAGGCCTCCCCGTTCATCACCATCTCTCGGAGTTCACTCATACTCACATCCATCGAGTCAGTGATGCCATCCAGCCATCTCATCCTCGGTCGTCCCCTTCTCCTCCTGCCCCCAATCCCTCCCAGCATCAGAGTCTTTTCCAATGAGTCAACTCTTCGCATGAGGTGGCCAAAGTACTGGAGTTTC
>SJYT01043977.1:305210-402454 GCA_006410635.1 Cephalophus harveyi | reverse complement strand
AAAAAGATGTCCTTTTCATTATAGGGGACTGGAATGCTAAAGTAGGAAGTCAAGAAACACCTGGAGTAACAGGCAAATTTGGCCTTGGAATGCGGAATGAAGCAGGGCAAAGACTAATAGAGTTTTGCCAAGAAAATGCACTGGTCATAGCAAACACCCTCTTCCAACAACACAAGAGAAGACTCTACACGTGGACATCACCAGATGGTCAACACCAAAATCAGATTGATTATATTCTCTGCAGCCAAAGATGGAGAAGCTCTATACAGTCAACAAAAACAAGACCAGGAGCTGACTGTGGCTCAGATCATGAACTCCCCCACCCTGCACCCCTGATAATCACTTCACTTTTCTATTTTCCCATATGTTTATTTCAATATAAAAGAAATTTATATACACATAGTATTAATATCTTTAAAGTACTATTGCAGCCAAAGAATTTGAAAAAAATAAATACATTTATATGTATAAGTAAATCACTTTGCTATATACTTGAAGCTAACACAACTAACTTCAATATAAAATATTTTTACATGTTGTAATCCACCTCATAAAAATGGATAAAAATCAAAAAATAAAATAAAAAAACAATAAAGAGAAAAAAATAGAAAAACAAAAAACCAAAGAGTTCCATTGTATCCTGTTATTTAATTTGAACATCAAAACACTAGACAGAGCAAATAGTGTACCCATTCTACAGATGAGAAACTCCTTTTTACTGAAAAGAAAAAAGGGAGGTAGCTAGGAGCATGGCCGGAAGTCAGTTTCTGGTGAAACATGCAAGAAGGTCATGCCCAAAAGCTGTGGCTCCTGTCTAGGGAAGAAGAGCACTTAGTCTGTAGTGAAGAGGAAGGAAGCAGGGGTGCCTGAGCTGGGGCAGAGTCGCCAGAGACAGATCTTCACTTCCATGTTCTGCCGGTTGATGCAAGTGAAGCAAAGCCTACAGGGCAGGCATAACATAAAACGGAGATTTTCTGCTGCCCAAAGAGCCACCCTACTTCTGGGTCCCCGCCTCCCCCAGCTGCACCCCAGCGTAAAGGGGAACTAATGTGCGCCTATTCAATATCCCGAGAACGGGTACTAACGTTGATTGGCTGCACACTGTGTGCTGATACTGGGCGTGATTTTTTTTACTTTGTTCATCATGGCAGCTATTGTCAAATTCAGATCTGGAACTTGAAATACTGGGTTTGGCAACCATTAGCATAGAAGGAAAGCATCACACATGAAATCTCTTTTAAGAGGGGAAAGCAGAGGAATATAATGTCAAATTGCTGCAGAGAAGAGAAAATAATGTTGGGAGAAAGGTTCCCAGTGTATCATAAAACCAGGGAATCCCGAATAGGAGTTTGGGTTTGAAGTATACAGGCTGCTGTATTTAAAATAGATGATGTGTATCATGATGACTGATTTGCTGTGCCGTATGGCAGAAACCAGTAACACTGTAAAGCAATTTTCCTGCAATTAAGAAATAAATAAATAAAATAGATAATCTACAAGGACCTGCTGTATAGCACAAGGAATGCTGGTGACTATTCTGTAATAACCTAAATGGGAAAAGAATTTGAATAAGGATACATGTGTTTGTATAACTGAATCACTTTGCTGTACACCTGAAACTAACACATCATTGTAAAGTCAACTATACTACAATGTAAAATAAAATTAAAAAAACAATAACAAAACAAACCAGAGAGCCCAGAAGTTCAGCGGCTTTACAGGGTGGTGTATAGTGGGGCAAGGACATGTTTTCATATTCAGATAGACTGAATCTACCCAGATGTTCATTCATCTTATCAATATTTATTGAGTACCTACTATGTGCATGCTAAGTCACTTCAGTTATGTCCAACTCTTTGCAACCCTACAGACGGTAGCCCTTCAGGCTCCTCTGTCCACAGGATTCTCCAGGCAAGAATACTAAAATGGGTTGCCATTTCCTTCTCAGGGGATCTTCCCAACACAGGGATTGAACCCACATCTACTGTGTGCCTGTCTCTGCCTTCATGACATTTACATTCAGGTGGAGAAAGACAGGTAATGAACAGATGAACAAGGAGGTCTTGCTATCAGTTCATTCATTATTCCAATAGATACTGCAGTTATTTATTCCAGTTTTTAGGAAAAAGCTAAGGAAGCACAGAGTGCAAAGATCCTAGCCCATTAGGTGGGCTTTGGCTCTCATCAATTGAGACAGGAGCCTATTGGTGGGTTTCAAGCAGACGAATGATGTGATCTGAATAATATTTTAAGAGGACCACTTTGGCTGCTGTGTGGGGAACAAACTGAAGGGACCTGGGTCAGAAGCAGGAAAATCAATTAGGAGATTCTTGCAATAATTCAGATGAGAAGCAAAAGTGATCAGGCAGCAGGCAGCGGGAGAGAAGGTGAGAAGTAGCTGAAACCAGTGTATATATTGCAGGTAGAGAAGAGGATTTGCTGACAGTTTGGGTAGGAGGTGTGAGAACAGGAAAGCCATGAGAAGTGACTCTAAGGTTTTGCTCCAAAGATTGGAAGAATAGAGTTGCCATCAACTGAAATGAGGAAGATTGCAGAAATAGCAGGTTAGGGGAAGGCAGGAAGGGAATCCGAGCTCCCTCCTGGGAGTCTGAGGAAGCTGACTGACAGCCAAGTAGGGATGTTAGGTTGGCAATCACATCCTGGAGTTGGGGGCAGATCTCCTGGCTGAAAAAAAAAAAAAAATTGCTAGAAGGAAGCATAAGACAGAGTATAGAAGATAAAAATTAGTGAAGGTTGGGGATCCATTCTAGATAGGAGAGTTTAAAAAAGACCTTACCAAGAAGGTGATATTTGAACTGAGACCTGGATGGAAGGAACAAGAAGTCCACATGTATCTGAGGGAAGAGGAGTCCAGACCAGTGGGCCAGCATGTGCTCAGGTCTCAGAGGAGAGTGTACTCCTCTTGAGGAACAAGAGCCAGAAGCTCACTGGGGTGACCAAGAGGCCACCTGGGCTCTGAAAAACAAAGAGAGAGAGAGAGAGAGATCTCCTGGTAAGGGTATAAAATCAGAGATGTGGGAGGGATCACATCATGAGTTCAAGTTCTTGCCCTGCCATTGAGTTTGCCCTTGAACAAATTACTTACCTTCTCTCATCTCTGTTTTCTTATAAATAAGGGTTATAATAGAATATGCTTCCCAGGTGGCACAGTGGTAAAGAATCCAGCTGCCAATGCAGGAGACACAAGAGACATAGGTTTGATCCCTGGGTTGGGAAGATGCCTTGGAGTAGGAAATAGCAACCCACTCCAGTACTCTTGCTTGGAAAATTCCATGGACAGAGGAACCTGGTGGGCTACAGTCCAAGGGTTGCAAAGAGTTAGACACGAGCAACTGAGCACACACGTATGAAACAGAAACTACACACATTGATGCTTTTGATTGTGGTGCTGGAGAAGACTCTTGAGAGTCCCTTGGACAGCAAGGAGATCAAAACAGTCAATTATGAAGGAAATAAACACTGAATATTCATTGGAAGGACTGAAGCTGAAGCTCCAATAATTTGACCACCTGATGCGACAAGCTGACTCATTGGAAAAAACCCTGATGCTGGGAAAGATTGAGGGCAGGAGAAGACGGGGGCGACAGAGGATGAGATGGTTGGATGGCATCACAGACTCAATGGACATGAGTTTGAGCAAACTCCACAAGATAGTGAAGGACAGGGAAACTCGGTGTGCTGCAGTCCATGGGGTCACAAAGAGTCGAACAAAACTTAAGGACTAAACAACACAGAGGATCATGAGAGGATTAAATGAGATGTTTATAAAGCAGTTAACACAGTGCCTGCAACATAGTTTGTGTGTGTTAGTCGTGTCCGACTCTTTGAGACCCCATGGACCATAGCCCACCAGGCTCCCCTGTCCATGGAATTCCCCAGGCAAGAATACTGGAGTGGATTGCCATTTCCTTCTCCAGGGCATCTTACTGACCCAGCGATCAAACCTGGGTCTCCAGCATTGCAGCAGATTCTTAACCATCTGAGCCATTACCAAGTGTTTACCATACACTTTTAAAAAACATCCTACAGTATTTCCAGGACGTATCAATATTCACGGTTTCTGGATGAAGAATCTCCACCCACATGGAAGTTTGGATTTTGGCCACTGATGTTACACTCCTCACTCTCTGCTTTGCTGGTCTGGTTGGTGGAAATGCCCATCTAGAAGCTTGTCCTTGACAGCCACAGCCGCGCATGTGTGTTTTGGTGTAGACAGAGAGGTGGAAGACCCACAATTGCTGGTTTGAATGGCAGATGGGTGACTGGATACTCACCCAACCACACCAGCTCCTCAGTGTTGACCCTGGGGTTTCCCTTCTGCAAAGGGCTATACTAGGGCAGGCAAGACGTCCAGTCAAACCATCCCAACCCCCACTCTAGGTCTCACCAAGCCAGCTATGGCCTCAATTGACAGGATCAACTTTCACCCTGGCTTTCAAGTGAAGCAGTGTCCCTGGAAGTTCCTACCCTGAGTCTTCCTTCAATTCTCCTGAACTGGCATGGAAAGCAGATGGATGGAGCTCAGAAGGTTTACCCTAGTTAAGCAGAGCTGTAAGCAGATAGGGTAGGGGGTCCCTGGAGAAAGAGAACCAGGCGCGGCTTTTCAGCCTAAGTCACTTTGTGATCTCAGTCTGGGCACAAGGATTGCCCTTGAAAAGGTCTCAGAAACTAATGACCTTAAAGGAACAAAAGCATCCAGAAACAAAGGACTGTTGACAGACAAAAGAAGTAGCAATAGTAAAGATATCAATTATAAAGACTCCCAGTTCTGTTTTAATAGTAAAGATTAGTCTGAAGAGCTCAACTATCAGGATTAGCTGGAACTTAAGAGATGATGACATTGGTCTTTTCTGATCCTCAGGATCTTCAATCAACTAATGCTAGGGCTCTGTTAACTGCAAAGCCTCTTTATGAATATGCATGTACCTTTAGGTAAAAGCTTCCCCAATTCTGCTATTTGGGGGGATATTGCTTTGTAAAAGATCCCGGTGTTCTCCTTACTTGCTACAGATAATAAGTCCCTCCTTCTCCCAATCTTTGGTTTGGTTGTATCACCAAAAAATAAACACAGTTTTTCAGGTAGCAGAGTTACTTTGGGAAAATGCATTTTATTTCATACATCAAATATAATTTAAGACTGCCAGTGTAATATTTTGTTTAAACTCTGCTACAGAAAGAATAAGCAGGAAGAACAGAAAAGGTTGTGGAAAAGAGAAAAGAATGAGCAAAGAGAAAAGGGATTTTTATTAAGCCTTATCCAACACTTGAGTCAATCATTCAAAAAAAATCAGACAGTATGCTAATGATTATAATCTACCCACGGTCTATCACATATCCTCTGTTGTGTTTCAGTCTGAACCAGATTTATCCTTTGCTAGGAGAATCTGACCACTGCTCTTCCTATATTCCGGGAAAAGAAAGATGAAAAGCAGGGAGGAAAGAGAACCAGTCAAGGGCACAAGGAGGTCAGGAGAAGCGGAATGCATTAACACCTTGACTGTCAAAGATAAACAAAGCTGGAATCTAGCTAGAGGAGAAAAGGTAGACTTTATTCAGTTCAGTTCAGTTCAGTCGCTTATTTGTGTCCGACTCTTTGAGACCCCATGGACTGCGGCATGCCAGGCTTCCCTGTTCATCACCAACTCCCGGAGTTCACTCAAACTCATGTCCATCGAGTTGGTGATGCCATCCAACCATCTCATCCTCTTTTGTCCCCTTTTCCTCTATGCCTTCAATCTTTCCCAGCATCAGGGTCTTTTCAAATGAGTCAGCTCTTCGCATCAGGTGGCCAAAGTATTGGAGTTTCAACTTCAGCATCAGTCCTTCCAATGAATATTCAGGACTGATTTCCTTTAGGATGGACTGGTTGGATCTCCTTGCAGTCCAAGGGGCTCTCAAGAGTCTTCAACACCACAGTTCAAAAGCATCAATTCTTCAACACTCAGCTTTCTTTATAGTCCAACTCTCACATCCATACATGACTACTGGAAAAACCATAGCTTTGACTAACTGGACCGTTGTTGGCAAAGTAATGTCTCTGCTTTTTAATATGCTGTCTAGGTTGGTCATAGCTTTTCTTCCGAGGAGCAAGTGTCTTAATTTCATGGCTGTAGTCAACTTTATTCAACAATAACTATACAGAGGGCTTCCCAGGTGGCTCGTGGCTCAGTGGTGGCTCCTGTCAATGAAGGAGATGTAAGAGAGGCGGGTTCCATTCCTTGGTCACGGAGATCCACTGGAGCAGGAAATGGCAATCCACTCCAGTATTCTTGCTTGGAGAATCCCATGCACAGAGGAGCCTGGTGAGTGAACTACAGTCTCTGGGGTCACAAAGAGTCTGGGTGACTGATTGCACATGGGTTGTAATAGGGAGAAGAGTCCAGTGTGCACTGATCTCACCTTGGCTGAAACAAAAGGCTGGAGACCTTTCCAGCTGAGGTATGCTCAGGAAAGCGCTGCAGAATGGGAAGGGGGTTCCATGTGATTAGGCCCTCTAGGGCTGTTCATTTGTACTCATGCAGCTGCTGCTGCTGCTGCCGCTGCTATGTCGCTTCAGTCGTGTCCGACTCTGTGGGACCCCAGAGATGGCAGCCCACCAGGCTCCCCCGTCCCTGGGATTCTCCAGGCAAGAACACTGGAGTGGGTTGCCATTTCCTTCTCCAATGCATGAAAGTGAAAAGTGAAAGTGAAGTTGCCCAGTCGTGTCCGACTCTTAGCGACCCCATGGACTGCAGCCCACCAGGCTCCTCTGTCCATGGGATTTTCCAGGCAAGAGTACTGGAGTGGGGTGCCATTGCCTTCTCCGTACTCATGAAGGGAAGAAATAAACTTCTCCAGGAGGCTGTGGTATCAGTTAGAATAGATGCCCACAAAGCTGGGAACAGACAGTGATCTTTTCTCCTGGAATGTTTGCATTTCAAAGAAACAGCTCTCAGGTACTTGAAAAGATAGATGGGGTGGTAGAAAATTCTTGTCTCAAAGGGGCAGAAACTACATTTATATTTGCAACTTTTCTAAAGTATCTGCTCTGTGGGAGGGTTCAACAGCGTATCTGCCTATTCCAGGTTTGGGCTGAACAGACAGTGAATTCTCCGGGCAGCACTGAGCTTTCTCAAGCAGGCATTTTAACAGGGTGCTGGAGTCATCCTCGGGGCGGATCTGCATTTTTATCAATCATTTTTTTTGAGGCTGGGTTGAGAAGCCAGCTGGCTCAGAGGAGCCTGACTAGAATTTGCTCAAAAATTGTCTTTGTTGTGACCCAGCCACAGAGGATTTCCAAAAGCTTTGATTTTCTCTCCTTAAACCTATACTGTTATTCAGGGGTCTTGTAAGGAAGACTTAAATGGACATTAAGCACAAGGAAGGGCATAATCAAAAGGGAAAAATGAGAAGTAGGACTACGAGGAACTCAGAGAAACACCTTTGAATAACTGGCTTGCTCTATGGTGAATGTGAATTCGGTTCTAACTTAGGAATCTTTGACTTCGCCCTTCAGCCTTTCCAGGTCTGAGACTCCCCAGCATGCATGTGAAAGCGCTTTGGAAGTGTCCAAGTCTGTACAACACTGGACTGTAGCCCACCAGGCTCCTCTGTCCATGAGATTCTCCAGGCCAGAATACTGGAGAGGCTTGCCGTACCCTCCTCCAGGGCATCTTCCAGGAATCAAACCTGCCTCTGTTGTGTCTCCCACATTGGCAGGCAAGTTCTTTATCTCTAGACACCTGGGAAGCCTCCTCCATGGCAGGAATTTCAGTCTTTCATTCTGAAACAGGAGGGAAGGGGTCAGGGCACAACCTTTGAAAGAATGACACAGCCCGAGGATACAACACAAACTGATTAGAATCAAATGGGTCCATGACATCAGACAAGTCAACTTCAGCTAGACCTTGATCTTCAGTAAACACTCACTATAACACAGCAACTAAATGACACACCCAGAGGCACCATTACAATTCCAAGGCTGACCAGCAAAGTCCAAAGAGTGGGCTGTGGCCCAATGCCTGGAAATCTCCACCCCTTCCCAAAAATAGTTGGAATAATCTTCCCACTTATTAGTCTGTGAAACTACCCAGCCCATAAAAGCTAACCACACCAAATTGATGGCCTGTCTTTGGAGTGTGTTTCTCTCTGAGTGTGTTTCTGTCTGGGTAGGTGTTTCTTCCCTACCACTTTGTTTCACCTTGAATCCTTTCTGAGATGAGACATCAAGAACCTGAGCTTCATTAGGTCCTGAAACCAGGCATGTGACCTTAGTTGGAAGATTGTATGTTTTGGCTAGTTCAAATCCCAGCCACATAGTTCAAGTCCCAATCCAAGGTGAATGGTTTCTACTCTACAAGGGTACAGAGGGAATTTCAGAAAGTAAGGTGACTCCAGTGCTCTCACATTGACGCAGACTGTGATCCACAGACCCAGCTGACCTGATCGTGGAGAGGCAGCCGTGAGCAGTGGCATGAAGCAAGATCATAATTCCCTGCCCAGGAATTGAACCTGGGTACCCTGGATGAAAACCAGGAAACCTAGCCACCAGACCAGCAAGGGCTACAGGCTAGAAGCTGTTTTTCCCTGGATCCGTGTCCCCAGTAAGAAATGCATTTCTCACAGAGGCTAAACTATGAAGGCAGGAACAAAGTTCATTATTAGAGACATACCACAGCAACAAATGGGAGAGCACAAAGAGAAACAGTTTTGTTTACTTAAGAGGGAAGCAAGGCAGAGATGGGCACCTGGAGAGAAATGGTGGTGCGTGTCATCTGTAATGAGGGGGATTCCCTCGTAGCTCAGCTGGTAAAGAATCCACCTGCAATGTAGACCACCTGGGTTCAATTCCTGGAGGGAAGGATCCCCTGGAGAAGGGAATGGCAACCCACTCCAGAATTCTTGCCTGGAGAATCCCATGGACAGAGAAGCCTGGTGGGCTACAGGCCATGGGATCCCAAGAGTCGGACACGACTTAATGACTAAACCACCACGTAATGAAGGGGAGGAGGAGTGCAGTCAAGAGACCTGAAGTCATTCATATAGGGTAGTTCCTCCAGGTCTTTGTTTACCTTTAGCCAATTATGTAGTTTCTTTTTCTGACAAGGTACCTGACCTACCTTGGGATCCTCCCCACCATGGGTGTGCGATTTTTCTAAGATGGACTTCAGCCCAGAGGCCTATGGGATCACATATTAGCATCACATATTATGGGTGGTGCCTCCTCCATTTTGGCCCCAAGGAGATCTTCTGCTCATGGGAAAAGTCTCCCTTGCCCCAAGTGTAGGAAATATATGACCTCCTAATCCTTTACTCAAACAAGGTTTAGTCCTTCTCTGTTCCTTACATGGGATTCTCAAGGCAAGAATCCTGAAGTGGGTTGCCATTCCCTTCTCCAATTAAAAGATGCTTGCTCCTTGGAAGGAAAGTTATGACCAACCTAAACAGCTTATTAAAAAGCAGAGAGATTACTTTGCCAACAAAGGTCCATCCAGTAGTCATGTATGGATGTGAGAGCTGGACTATAAAGAAAGCTGAGTGCCGAAGAATTGATGCTTTTGAACTGTGGTGTTGGAGAAGACTCTTGAGAGTCCCTTGGACTGCCAGGAGATCCAACCAGTCAATCCTAAAGGAAATCAGTCCTGAATATTCATTGGAAGGACTGATGCTAAAGCTGAAACTCCAACACTTTGACCACCTGATGTGAAGAATTGACTCGTTTGAAAAGACCCTGATGCTGGGAAAGACTGAAGGCAAGAGGAGAAGGGGGTGACAGAAGATGAGATGGCTGGATGGCATCACCGACTCAATGGACGTGAGTTTGAGTGAACTCCGGGAGTTGGTGACAGACAGGGAGGCCTGGAGTGCTGCAGTCCATGGGGTCGCTAAGAGTCAGACACGACAGAGCGACTGAACCGAACTGTTCCTTACATGGCTATTATCTTAAGCTGTCCATAGCAGACAAGGCTTGGCTATTGACCGTTTCAGTTGTTACTTCCACAAGAAGCTGGTTGTAGATATCTAACCTGGAGCCCTCTATCATCTGTTTTAGGAAATACAAATAGAAGGCTAGTTTTAAGGGCCCAGGAGCCCATCTTTTTCTTGCCCCAAGAAGTGCAAACAGGAGGCCAGCTGTAAATGGCTAGCCTGGCACCCATCTGTCTCCCGCCTGACCTATCTGAATGTTCAGCAATGCTTCTCTGAGATAGCTTTAGTTCCTTCTGTCAACTACAAATCAGCACTTGCCAAGATCACTGCCAGGGACTGAACAAGGGTATTTGCCATCTGCTTCTGTGGAGACTGAACCCTGTGCTGCTATAGCTGCTGACCTTTGACACCCCCTGAGGGAGTTCAGGGTGGAGTGAGGCACTTTGTGCTCCAAGGAATCTGGTGAAACAAGGTCTTTAGACAGTTAGATATTTTCTGGAACTGATTTCATGATCCCAATCCTTGTATCTCTTCATATCTAGAAAATCATTAAATCCCTTCATGACAGCATCAGATCTTCCTAACTAGTAGAAAATCTGTTGTAAAGTAAGTGCTTGATTGCACTGAACTTCACTAAAATTGTATATATTGACCTTCCCCATCTCTGCCTCTTTGGAGCAGTCTCTCAGAGCTATCTGAGGTGCTGCTTCCCAGGCTGCAGTCCTCATTTTGCACCCAATAAAATTTAGCTTGCAACTTTCAAGTTGTGCATCTTTTTAGTCAACACTTCTGTTACTGCTTCCTTCTCACAGCAGTGAATCTCAAATTCCTTCCATAATCTCAAAGAGCCTGCCACTGTCCACCCTGAGGCAGCAGAAGCCAGGGCAGAGTGCCACAGTGGATTGGAGTTGGCCTGAGGCCAAAATAACGAAACAGGAAGGAAGTGGGCAGGACACAGCCTTTAAAAGAATGATGTAGCCATGTACGCGCATGCTCAGTAGCTTTAGTCACGTCTGACTCTTTGTGGTCCTGTAGCATGTAATCCCCCAGGCTCCTCTGTCCATGGGATTGTCCAGGCAAGAATACTGGAGTGGGTTGCTATTTGCTTCTCCAGAGGATTTTCCTGACCCAGAAAGATACCATGTCTCCTGTGTTTCCTGAATTGCAGGCTAATTCTTTACACGCCGAGCCACCTGGGAAACCATATGACATGACAAAAACTGGTAAAAACCAATTAGGTCCAAGATGGTAGAAGACTTGACTTCCAGTAGACCTTGAGCCTCATTAAATGCCTGTTGTAATACATTAGCATGAGCTAACTGACACACCAACCAGCACCAAAATGCTTGCAAGGCTGAGCATCAAAGATCAAAAAGTAGGCAGTGGCCCAGTTCCTGTAAATCCCCACCACTTTCCCCAAAATAGTTGGGATAATCCTCCCACTCATTCACTTCAGTTCAGTTCAGTTGCTCAGTTGTGTCCAACTCTGTGACCCCACGGATTGCAGCACACCAGACTTCCATGTCCATCACCAACTCCCAGAGCTTGCTCAACTTAGTGATGCCATCCAACCATCTCATCCTCTGTTGTCTCCTTCTCCTCCTGCCTTCAATCTTTCTCAGCATCAAGGTCTTTTCCAAATGGTCAGTTCTTCGTATCAGGTGGCCAAAGTATTGGCATTTCAGCTTCAGCATCAGTCCTTCCAAAGAACACCCAGGACTGATCTCCTTTAGGATGGACTGGTTGGATCTCCTTGCAGTCCAAGGGACTCTCAAGAGTCTTCTCCAACACCACACTTCAAAAGCATCAATTCTTCAGCACTCAGCTTTCTTCACAGTCCAACTCTCACATCCATACATGGATCACTGGAAAAACCATAGCCTTGACTAGACGGACCTTTGTTGGCAAAGGAATGTCTCTGCTTTTCAATATGCTATCTAGGTTGGTCATAACTTTCCTTCCAAGGAGTAAGCGTCTTTTAATTTCATGGCTGCAGTCACCATCTGCAGTGATTTTGGAGCCCCCCAAAATAAAGTCTGACACTGTTTCCACTGTTTCCCCATCGATTTCCCATGAAGTGATGGGACCAGATGCCATGATCTTCGTTTTCTGAATGTTGAGCTTTAAGCCAGCTTTTTTACTCTCCTCTTTCACTTTCATCAAGAGGCTTTTTAGTTCCTCTTCACTTTCTGCCATAAGGGTGGTGTCATCTGCATATCTGAGGTGATTGATATTTCTCCTGGCAATCTTGATTCCAGCTTGGGCTTCATCCAGCCCATCATTTTGTGTGATGTACTCTGCATAGAAGTTAAATAAGCAGGGTGACAACATACAGCCTTGACGTACTCCCTTCGCAATTTGAAACCAGTCTGCTGTCCATGTCCAGTTCTAACTGTTGCTTCCTGACCTGCATACAGATCTCCAGGAAGCAGGTCAGGTGATCTGGTATTCCCATCTCTTTAAGAATTTTCCACAGTTTGTTGTGATCTACACAGTCAAAGACTTTGGTATAGTCAATATAGCAGAAGTAGGTGTTTTTCTGGAACTCTCTTGCTTTTTGATGATCCAGCAGATGTTGGCAATTTGATTTCTGGTTCCTCTGCCTTTTCTAAATATAGCTTGAACATCTGGAAGTTCATGGTTCATGTACTGTTGAAGCTTGGCTTGGAGAATTTTGAGCATTACTTTACTAGTGTGTGAGATGAGTTCAGTTGTGTGGTAGTTTGAGCATTTTGTGGCATTGCCTTTCTTTGGGATTGGAATGAAAACTGACCTTTTCCCGTCCTGTGGCCACTGCTGAGTTCTCCAAATTTGGTAGCATATTGAAGGCAGCACTTTCACAGCATCATCTTTTAGGATTTGAAATAGGTCAACTGGAATTCCATCACCTCCACTAGCTTTGTTTGTAGTGAAGATCCCTAAGGCCCACATGACCTTGCACTCCAGGATGTCTGGCTCTAGGTGAGTGATCACATCACTGTGGTTATCTGGGTCATGAAGATCTTTTTTGTATAGCTCTTCTGTGTATTCTTGCCACCTCTTCTTAATATCTTCTGCTTCTGTTAGGTCCATATCATTTCTGTCCTTTATTGAGCCCATCTTTGTGTGAAATGTTCCCTTGGTATCTCTAATTTTCTTGAAGAGATCTCTAGCCTTTCCTATTCTATTGTTTTCCTTTATTTCTTTGCATTGATCAGTGAGGAAGACTTTTCTTTTTTCTCCTTGCTATTCTTTGGAATTCTGCATTCAAATGGGTATGTCTTTCCTTATCTCCTTTGCCTTTCACTTCTCTTCTTTCCTCAGCTATTTATAAGGCCTCCTCAGACAACCATTTTGTCTTTTTGCATTTCTTTTTCTTGGGAATAGTCTTTGCCTCCTTTACAATGTTATGAACCACTGTCCATAGTTCTTTAGGCACTCTGTCTTTAGAATCTAATCCCTTGAATCTATTTGTCACTTCCACTGTTTAATCATAAGGGATTTGATTTAGGTAATCCCTGAATGGTCTAGTGGTTTTCCCTACTTTGCAATAAGGAGTTCATTATCTGAACCAGAGTCAGCTCCTGGTCTTAATTTTGCTGACTGTAAAGACCTTCTCCACCTTTGTTTGCAAAGAATATAATCAATCTAATTTCAGTATTGACTATCTGGTGATGTCCATGTGTAGAGTCTTCTCTTGTGTTGTTGGAAGAAGGTGTTTGCTATGACCAGTGCATTTTCTTGGCAAAACTCTGTTAGCTTCTGCCTTGCTTCATTTTGTAAATGAAATTACCCAGTCCTGTAAAAACTAACCATGCCATATTTCAGGGACTCACTTTCTGAAAAGGCTCACACCTTGTTTATGGAGTATGCTCAGTTCAGTTCAGTTCATTCACTCAGTCGTGTCTGACTCTTTGTGACTCCAGGGACTGCAGCACACCAGGCCTCTCTATCCATCTCCAACTCCCAGAGTTAACTCAGAGTCATGTTCATTGAGTCGGTGATGCCACTGAGCCATCTCATCCTCTGTTGTCCCCTTCTCCTCCTGATTTCCTTTAGGATTAACTGGTTCAATCTCCTTGCAGTCCAAGGGACTCTCAAGAGTCTTCTCCAACACCACAATTCAAAAGCATCAATTCTTCGGTGCTCAGCTTTCTTTAGAGCCCAACTCTCACATCCATACATGACTACTGGAAAAACCATAGCCTTGACTAGACGGACCTTAGTCGGCAAAGTAATGTCTCTGCTTTTCAATATGCTATCTAGGTGGGTCATAACTTTCCTTCCAAGGAGTAAGCGTCTTTTAATTTCATGGCTGCAGTCACCATCTGCAGTGATTTGGAGGCCCAAAAACTAAAGTCTGCCATTGCTTCCACTCCTTTTGACAGTGCCTTACAGGACTGCGATGGACTGAACTGAACTGAACTGGAACTGTCATGGCACAGCTGAATGTGTCAATTCACTTGCTGATTGAGGATCAAGATCTAGACTTGTCTGCCATCTTGGCCCCATTTGATTCTAATGGATTTATGTTGTATCCTTGGGCCAAGTCATTCTTTCAAAAGTTGTGCCCTGCCGCTTTTCCTCCTGTTACTGTACCACAGATATTAATGGAGCTTCTGCAATGCCCAAGACAGAGACAGAGGTAATCTTTTTCCAGGTCTTATCAACCTGCTGGTTGAGGCCCTGCAATGCAGAGAGAAGTGTGGGGAAAAGGTCTCAGGTGCCCCCTCCCCACTCTCTCTCCTCCCTTCCCTCTGCTACACACACATCATGGCCTTAACCCAGGAAGAGAAAGGTCACTCCCTGCCTGTCATCTCTTGAGCCTCCACCAGCCTGGTGGGAGGAAAAGGGGCATCAGGGGCACCTCCTCTGCAGCTGCTATTCACACAAAACAAGAGGGTCTCTCTTTCCCACCCCACCCTTGTTCACCAGCCAAAGTGATGCTTCACAAATCCATGCTGTCTGTTGCATGGGGGAGTAGGGGAAAGAGGGCAGAATGCAAGAACTTAGAGATGAGATGGGGAAGAGCCAGTTCTAAAGCCTGCTTTATGCTCCATCCCTTTCAGAGCACCCATGTACTAGGAAGAAACTAGTCATTGCCAGCTGTGTCCAGAAGCAGTTTACTCTAATCCTTCCTATTTTTCCTGATCTTTAGGGAATAATCTCACCCTATTTTTTACATAATTTTATTTTACCATTTTTATATTTACAGTTTTCTTTAAGCTAAGTTTTTGTATTAGAAAATTCAGTGAAAGTAATCTTAGTTATTGTTTATAGCTTAACTTACTGGGGAGTAGGCATGCTCTAACTGTTACATTCACTATTTGATTATCCTTACCAGTTCATTTAAAATGTGTCTGTTTTCACTTCAGAAACAGAAAGCGTTGTCTTTAGAAAGGAGCAGATAGCAATCTATGCACCAAACCTGGGGACATGCCTTCTCTTTATTAACTACCCTTCAACAGGCTCTTTTCATGTTTCAAAACAAATTGCCATGGTGATCTCAGTGAAGACCTAACCCTAGTCAGATAGGAAACACTGAAAGCTACCTTTTGAACCATTCAAGTTGCTTAGGAGATGCTCATTCAAGTATCCTCAAAGAAGATCCATGGAAACCATTCAAGTGATGTTGCCATTTTCCTTCCAAGATTATCATCTCCATCTGAAGATTCTTGTATGTAGTCCGGCCAAACCCATGTCATAATAGGCTGGGAGCAACTTCACTTTCACTTTTCACTTTCATGCATTGGAGAAGGAAATGGCAACCCACTCCAGTGTTCTTGCCTGGAGAATCCCAGGGATGGTGGGAGCCTGGTGGGCTGCCGTCTATGGAGTCGCACAGAATCGGACACAACTGAAGCGACTTAGCAGCAGCAGCAGCAGCAGCAGACCCAGAGAAGAGATGGACTGAGAAAAACAAAGTACTACATCAGACAGAAATGGGGACATGTATTCTTGATCATGGGTCTCTAGCAGCTTGTTGGCTTTGGGGCTGCCAAGCCAAGGACCTCATGCTTCATATTTGTCAAAGTGGCAGGGGACCTCTCTGGTTCTAAAGGATTTCTCTGCATCCACAGCCATCATAGCTGACAGCTCCTTCAAAATGAAAGAGTCTTTGGATGAGCAGCAATTCATGAGGAGAAGCATGAATGAGTATCTTTATGTTCTATTAAAAAAGATAACTGCCCTTTATTGACTGTCTTCTCTTATAAGTTTTAATTGGCTTCATAATGAAAGGTAATTTTTAAAAGCCAAAGTACTAGTATTGAAAATGAGTTTAAACACAAACTCAGTTCATCACTTTATTGTGATTAATGTTTCATAAATTTGTCATTATAAGAGTAAGTGTCCATCTTTTTAAACTAGTCTTTTTGCCATGTTCAAAAATCTTGAGTTAAAGGGTCCTCTAAGGACTATAATAGAGGTGTCTTCATTTATCTTATGGTTCTCAGCATTGTGCTTCAAAGTTTTGAACACAAATAAAGAGTACGGCAAACAGAATTCTGAGTTGATTAGGTTTTTTCCTGTTGGGTGTGTTACATGTCACAAGCACAGCCCTTGTCAAGATGATGGTGGTCTTGGATGTGGGCACCACCGACTGAATACTCTATGAAGTTCCTTACTGCAGCCTTGATGGGCTCTTCAGAGACATCAGAAGGGAGGGTACTGTCCCTTTCCCACTTATCTCCACCCCAACTCAAAAGAGGAACCAAAAGACCCTGGTGGAGTGGAGACAGACCAGGGAGCATACGCAGAGCCCTAAATACTCACGTACACATACCCGTGTGTGCTGTACACCGACTGGCCCCAAAGCACAGTCCTATAGACAAGATGTCTGCCCCTTCCCTTGAATACTCAAGACCAAGCAGTAAATATACTTGCAAACAGGGATGCCTACTATTTCAGCAAATCACACTAAGCTTCACCTGTCACCCAGCACTGTTCAAAGTATACTCTATGTGTCTCCAGAGAGATTAAATAATTCACCTAACTGACACAGCTAATAAGGGGACCTAGCTGAATGTGGGAGAAGGCAATGGCACCCCACTCCAGTACTCTTGCCTGGAAAATCCATGGATGGAGGAGCCTGGTAGGCTGCAGTCCATGGGGTCACTAAGAGTCGGACACGACTGAGCGACTTCACTTTCACTTTTCTCTTTCATGCACTGGAGAAGGAAATGGCAACCCACTCCAGTATTCCTGCCTGGAGAATCCCAGGGACAGCGGAGCCTGGTGGGCTGCCGTCTATGGGGTTGCACACAGTCGGACACGACTGGAGCGACTTAGCAGCAGCAGCAGCAGCAGCTGAATGTGAACCCAGGCAGTATTCCTCTAGAAACAGATTTTTTTGTTTATTTATTTTATTTACTTGTTTATTTATTTATTTATTTTTGGTTGCGCTGGATGAGGTTTTCTCTATTTGCAGTGAGCTGGGGCTGCTCTTCATGGCGGCTGTTCTCTAGTTGCAGGGCCAGGCTTCTCATTGCAGTGATTTCTCCTGCTTAGGAGCGCAGGTTCTAGGGCGTGCAGGTTTCACCAGTTGCAGCCCACAGGCTTTAGTTGCTCTGCAGCATGTGGCATCTTCCTGAACCAAGGATTGAACCCATGTATCCTGCATCGGCAGGCAGATTCCTATTCACTCTACCACCAGACGCTTTTAATTTTGACACCAGTCTCTCACCCTTATCTTCTCTTTATCTCAGTGTCTTCAAAATAACAACTATAGTACCTTACAAAAAGGATGTTGTGAGGATTCAAATAAACAAACAAACACTTGACACAGTGTCTAGTACAGGGGAAAGCTCAAAGAGTGTGAGTTGCTAGGAATTGTGGACAACTTGCCCAAAGTCACAGGTTTAAGGGGCCAACCCAAGACGTCAGCCAGGAAGTCTGCTCCCAGAGTCCACCCTTAACATTACTGGTCCTGCTGCTCTGAGTCAGTGAGGTCATAGGGAACGTGCCCAGAATCAGGGCTGGCACAAAACAAACATTCAGGAAATGCCAGTCACGCTTCTGTCTCCCATCTCCCCGCTTCTTGCTGGGGGATGAACCAAGACACAGAAACACTCTGATTTAAGGGAATGATCAACATTGAAAAGAGAAGCTGACTCAAATTCCACCTCAAACTTCCTTTCTCATGCTTAGATATGAGACCAAACCTACAGCTCACAAAACAGAAGGCACAATTTTAAAAAATATGTTGTGTATTTGGCTTCCTCTTTTACCTCCCTGTTATCATCTTGCCCCACTGTATTAAAGCTACTAGGAAAGAACGGATCCCTAGTTAGTCATGATGTATCATCTGCCTCACCTCAGAGCATGCTTAGATTAATCACATGCTTACAGCCAGCTTATGTGAGGCACACACATATTTTGTTGTGCAATAAAGGACATTCATTCATGTCGTAAGTATGAATGCTCAAGTTTCAGTTTTGAAGAAAGTTAGCAATCACCCGATATGTCTTTGGCAATATAATAGTACACTTCTAGATTTTTCTCCTTAAGAAATCCTATACTCTAGATATTATAGAAGACATTCTTCCAGCTGTCTTCTGATTTTCTCCCTATGATGTAGTCATCTTTAAAATCATGAGATCACTCCAGGCTTCTTAGCTTATCTAGACTGCAAATCAAACCTTAATTATAGTGATTATGACTACTAAATATCAAAAAAAAAGTCAGTTTGGCTAAATGTTTTAAACAATCAGCTCAGTCAAAAAATCAATTAAGCCAGATATATATTTCAATCAATTTGTTCTTAGATTAATAAGAATCAGTTTATCATTCAAAGTAGCTAATCCACATGCCAACTTAAAAATTGTTTGAAAAAGATAATTTTATTCACTGCAAATATCACTTCACATGTTGCTGACATACTTTAAGGGTAAATATGAGTTTTACTAAGATGTACATTTTAAGTGTCATTAAAAGACATGAGGTTGATCCCACTCATTTTAGTAACAAAATTTTATATTATAAAGTATTAAATTTCAAAAGAAAACCAAATTTACCATTTGAGTTATTCATGGTACCCAGGCTACATTCCATTTGATCTGTCTAACCTTTGGATTCTATTGAAAGCAGTGATAATTAACTGATAATTTTTTAAGCCAGGAGACCAAATTAGACTGAATTCAGTATTGTTCAAGTTTACAGGATGTCCTAGAGGGAAAACAGCTATGACTGATTTAACTGTTAAAAGAAGAATTAAAATAAGTCAAACAGAGGAAAACAAATACTGTGTGATATCACTTATATGTGAAATCTTAAAAAAAGTATATATAATAACTAATGAATAAAACAAACAAAAAGAAACAAGACAACAAAAGTAGAATTCACCAAAGTTGGTATTTCCTTTTCTTAAAGTATGCAAGTATGTCAGTTATTAAATACTAAACATGTTACGCATGCTGCCGCACAGAAAATTACATTTGCCAAGGGGAAAAAAGCTAACTTCCACAAACTTACATAAGATTTTTCCAAATTTGCACAACTCACACTCAATATTCAACTTGCAATACACTCACAGATTGCCAAGTTGAAACCACTCAAAACAAAATACTTTCATTATACTCTTGTGGCACAGTAGCATTTTTTGTAGGGTATAGAGCAATGCTCTTCTTATCTGGGCTTTATTACAATATAATATTCTCATAGATGCTTTGCTTAAAGTAAGGCAAGACATGGAAGGTCACTGGTCAGCCCTTGGCATGAGGAACCGTTTTAAACAAAGGAAGGACCCAGAGACTTGGTCCAGCTTCCTTTCCCCTTATCTCACTAAACTTAGTCCTGGCTGCCAACTGGCCTTCTTTTTTTCCCTTCAGCTGCACCATGAGCTTTCCAGGGACCAGAGCTACTAGAAGAATCAGATTGGATTACATTTATTTTCTTTAGAATCACGAATGTATCCCTTGAAAGAAGATATGCCCTAGATTACAGACTTAATCCTAAATCACACTCTGGGGGAAAATTCTCCAATTTAGGAGCCAGTCTTCATGTTACTTAGTCTTCTTACAAGTCTGATCTTTTTGGATGTCACAGAGAAATACTTTTCATGCTGAAAGTGGGATCTTTGTCTATTTGTTTCTTTCTTCACCAAGCCTATCTAACTGTCTCTCCCCCATCTCTAGGATCACCTAAGATATTAAATACGTACTCATAGTGCACAGTCATTACAGAGAGATGTTCCAAATCTCCTTTGCAAATGTCCCAGTTCTCAAAAATTTTGATAGAGCATATTTTCCTTATAATATGCAGGAGAGTGAGAATTTTAATTTTCTAATCTCAGGGACATATTAAGAGCTATTGCAATCAACAAGGACCTACTGTACAGGACAGGGAGCTATACTCAATATCTTGTAATAACCTATAATGGAAAAGACTCTGAAAAGGTATATATATATATATATATATATATATATATAAATCACTTTCCTGGCTTCCCTAGTGGCTCAGATTATAAAGAATCTGCTTGCAATACAGGAGAAATGGGTTCAATCCCCGGGTCTGGAAGATTCCCTGTGGAAGGTAATGGTAACCCTTTAATGTATTCTTGCCTAGGAAGTCCCATGGACAGTGGAGCCTGGAGGGCTGCAGTCCATGGGGTCCCAAAGAGATGGACACTTCCATACAAACTTTGCTGTACACCTGAAACTAATACAACATTGTAAAGCAACTATGCTTCAGTAAGAATTTAAATTAAATAAATAAATAAAACTAAGACAACATATAAAAAAGAGCTACTGCAGTCTCCATTTTGAGAAAAGACTAATAAAGAAGATTAAAGCCAATATAGGCTGAGTTGTTGGATTGTTGTTTACTTATTAACTAAGAGCTGATTTTCTCTGCTACTTGGGCATGGGCTCAACGATGAATCACTGCTTGTCTGGTGCTTTCCGTCAAAACAGTGAACTTTACGTGGTTGAGAAGGATCAGCTGTGTTTGTTTACACATCGATCAGCCAAACAAGATGGTGAATTCCTGGAGAGCAGGGCCTGAGTCTTGTTTGGGGTAGGCAGTGCTAGGCCTGTCTTAAGGTGAGGCCGTAATGAGTGAATGAGTGAGTGAGTATTTACCCAGACCCTAGAGTAAAGAAATCTTGACCTTCCAGCTGTTCTCTTATTGCTCATGTTGTGAAGTGTTTCTCCAGTTTTACTTCCAGATAAGCAGGCAGGCACCTTTGTGCTCTGAACTCCTAGTTAGTGATAATGTTATGTATAGAAAATTTTACCTCTAGTCCAAGTTTAATCTTCAATCACCAGTTTAACTAGGCAAAAGTTCTGATCACTGTGAACAGATATCAGATTCATTAGATAAATTAAATTAAAAATATGCTTTGTAAAAATACCCTATTGTGTGCAGGCACTATGACAGCAGGTAAAAATATAAAAGTAAGTCATGAGAAAGAGAGGCGAGAGGGGAGGAATGAGGAGAGATAGTAAGTGATCAGAGCAGAAGCAGCACAGGAGAAAGGCACTCAGCCTGTGAATCTAAAAGAAGCTTCCTGGAGGTGATGACTTGTGTGCTGAATGCTGGAAGATGAGATCTAATTATCAAAGCAGAGACACGTAGAAAGGCGATTTCAGCCTGGGGATACAGCTCGAGCAGAAGCAGAGAATCTAGAGTCAGTGTGAAGGGGTTGGCTGTCAACAACCAACGCAGGTTGGTAATGCCAGAGCATAGAGCATGAGGCAGGACTGTGGAGGGTGAGGCTGAGAGGGAGGTGCGTGCCCTTGTAGACCAGGCTGAGACTTGATTTCAAAAGCCGTGGCAGAACACTTCAGGATCCCGAGTAGAGCCAAATGCACCGGTCTGAGTTGCCATGGGACTTCTGACTCACCCTTGGACCACTCTTTACCCTCATCCTTCACCTCCATAAAGTGTATATTTCTTATATATACCAGCTGTCCCTCCCATGCTTTGAAAATCACTGGAAGCAAAAACATAGCCTGCTTAGACAATTAAGTTCTCTCCCCCAGAGACTTCGTGAATTATCATAGGGGACAAGATGACTTATAATGCCTTATGGTTCATAGGCTAGAATGCACTGATAAAACCAAGGGCCTTCACATGGAAGATGGGGAAGGCCTCAAACTTCTTGCTTAGCAACTGACTTCATCCCATTAAGCTCCAAAGTGGAGAAAAAAGAAGCTCATTCCAAAACTGAGACAATGAACTCATTCAGGATACCATTTTATTTCATCAATGACTTTGTTGTAGATAATTTGCATATTCCTTTTTTCTTTTTAAGAACTGTATCGAAGTATAGTTGATTCACAATGTGTTAATTTCTGCTGTACAGCAAAATGATTCAGTTATATAGATATATTCTTTTTCATATTCTTTTCTATTATGGGTCATCATACCATATTGAATAGAGTTTCCTGTGCTATCCCGTAGGACCTTGGTATTTATCCATCCTATATGTAACAGTTTGTATCTGCTAATCAAATCTTTTAAAATTTCATTTATTTATTTATTCATTTTTGGCTGCCCTGGTTCTTGTGCGCTTCAGGCAGGCTTTCTCTAGCTGCAGCAAGTGGAGCTACTCTCTAGTTGCGGTGTGTAGTTGTCATGTGGCATGTGGACTCTTCCTGGAGCAGTGATCAAACCCATGTTGCCTTGCATTGGCCGGGAAATTCTTCATCACTGGACCACCAGGGAAGTCCCAGATCTTGGATATTCTGGATGTGGTGAAATCAGAGTAGTCTGTGATCATGCGTCCTCAGTTGTTGGCTTTGGGCCCTAGAATGGTGGGAGTCAGGGTGTGGTGGAACATAAAAGCCACAAGCAGTATCAGTTCCAGCTTAAACACAACTTCTTCCCCAACAATCTCTTGCTCCTGTTCTTACCTCCTCACCTGCTCCTATTGGTGCTAAAAGCAACACAAACCAAAGGCTCTTGGATATCTGAAAGGCCAGGCTGATTAGGAAATACGTCAGTGCTCTGAAATTCACAAAACAGGTGTTATGGACTGAATGGTGCCCGCCTCCAACTCATATACTGAAGCCCTAACCCTCAAAGAGCTGATTCATTGGAAAAGACCCTGATGCTGGGAAAGGTTGAGGGCAAGAGAAGAAGGGGGCAACAGAAGATAAGGTAAAGGGATGGCATCACTGAATCAATGGACACGAGCTTGAGCAAACTCCAGGAGATAGTGAAGGACAGGGAGGTCTGGTGTGCTGCAGTCCATGGGGTCTCAAAGAGTTGGAAATGACTTAGCGACTGAAAAACAACACCCAAAGTGATTGTATTTGGTGACAGGGCTTTAAATGAGGTCATTAGGGTAAGAAGACATAAGGATGGGGCCTATTTTAATAAAACCAATGTCCTTCGAAGAAGAGGAATAGACACCGAAGATTTCTATCTTTCTCTCCTTCTCTCCCCCTCCTCACGTGTACAGAGAAAAGGCCATGTGAGGACACAGCGAGAAGCTGCCCGCAAGCCAAGAAGAGGAGCCTCAGCAGAAACCAGCTCTGCTGACAGCTGATCTTGGACTTTTAGCCTCCAGAAAAGTAAATGTGTGTTGTTTAAGCCACCCGGTCTATGGCATGTTGTTACGGCAGTCTGAGCAGACCAACACACCAGGTCATTATTACATATAATGTAACCTCTGCTTTGTGAAATTCAAAGAATCCAACCCACGTTGGGGTAGACCAGGAGGACATGCAAGCCCATTTTCCTAAACCAAATAAACACAACCAAAAAAATCTTTCTATTAGTTGTACAGGGAACACACATGGGCATAGTAAAATGTTCATATGTACACATGGGGTTTGAGAAAGCTTAACTTCTTCCTCTCACCCCAGACCCTCTCCCCTGCCATCTTCCATTTCTAGAGGAAAATGCTGCTATTAATATATAGAATATATATAGATTATATTCTAATATATATATATATATATTAGAATATATAGAGATCTATGCACTTCCCTAGTGGCTCAGATGGTAAAGTGTCTGCCTACAATGCGGGAGACCTGGGTTCGATCCCTGGGTTGGGAAGTTATCCTGGAGAAGGCAATGGTAACCCACTCCAGTACTCTTGCCTGGAAAACCCTATGGACAGAGGAGCCTGGTAGGCTATAGTCAGCAGGGTCGAAAAGAGTCGGACACGACTGAGGGACTTCACTTTCACTTTATGGTTATAGATTAACTTCTCTTTTTATATGAATGAGAACATTCCACGTATACTATACTGAATCTTGCTTTTCTTAAAACTTATCAACTTACAAACTCATTTCACAGAAGATGTACATGTAGAGGGAACTACATAGACATATTTTTAACGTTTTTATTTCTATTATCTGTAAGGATATGGTACAAACTGTATAAGCTGTCTTGTGTTGAAAGATCTTTTAGGTTTTTTCAGTCTTTGTGCTTCAATACAAATGATGCCACAATGAAATAAATGTACATTTATCTTTGGCACAGGTACAAGTATATGTGTGAGATATTTGCTTGTAAATAAGATTCTGATTCAGAAGATGTTTGCAGTTTTGGATATTTTATTTCATAAATATATGAGTGAAAGAATTCAAGTGACAGTTTATCTGAGAAAATTTTTCACAGTTAATGAAATTAGGGTAGAACAAAGAACATTCAGAATATCACACCCACAGTTTAGGTGATTGTGGTATAGCAGTGGGACAGCAATGATCATAGAATGAAAGCAATTAACATGTGCATGCTCTGCTGAGGGAGATTTAGGGAAAACAGGTGTTCAGCCCACAGAAACATTTCTCAGTGGATTTCCTATGAAGTCAATGTGTCTTGTGTTTAACTTAGAAATAAATTTTAAAATTGGAGGAAAAACATTGTCAAAAGTAGCTATTTATCTAACATTTAGAGACAGCAAGAGGCCTTTTTTAGTTGGCTACCTAGCTATACCTCTCTATGATGTCATTATCAAAGGTCTTTCCTTAACAACCTCCATTCATCTAAATGTCATCTGACTGACCTCTTCTTGAACTTGACTTAGGGAATAATCCTAGAAGGCTGGGTCACCAGCAAAGTCACCTGATGTGCTGAACAAGCCAGCCTTCTCTCTGTTGCTACACATACCTGTGGGACTCTTACACACTTTCACCCCACTGCTGTGGGCATTGTATTAACTCAACTTTTCAGATTCTTCTTAGTTTCCACCTAATAACAGAAGAGAAAGAGAATCAAAATTAAGAGTCGAATCTAAGAACTGTAACTTTTGAGATCATGGAGCACTGGCCTTCTCCTTAGCAATTACACAGTTGAATTTTACATAGATTTGTTCCTATTTGTTTCCTACCTGCTATAAAGTGGCCTTCCCTGGTAGCTCAGATGGTAAAGAATCCCCCTGCAATGCAGGAGACCTGGGTTTGATGCCCGGGTCAGGAAGATCCTTTGGAGAAGGAAATGTCAACTCATTCCAGTTTTCTTGCCTGGATAATTCCATGGACAGAAGAACCTGAGGGGCCAGAGTCCATGGGATCACCACAGCTGAGGGACTAAGCACATGCTAAGCACACACCTGCTAAAAGCTTCTTGAGGGTACAAAGAGTGTCGGCATTTCCAGCATCTTCCACAGGACCAGGCCTTGAATATGTGTTCACCATCAATTAGTGGATTAATGTGTTAGATTATAAATAGAATCAAACACATGAATACAGGATCGCATGGTAATATGGGACCTGATGTACAACTGAGAGTGAGTTTAGATTATTTCATAAATTGGAGTCTGGGATAAATTAATCCAAGGCAGAAGGTGCAATACCTAAATCCCACAAGTATCTTTAAATAGACCCAAGGCTTATCTAAGAGAAATAGCCTCCAGCTGCAGCACCCTTAGATTTATACCAGTGCTTCACGCAAGTTTTGCTCCTGGAGCAACAGCAACAATAGCACCTGGGAACTCGTTGGAAATGCACAGTCTCAGGTCTCAGTCAGGAATTCTGGGGGCAGGGGTCTTTTAACAAGCCCTCCAGGGGGCTTAGACACACTAAAATGTAAGAGATACCCCTGAGATATACAAATCTTACCACTTTCAAATGATAGGGAAAAAAAGAAAACCAATAAAAATATTGGACTCTGTTTCTTGGTTGAAATGTGAAGAAAAATGGAGGGAAGAAATGGAGACCAGAGTCTATACAAGATTTTGAGCTGTTCCACAGCTCCCTGGGCATTTGAAGCCTCAATTTTTAAAGTGTTAATCTGTTGCTGACTTTATTATATTAATTGTGTTGTATTTCAACAGCTGTTTCCCTTAATTCAAGATACAACTTGTGACAGTTTTCCTTCACACACCATTTTCTTGGGCGTGTACATATCTGACTTGGAGATAATTGGGGGAAAAAACACGGCTTTTTAATTGTTTAAAAGAGACTTTCTGCCTGTTTCATTTTGTGCTCTTAATCAACTAAAGAAGCCAATGGCATTTTTAGTTTCCTCTTATCTATGTTTTCCACTAGTACATCCCTGTTCGTTTGCTTGTTCCCTTTATTAATTGTCATTAACATTTTGTTTTTCAGGCTTCCCTGGTGGTTCAGTGGTACAGAAATCTGCCTGCCAATGCAGGAGGCAGGGGTTTGACCCCTGTCCCGGAAGATCTCCCGTGCTGTGGAGCAACTAAGCCCATGTGCCACAACTGCAGAGCCTGTGCTCTAGAGCTCGGGAGCTGCGCCCCCTGAAGCCCTCGCACCCTGGAGCCTGTGCTTCATGACGAGAGAGGCCACCGCAATGAAAAACCCGGGCCCTGCAGTGAAGAGCGGTCCCTGCTTACCCACAACTAGGGAAAAGCTCAAACAGAAACAAAGACCCAGTATAACTGAAAATAAATAAATCAAGTTATTAAAAAAATTTTTTTTCAATAAAAGGAAAGAAGATGTGAAAAAAAACAAACCAAACCAAAACAATGGTTCCCTGCTGAAAGCACCTTGGAGAGGGAATTCCCACTGTGTTTCTGTCTTCACTGTCCTTTCAGTTCCTGTACAACCTCATGCAGAGGCTTGCCCACCTGCACACAAAGCACGTAAAATCCCCTCGTACACCAAAGATGATGTGAGAGTAATTCCATCACTTTACAACATTTATTGAGGTAGTTTTGAGACAACTATAATATAAAATAGTGGTGATAATAGATAATATTTATAGGAAAGAAGTAGGTTATGATGAAGAGTGCAGGCTAGGTTTAGGCTGCCTGGTTTTGAAATTGGACTCATCCACTTCCTAGTTGTGTGATGCTGGTCAACTTCCTTTAGCTTTTTGTGATTTGGTTTCCTCTTCTATAACGTGGAGTTCATAGTACATTCAGGTCCTACCTTGGGGTTGCTATGAGGATTAAATGAAATAATATATATGACTTTGGCATATAGTTCATAAATACAAACCACACAACATGCCGAGTGTCTATATATTCACACACACACACACACACACACACAAGTCTTGCCCCTGCAGCCTCCTCAGGTTAAATCCCAGGTGGTATTGTGACAGCAGAGTTTCTGCTGTAAATCTAAGATAACAGAAGGAGTATGTGAGCCTCTCGTGCAAGCAAACCAATGTGCCTCAGTGAGAAAATATCCCATCCTGATTCCCCCCATCCCTCTCATCCACACACAGCCTACCGTGTTGAACTAGCTGTAGTGGGATGGAGTTGGGCTATGTCGGTATGGAAGAGCTATGTCTGTATGGAGAGGGATGAAAGTGAAAATAAAAGTGTTGGTCGCTCAGTCGCGTCCCACTCTTTGGGACCCCATGGACTATAGCCTGCCAGGCTCCTCCGCCCATGGAATTCTACAGACAAGAGTACTGGAGTGGGTAGTCATCTCCTTCTCCAGGGGATCTTCCTGACCTGGGGACTGAACCCAGGTCTCCTGCCTTGCAGGTGGATTCTTTACTGTCTAAGCCACCAGGAAAGCCCAAGGAGAGGCAGAGAAGGATCCAAAACTGTCCGTCTCCTCTTTGTCCACCCCACTCATCACCGGGAAGGAATAACGGTGGCCAGCAGGCCTGAAAGGGTTTCCATGCCTGAGAGGAAGGTTAGTGGCACCAGAGGGTGTGGTGTGGCGCTTCCAGGGCTGTGGATCCAGCTACAACTCTGCGGAGGAGCCATGTGGGAGCTGAGCCAGTCCTGGCTGAGAAAGTCTGGCTGTCATTGGAGGGGTTCCCCTGACAAGTCGAAGAACATTCAGCTGATGAGCAGCCAAAGAGACAAATGTTCACCCTGAATTCATTCATAGGAATCCCTCCTCGTGGAGGGAGACGGATACTCTTGAAAGCACCATGTCAGCAAAACCCCATTTGCCAAGAAAAACGTGTCACAACAAATAGGTTAGGAAAGAGACATTTAAAATGACATTAAATGCTTATATTTTTAACTGCTATCCAACCAGTCCATCCTAAAGGAGATCAGTTCTGGGTGTTCATTGGAGGGACTGACGCTGAAGCTGAAACTCCAATACTTTGGCCACCTGATGCGCAGAGCTGACTTATTTGAAAAGACCCTGATGCTGGGAAAGATTGAGGACAGGAGGAAAAGGGGATGACAGAGGATGAGACGGCTGGATGGCTTCACTGACACAATGGACGTGGGTTTGGGTGGACTCCGGGAGTTGGTGATGGACAGGGAGGCTTGGCGTGCTTGCGGTTCATGGGGTCGCAAAGAACTGGACACGACTGAGCAACTGAACTGAACTGAAAGGCAGTTTGAGGAGGCATCAGTTTTCAAACCATGTTAGATTCATTAAAGCAGTGTGAGGCAGCTGTGCTAAGAGGTGGGCCTCCTGCATGCGTGAACCTGGGCCTCACTGTTTAGGAAACACTGTGTCTGCTCTGGCAGCTGCAGAGGGGAGGTTACCACAAATTTTACATAGGAACCCTGGGTCTCTTTTAAAGAGGGGAGTTCACAGTTGTTTGCATGATCCTCTGTTTCAAGTCTGAGCAAATGCTAGCGGAACCAGTGACCTTTTCATATACTCTCATAACTCTTTTCAGGGCCATTTCTACACACATGGAATATAAACAAACCTGCCTTTGTATACTTGGAGAGAAGGAGGCCATAACTGCTGTCCAGACCTGCAGTTAACTCTACAGACTAAAGAAGCATCAAAGAAATCTTTGGGATACAGACACAAAGCCACGTTACCTCAGAACAGCACTTAGCTATGGGAATAAAGGTTGTCTCTTTGTTCATATATATTGATAAGGGATGGCTATTTGGAAAGATATTTACCAAAAAACCAACTATCAGTGTTAGTCATTCAGTCGTCTCTGACTCTTTTGTGACCCCATGGACTGTAGCCCACCAGGCTTCTCTGTCCATGGAATTTCCCAGGCAATAATACTGCCATTTCCTTCTCCAAGAGATCTTCCCAACCCAGGGATCAAACCTGAATTGCAGGCAGATTATTTATTGTCTGAGCTACCAGGGAACCAACAGTTATGTCTAAATGCTGGTATTTGGGGAAATTTTCTTTCTTCTCTTATACTTTTCTATCATGTTCTTTTTTTTTAAAATAATAAACATTTGTTATTTTTATAATCTGAAAAATTATTTTATTTTTGAGGGGAAAAAAGCATTATTATATCTGTTGAAAATCCTAAAATGTAACAAAAATTCAAAGTCACATTAGTACGTTCCACCCAAAAAAGCAGAGATACAGTCATACAAAATATTAGATGAGGTTGTGGGCTGCTGTTGGGGAAAGGATTAGATACAATCTTTCTGGGAAATTATTTGCCAATGTGTGTTGAGAGTATTAAAGTGGTACACTCTCAATGTTCATAGCAGAACTATTAACAATAGCCAAGACATGGCGACAGCTTATGTGTCCATCAAGATGAATGGATACAGACGGTGTGGTGTATTTAATGGAATATTGCTGCTTTTCTTGTTCGGTCACCCAGTCATGTCCCACTCTGTGACTCTATGGACTGCAGGACGCCAGGCCTCCTTGTCCTTCACTATCTCCCAGAATTTGCTCTAACTCATGTCCATTGAGTTGAGGATGCCATTCAGCCATTTCATCCTGTGACGCCCTTTTCTCCTTCTGCCCTCAATCTTTCCCAGCATCAGAGACTTTTCCAGTGAGTCAGCTGTTCACATCAGGTGACCAAAACACTGGAACTAAAATGTGATTTTACTTTAAGCATCTGGTTTTACTTTCATCAACAGGCAGATGCACGGCTGAGTAGCATTTCTGCTTTGGTCCAGCCACTTCCTTCTTTCTGGGCTATTAGTAGTTCTAAGACTACTTAGATTGAAGGTAGGAGGAAAAGGGGATGACAGAGGACAAGATGGCTGACTCAATGGACATGAGTTTGAGCAAGCTCCGGGAGATGGTGAAGGACAGGGAAGCTGGTGTGCTGCAGTCCATGGGATTGCAAAGAGCTGGGACATAACTGAGCAACTGAACAACAACATTAGTTGTTCTCCTCTGCTCTTCCCCAGTAGCACATTGGACACCTTCTGATCTGGTGGATTCATCTTTTGGTGTCATATCTTTGTCTTTTTATACAGTTCATGAGGTTTTCACAGCAAGTTATACTGGGTGGTTTGCCATTCCTTCCTCCAGTGGATTACATTTTGTCAGAACTCTCCACTATGACACATCTATCTTGGGTGGCACTACCCAGCATGATTCATAGCTTCATTGAGTTATGCAAGCCCCTTCACCACTACAAGGCAGTGATCTGTGAAGGGGATAATGGACTATTACTCAGCCATAAAAAGAATGAAATATTTTCATTGGCAGCAACATGGATTGATCTGGAGAATATTATGTGTGCGTGCTCAGTAGCTCAGCTGTGAATATTATACTAAGTGAAATAAGTCAGACAGAGAAAGACAAATATTCTATCACTTATATGTGAAATTTAAAAAATAATATAAATGAATATACTTAGTAAGTAAGTAAGTGTTAGTTGCTCAGTTGTGCTCGACTCTTTGCAACCCCATGGACTGCAGCCCACCAGACTCCTCTGTCCATGAGATTTTCCAAGCAAGGATACTGGAGTGGGGTGCCATTTCCTTCTCCAGGGGATCTTCGCAACCCAGGGATCAAGCCCAGGTCTCCTGCACTATAGGCAGATTCTTTACCGGCTGAGCTCGGCTGAGCTACAAGGGAAGCCCTGAATCTACTTACAATAAATTAAAAAAAAAGAGGTTAATAGACACAGAAAACAAACTTTTTGTTACCAAAGGGAAAAGGGGGGATTAATTAGGATTATGGGATTAACATACACATGCTACTATGTATAAAATAGATAAGCAACAAGGATTTACTGTTTAACACAGGGAATAATATTCAGTATCTTGTAACCTATAATGGAAAATAATCAGAAAAAATATATATACATATAAATAACTGAATCATTTTTCTGTACACTTGAAACTAACACAATATTGTAAATCAACTGTACTACAATAAAAAAATAAAATACAATATATTTTTACATATAAGAAAAGATGCATTCTATATGACCCAAAAATTCTACTTCTAGAAGTGTATATTAAGAAAATAATTAGATTCTTTTGATAACTCTAACATAAGGTATTATTAATCTACAACAGGGCAGTGCTTATTGACATTCTTTCTAATGATTAATTTTGGCATGGTTTTAAACTTGTTTCTCTCTGATGGATACATAAAACAGAATCCCCTGCACTTTTTGTCAGGCTTCCTCCTGTGAAGCTGTCTACATAACTGACACGTCAGCAATACTGAGTTGCAACAGTTTAAGTTGTTGCAAATGAAAAGCTGCCTGCAGTGATATTTCTTTCCTCTGATAATGTCACTAGTTGTGTCTGTTCAAAAAATTCCAGTCTTAAAATCAGTGTGTTTTTTTCTGCCCAAATACAAAAGCCTATTTTATAAAAGGAAAAAAAAAAAAAAGGAGAGAATTAGGCAAAGGTGCAAAGTCAAACAAGTTTGTTACACATTCACTTATGATATTTTAAACATGCAGATAATTAAGGCAGACAAGTTAAATAAATGAAGATCCATTAAATAATTAAAATAATGACATAAATTTAAAAAGCAATAAAAGTAATGATATAAATGTTCATTTAAAATAATCTGGGGATGTGCTCACAATATATTCTTGCAGCAAGTTACAAAAGTTCATGTGTGGTGTCAATTCATATCTGATTGAAAAGAAAATCGCACTACACACTGTGATTTCAACTTTTAAAACTTTTTGCATGTCTGTATTTTCCAACTTTTCTACAATCAATATGATTCACTTGTGTGATTAAAAATTAAACATCAGAAGGAATATTAGTTGGAGATGTTTATATTTGTAAAATAGCTTATATGACACCCCTCCCCCCAACACACAAACCCCACGACACTTATCTTGCAATACAGATAGTTACCTGTCCCGTATTCTGATAAAACCTATATATGATGTGGCACCAGCTCCAGGGAGCCCCAATACAGCCATAAAGATAGCTACATAGAGTTGATTTGATCAAAACTAATCTCTAAATAGTAGCTTCATTTAACCACCAACCAGCTATCTTTATTTAGAGTTCTGTTATTTTCTATTGGCACATCAGAGACAGATTTTAAATTTAGATTTTGTGTTAAAATCTGAGACCACAGTTTGTAGACAACGCTGCATCTGGTGGGTCTTCCTTTCTGTTTTCAATATGCACCTTCCACCTCAGTGTTCTTTGGTGAGTGAAGAGTGGCTCTGTAAGGGCAGAGAGAAGAACTTATGTTCTTAAAACTTCCATTTAGGGACAGCATGCCTCAGCTTTCAATTTGATTGACTGAGTCATTCCCTTTAAAAGCAAACTGCAATTTTCATTGGAATAGAAATTAGTGTGACTTAACGCATCTCTTTTTATGGAAGATTGCAATTCACAGCCTATAAGAGGATTGCAAGTGACAAAAAAAAAAATTCTCACCAGTACAATTTTATGATGAAAATGCCTATTTAGGTCTGTATTTTATAGAAGGAATAAAAGACCTCATAGAAGGGCTGTACCTTCTGTAAAAGAAACCTCAGTGTTAAATGCCTATAGAGAATGCCTTGGGACGAATAGAGTCTTTTTTTTTTTTTTGCCTTTTCCTCAATTCAGATAAAGGTAGCTTGACTACTAACTCTCATTCTTATTTGCAGGGAATTAAGTGATCAGAACTCTGTTATTTCTCCTTTAGTACGGTGAATAAGTTCATTTTCTCACTTATTGCTTTATACCTAAAGTTTTTCAGATCCCTGGTGGCTCAGAGGGTAAATTGTCTGTCTGCAATGCAGGAGACCCAGGTTCGATCCCTGGGTTGGGAAGATTCCCTGGAGAAGGAAATAGCAGCCCACTCCAGTATTCTTGACTAGAAAATTCCATGGACGGCGGAGCCTGGTAGGCTACTGTCCATGGAGTTGCAAAGTGTCGGACACAACTGAGCGACTTCACTTCACTTCACTTTGACTTTCAGATCATATAAATTTTATGATCTGTAATCTTGTTTGAAAGCTTTGGGAGGCAGGAATTTAAAAGGTAAGGGGTTGGGATTTTCCTGGTGGTCCAGTGGTTAAGACACCATGATTCCACTGCAGAGGGCACAGGTTCCATTCCTAGTCGAGCAACTAAGATCCCCAGTGCCCCTTGCCACAGCCAAAAAATAGAAAGAAAGAAAAAGGTAAGGGGTTTAAATGTAATTGATCAATTAGATGACTTTGATAGTAAGCTGTTCCTTTGTGTTAGTACTGGTGCCTAGATATTCTTTCTTTTGAATCATTTAGTCAAACACTTAGAAAAAAGTTTGAAGATATGAAATTCAAGATAGATTATAGTATTTCTCTAATGAGAATGCTGTCACTATAATAGAAAGACAGCTGAGTTGTATTATTCTGAAAAGGAAACTGCCATTCTCCCCTTAAGTTGTTTTTTAAATTTTTAAAATTCAATTAACTTAAACTGAAGAAAAAAAACAACACTTCACCCATTTCTCCTACCTGCTAACTCCCACCTTTAGGAACTACCAATCTGTTCTCTGTATCATAAGCTTGGGTTTTATTTGTTTTCTAAATTCCACATATAAGAGAGATCATATGGCATTTCTCTAACTTATTTCACTTAGCACAGTGCTCTCGAGGTATAAAATTGGGTTGTTTATTTGAGACTTTTCTTATTTCTTGAGGTGGGCATTGATTACCTATACTTCCTTCTTAGGATTTTTTTTGCTGTATCCCATAAATTTTGGTGTGCTACACTACAATTTTCATTTGTCTTAAGGCATTTAAAAAATGACCTCTTTAATTTCTTTTTGACCCATTAGTTGCTCAGTAGCAAATTATTTAATCTTTCAAGCTCAGTCGCTCAATCGTGTCTGACCCTTTGTGACCCCTTGGCCTACAGCCCTTCAGCCTCCTCTGGCCATGGAATTTTCCCAGCAAGAATACTGGAGTGGGTTGCAATTTCCTATTCCAGAGGATCTTCTCAACCCTGGGATCAAACCCGCATCTCCTGTATTGACAGGTGGATTCTTTACCACATGTGCCACCTGGGAAACTCCATTTAATCTTCACATATTTGCAAATATTCCAGTTTTTTTGTGTGATTAATTTCTAGTTTCATACCATTGCAGTCAGAAAAGATGCTTGATATGGTTTCAATCTTCTTAGATTTAATTAAGATTTGTTCTGTGGTTGAACTGGCTGGAGAATGGCCCTTGTATACTTAAAAAGAATGTGTATTCTGCTGCTGTGAGATAGAATGTCTCATAAATACCTAAGTCCATCTGGTCTAACGTGTGGCTTGATTCCAAAGTTTCCCTATTGATTTTCTATCTGGATATTCTATTCATTGATGGAAGTGGGGTATTAAAAATCCTATTATTGTATTGCTGTATATTTCTCCTTGTAGGTTTATTAATATTTACTCTACATATCTAGGTACTCCTGAATTTAGTGCCTATTTACAAATGTTATGTCGTCTTGTTGAATTGACCACTTTATCAATATGCAATACCCTTCTTTTTTCTCTTATTATAGTCTTTAAAGTCTATTTTGTCTGATATTAGTATAGCTACTCCAGCTTTCTTTTGATTTCCATTCACAAGGAATATTTTTTTCCATATCTTGTCTTTCAGTCTTTGTGTGTTCTTATGTCTAAAGTGTATCTCTTTAAGGCAGCAAGTATATGGGTCCTGGTTTTTGTTTTTTTTTAATCCATTTGGCCACTTTATGTCTTTTGATTCGAGCATTTAATCCATTTACAATTAAAGTAATTATTGATAGGTTATGTGCTTGTTGCTATTTTGGGAATTGCTCTCTAGCTACTTTTGGTTAGTTCTTCACTGTTACTTTATTGTCTTTCTCTCTTCCTTTGTAATTTGATGATTTTCTTTAGTGGTATGCTTACATTTCTTTCTCTTTATCTTTTGTGTATTTGCTATAGGTTTTCGCTTTGTGTTTACCATGAGGCTTACTTATAACAACTTACAACTTAATTTTAGGGCTTCCCTTGTAGCTCAGTTGGTAAAATATCTGCCTGTAGTGCAGGAGACCTGGGTTCAATGCCTGGGTTGGGAAGATCCCCTAGAGAAGGAAATGGAGACCCACTCCAGGATCCTTGTCTGGAAAATCTCATGGACAGAGGAACCTGGCGGGCTGCAGTCCATGGGGTCGCAAAGAGTAGGGCACGACTGAGCAACTAACACTTACTTACTTACAGGGAACTAGATCCTGTGTGCTGCAACAAAGACCTGGCACAGCCAAATTGACAAAAACAAAACAAAACACACTACTGTTAATACAGATTAATGTCCCAATCTGCTTTCTACCTATATTTGCATGTTTGGGACTAGTACTCGTGGTGTTTGAAGAAATATTGGATTGGCCACAAAGCTCATCTGATTTTTCTTTACCATCTTACAGAAAAACCCAAATGAAATTTTTGGCCAACCCAATACTATCCACAGTGGATTTTGTGTGTGTGTGTGTTGTTTCATGAGAGATAAAATGGACAAATGAGTCACTGGCAAAAGAGCGGCAAAACCGTGGCAGAAAAACAAACCTTTATCCCAAAAGGAATAAGGAGGCTATTTTAGGCTATTTTAGAATCTCTAGAGTCCACAATAATATACCACATTGAAGAGCTTTTGCCTTTATTGCTATGGCTGCTTGGCTTATGTAAAACAGGGGAGACTTCAGACATTTCCCAGCTGGTAGAGTATTTGAAGGCCAAGTCAACTCTCAGAATGACTCATTTTATAATAAAAATATTCTTTAATCAAAAATTTGTGAAGTATCAGTTGTACAAAAAATGCATACAGTCATGGCTGCCATGCTTTGGTGATCTGACTAAACAGTGGCCAGTCATAAGCTGGGCAACAGCCTGGCCCTTGGATGAAAAGATCAGGTAGGTCCATCACTTTCTCTCTCATGAGTCCTAGCTAGGAAATATCTAGATAAATTGTTTAATTAGTGATAAGAGTATAGCTTGGAAGCAGCAACAGAAAGATCCAGAGAGGATTTCATGAGTTATAAGGGAGCAGAAACTATGGGTAAGGAAAGGAGGTTGGCTGGTGGAGAAAAGATACTAGAGCAAATGTATAACATGCAAAGAAGTAGAGATTCAGAGAGAGTGAGAGAGATAGAGACAAGAACAGAAACTGTTCTCAGAACTTTTTGAAGGTCTCCAGGCCTAATGTAGTCTAATTAAGCCTTATGGTCGGAGAAGGCAATGGCATCCCACTCCAGTACTCTTGCTTAGAAAATCCCATGGTCGGAGGACTCTGGTAGGCTGCAGTCCATGGGATCGCTAGGAGTAGGACACGACTGAGTGACTTCACTTTCACTTTTCACTTTCATGCATTGGAGAAGGAAATGGCAACCCACTCCAGTATTCTTGCCTGGAGAATCCCAGGGATGGGGGAGCCCGGTGGGCTGCCATCTATGGGGTCGCACAGAGTCGGACACGACTGAAGCGACATAGCAGCAGCAGACACTCTTTTGGTGTCCTGCTCGTCTTTACCTAACACTTTCCTTTCTAAATCACTAAACTTTTGTGAAGTTTAGAAATTCAGGAGTCTTATAAGCGTTTAGCAGTTGGACATTTACAGAGACTCCAGTATTAAACCCGGAGATACAGGAATGATCTCACCATAGTCTTGGCCTCAAGGAACTTGCAGTGGATGAGTGTGAGGTGGGCTGAGTACGTATTCACTTTTCCATGTGGTCTAAGCTCTTTACCTCGTCATTCTTCCCCAGCCATTAACATGTGCCCTCTTAAATGACAGTTAATCAGCTCTCCGCTAATCAGTTCAGTTCAATTGCTCAGTCGTGTCCGACTCTTTGCGACCGCATGAATAGCAGCACACCAGGCCTCCCTGTCCATCACCAACTCCCAGAGTTCACTCAGACTTACGTCCATCGAGTCAGTGATGCCATCCAGCCATCTCATCCTCTGTCGTCCCCTTCTCCTCCTGCCCCCAATCCCTCCCAGCATCAGAATCTTTTCCAATGAGTCAACTCTTTGCATGAGGTGGCCAAAGTATTGGAGTTTCAGCTTCAGCATCATTCCCTCCAAAGAAATCCCAGGGCTGATCTCCTTTAGGATGGACTGGTTGGATCTCCTTGCAGTCCAAGGGACTCTCAAGAGTCTTCTCCAACACCACAGTTCAAAAGCATCAATTCTTTGGCACTCAGCTTTCTTCACAGTCCAGCTCTCACATCCATACATGACCACTGGAAAAACCATAGCCGTGACTAGACGGACCTTTGTTGGCAAAGGAATGTCTCTGCTTTTCAATATGCTATCTAGGTTGGTCATAACTTTTCTTCCAAGGAGTAAGCGTCTTTTAATTTCATGGCTGCAGTCACCATCTGCAGTGATTTTGGAGCCCCTAAAAATAAAGTCTGACACTGTTTCCACTGTTTCCCCATCGATTTCCCATGAAGTGATGGGACCAGATGCCATGATCTTCGTTTTCTGAATGTTGAGCTTTAAGCCGACTTTTTCACTCTCCTCTTTCACTTTCATCAAGAGGCTTTTTATTTCCTCTTCACTTTCTGCCATAAGGGTGGTGTCATCTGCATATCTGAGGTTATTGATATTTCTTCATTTTTCTTCCCTGGAGAGGTTGCTGTCTTCTTCCCTTCTTTCACTTCAGGAACACAGATGCATTTGACAGAGGTCAGCTGGCCACAGCTTCTCTGACATGAAGAGAGATAATGTTTCAGTCAGTTTTGATTTCCAGAGCATCTCAGAACTCAAAAGGCAGAGTGATTCACTGAATGGAGGCAAGGTAGGACTATTAGATATCAAAGGGAGTTCTAAGAGTCTTTCCCTGCAAATCCCACTATACAGGATGGTCTTGGCTGCAGATCCCTTAGCCAAGGGATCTGTCCCTTATAGCTGACAGAACCAAACTGTGGCTTTGGTATCATCAATTAGCTTCATTGCTTGCAGAGGAGACTGTTGTGGTGACTGCTTGGTCTAGTTTTTCCGGTTGGATGAGCGACTCAGATCCACTGTGAAGGTCTCTGTATCAGATATCAAAGCTACTGCAAAGGCTTGGATCTTTGAAACAATATTACTCTTCCCCATCCCAACTGGTCACTATTCTTCTTCTACCTCAGTGGATACTAGAAATTACAAATACTCTCCTAGAACTATTGCCCTTCCAAGTTGGACAGAGTAGATCTGAGCAGTAAAAAAAAAAAAAAACCCTTGTTGATGACAGGTTACCTTCAGCTAGAAGACAAGGAAAGGAGTTGGTTTCTTTAGCATTAATCTCTTGGATATTTCAAATCCTGAAAGATGATGCTGTGAAAGTGCTGCACTCAATATGCCAGCAAATTTGGAAAACTCAGCAGTGGCCATAGGACTGGAAAAGGTCAGTTTTCATCCCAATCCCAAAGAAAGGCAATGCCAAAGAATGCACAAACTACCACACAATTGCATTCATCTCACATGCTAGTAAAGTAATGCTCAAAATTCTCCAAGCCAGGCTTCAGCAATACGTGAACCGTTCAAGCTGGTTTTAGAAAAGGCAGAGGAACCAGAGATCAAATTGCCAACATCCGCTGGATCATGGAAAAAGCAAGAGAGTTCCAGAAAAACATCTACTTCTGCTTTATTGACTATGCCAAAGCCTTTGACTGTGTGGATCACAATAAACTGTGGAAAATTCTGAAAGAGATGGGAATACCAGACCACCTGACCTGCCTCTTGAGAAACCTATATGCAGGTCAGGAAGCAACAGTTAGAACTGGACATGGAACAACAGACTGGTTCCAAATAGGAAAAGGAGTATGTCAAGGCTGTATATTGTCACCCTGCTTATTTAACTTATATGCAGAGAACATCGTGAGAAACACTAGGCTGGAAGAAGCACAAGCTGGAATCAAGATTGCCAGGAGAAATATCAATAACCTCAGATATGCAGATGGCACCACACTTATGGCAGAAAGTGAAGAGGAAATAAAAAGCCTCTTGATGAAAGTGAAAGTGGAGAGTGAAAAAGTCGGCTTAAAGCTCAACATTCAGAAAACGAAGATCATGGCATCTGGTCCCATCACTTCATGGGAAATATATGGGGAAACAGTGGAAACAGTGTCAGACTTCATTTTTAGGGGCTCCAAAATCACTGCAGATGGTGACTGCAGCCATGAAATTAAAAGATGCTTACTCCTTGGAAAGAAAGTTATGACCAATCTAGATAGCATATTCAAAAGCAGAGACATTCCTTTGCCAACAAAGGTCCGTCTAGTCAAGGCTATGGTTTTTCCAGTGGTCATGTATGGATGTGAGAGTTGGACTGTGAAGAAAGCTGAGTGCCAAAGAATTAGTGCATTTGAACTGTGGTGTTGGAGAAGACTCTTGAGAGTCCCTTGGACTGCAAGGAGATCCAACCAGTCCATCCTAAAGATCAGTCTTGGGTGTTCATTGGAAAAACTGATGCTGAAGCTGAAACTCCAATACTTTGGCCACCTGATGCAAAGAGTTGACTCACTGAAAAAGACTCTGATCCTGGGAGGGATTGGGGGCAGGAGGAGAAGGGGACGACAGAGGATGAGATGGCTGGATGGCATCACCGACTCGATGGACGTGAGTCTGAGTGAACTCTGGGAGTTGGTGATGGACGGGAGGCCTGGCGTGCTGTGATTCATCCGGTTGCAAAGAAGCGGACATGACTGAGTGACTGAACTGAACTGAATCTCTTGGGTGAATTCTCTTTGCTGAAATTAGAACTGGATTGTCTACTGACCTGACCACGCCTGGGGCTACTGGGTGATGGAATAGTTAGTAAGACTAGTGTTTTGCAGCTCTCACCGCCTTACTTCCCAGAGAACTGGGCAATAAAGGCATGGGCACTATAGTTGAGAGGTAGGGAAGGGCAGAAATAAAGTTTTTAAGACTCCATGGTATTTTCAATGGTAGGCAAGTCCCTAGCAGACAAAGTAGAGGATTTATTGGGCAAAGCGTGAGGATAGGGAGGCAAATACACCACTGTGAAGGTGAAAAAGCCAGAAAGATGGAAACATGTAGGAATCAGGATGAGAGATGTCAAAGACAAATTTACCATCCTCACAGTTTTGCTTCAATCAGATTTGTCCACTTAGTAGTAAACCCACTGATTGCTCCAATGGGCCCATCAGAACTCTACTGGAGTAGAATTTTTCCATGGGAGTAGGGAAGGAGGAGGAGGGAGATAGCTGATACAAAGACTGTGAAGTCATTTATTCCTATCTTATCTAGGTTTCTGTTGAATGCTTCTTTAAGTGGTTTGCAACAATCCTTGGTCTTAAGACCAATGAAAATGAGTTGAAAACTAAAAATACTCAGCTATTTTGCTAAAGAATTGGTTAGATTAATTGGGTTCTCTATCTCTCATTTCTAGTTCAGGTGTATTTGATTTTTTTTTTTTTTTAAACCAAGCTACATTTTAATAAGTGAGCAGTTAACAGCATGAGGCCAGCAAGCTGCCATAAACTCCCTGTGATTTCTTTGGTTCCTTGCAATGTTCTTTTACCACGTGCGTGCATGCTCAGTTGTATACAATTCTTTGCGACTCCATGGACTGTAGCCTCCTAGTCTCTTCTGTCCATGGAATTTTCCAGGCAAGAATACTGGAGTGAGTTGCCATTTCCTCCTCCAGGGGATCCTCCTGACCCAGGAATCTAACCTGTGTCTCCAGTGTTGGCAGGCAGATTCTTTAACCACTGAACCAGCTGTGAAATGGAAGCCCTGATTTCCTGGACAGAATGTTCTCTAAGTCTTCCAAAAAAAGGAAAAAAGGAAAAGAAAAAAAGCCAGAAAATAGCTAAGGACCTAAATATTTTTCTTTCTTCCTCTTGGTGTTCAATCTTGTTCTCAAAGCAAATTTTTTAAGTTTTTTTTTTTTTAATTATTAACTTTACATCTTAATCTTTGTGATGACAGAGATTTTGGTATGTTTTATTCACTTGTTATCCCTAGTGCCTAGAGTTGAGAAGACACTCAATAATTACACTTTGAATGAATCAGTGAATGAACACAAGAATTATATAAGTAAATACCACTTTAGCACCAATAGATAAAAAGTGCTAAGCTAAGATCACACTGTACGTCTAGGGTAGAGATGTCAAGCTACAACTTTGAGCAGTAAGAAAAGGACACTCTAAAAGATGGCATGAAGGCACTGGGACTTCCCTGGTCGGCCAGTGGCTAAGACTCCATGCTCCCAATGCAGGAAGCCTGGGTTCAAGCCCTGGTTGCTGAACTAAATCCCACATGAAACAACTAATAGAATGAAGGCACTTGTTGGTGTGTTTCAGTCACTAAGTCTTGTCTGACTCTTTTGGGACCCCATGGATTGTAGCCTGCCAGGCTTCCCCTTCTGTGGGATTTTCTAGGCATAAACACTGGAGTGGGTTACCATTTCCTACTCCCAGGGATCTTCCTGACCCAGGGATCGAACCAGTGTGTCCTGCATTGGCAGGTGGATTCTTTACCACTGAGCCACCAGGGAAGCCCATGAAAGCACTTAGTTGAGTTTTAAAATTGCTAATAAAAGAATATCTATGGAAGCACTTCAAAATATTGACATTATATAAATATAAGATTAATACAGTTTTACACACGTATGACTTGCAATCTGATTGGTTTTTTTAAAATTTGGAATCAATTTTTATGACTGAAGTCAACATACCTTGACCAAAGGTGCCAAATGACATTTTTTTTCCAAATGACATTTTTGAGTCTGTGTTAAAAGTATGATATTCCCACAAATGTCTAGCAATCTAAATGCTTCCTAAAGAGGCAGAAGGTCAGTCAATGTGATAACCTAAAGGGAGACTTCTGCTTCTTGAGAGCCCACCGAGGAGGAAGTCAACAGGTGCAGAGGTAGTCTCATTAAAATGTCTGGGATGTGCCATTTGACCATTTGCAGGAATTCAGCAGTCCAAGTGAGAGCTGCCTAGGTAGAAAACGTGAAGTCCACACAAGAAAGCCTCATTTGAATGCTTTGCTCATTGTGAAAAGGAGAAGTCCCTAGAATTGTCCAACTGCCACAACAAAAAAAAAGCTTACTAAATTCCCATCACCCGTCAAGAGGAGACTCTTTGCTGAGCTATCTACAGATTTTCTAGGTGTAAAACAGAAGTGAAAAAAAGGTCATCAGATAGGTAGGTGGATGGGCTGTGATCACTACAAAGAGACTTGAAATACCTGGGGAAAGCAAAATTGTCTAGAGATAAAGATGGCCAGATTTGTGTGTCTCTAATTACAATGATTCTTTTAAAAATTTAAATCCATTCATTAAATGTGGATAAATCCTTGAATCCTGCCATATCCGGTCCTCGAAGCGCCAAACGCTTCACATAGGGACAGCTGTGGGGTGAATTAGTTGCTCTAAGCTTTGGGGCTGCTTCCAACTTCGCTATTTGCTCAAGCCCTACAGGTCAAGGAAAGAAGTGATGTAATGCACTTAGCTGGGCCATTTTAATTACAATGGAATGGAGTGGGGGCGGAGCTACAGGCGGTGACAAGTTTGGCGCATGACTTGCCTAGGGATGCAGGAAACAAAAACACCAGCAACCATTGGCTACGTCCACTTCCGACCTCTGTCTCTAGCTCCAAGTCTGGAAGCTTGAAACACATTTCTTGGGAAGAGGGGTGGCGCCTGCTTACAGATCGTCAACCATAAACACACACACACGGCGCGCGCGCACACACGCCCCACGGAGGCTGGCAGCGTCCTCGCTGCTGGGATGGGCGTGGGGCCGAGTGCTCGCCACCCGGTCCCCAGAAGGTTCGCCCGAAGCCAGCTGCAGCGGCCTGGTTCGGCTCGCAGGGCCCGCGGAGGACTCGCGTCCGCGGAAGCTGGTGTCGCCGGGGCTCGCTCCTAGCTAGCCGCGCTGTCGTCATTCATTCGCAGTGTCCGGAGCGTCCTTCCAGCCGGGAGCTGGGCTTCGCCGAGGGTGCGAGCGGCCCCCAGGCGGAGTGTTCTCGCGCCGTGCCCTGGAGGGCTCTGAGCGGCTGGAGACGCAGGCGGCCGGGACCCTGGGTGGGCGCTGCCGGAGCCGCCGCACCCCCGCCCCGCTCCGCCCGACCCGCGGGGCAGGATCAGCGCGAGTCGCCCGCAGCCCTGCCAGCTGCCGAGCCGGATCCCGCGGCTGAGCTACACCACTTCCTCCTCCTCCTCCCGCTCTCCTTCCCCCTCCTCTCGCTCCTCCCGCTGCCGTGGGCCCCGACCCGGCGGCGGAGCCAAGGAGCCCGGGGGTCTGCGGCCGTGGGCTCGCGGGAGGCGGCGGCGCCGCGGAGAGGATGCTGCTCGCGGCGCCCGAGTCCTCGCCGTCCTCCCCGGCCGCCCGCGGGGGCTTCGCTGTGGCCCGGGCCCCGCGGGCCGCCCCCTGGTGAAGTCGCTCTCCGCCGCCGCACCTAGCTGGCGGGCAGGCGGGCGGGCGCGCGTGTGCCCGGGGCTGCGCGCCGGTGCGTGCCGGACCCGACCCGCTGCCCGATTGTAAGGGAGCCCGCGGCGCCAGGGAACATGTGGGTGAACCCCGAAGAGGTGCTGCTGGCCAACGCGCTGTGGATCACCGAGAGAGCCAACCCTTACTTCATCCTGCAGCGGAGGAAGGGGCACTCGGGCGATGGAGGCGGCGGCGGCGGACTGGCGGGTAAGGACCTGCGGGTGGGGGCCGGGAGCTCTGCGGCGCCGCCCGCGGTCCTGGGCTGCGGGCACCCGAGACGCCGCCCTGTCTAGAGCCAACCCTTACTTCATCCTGCAGCGGAGGAAGGGGCACTCGGGCGATGGAGGCGGCGGCGGCGGACTGGCGGGTAAGGACCTGCGGGTGGGGGCCGGGAGCTCTGCGGCGCCGCCCGCGGTCCTGGGCTGCGGGCACCCGAGACGCCGCCCTGTCTCTAGGGGTTGGGCCGCCCGCCCCGCTTTGCTGCGTGGAAAACATCAGGAGTCGTCATATTCAGACTGAATGAGGTGCCTTTTTTTGCTAACCCTGTCGGGCGACGGGGCCCTTCGTGTACCGGGCGCCCTGTAAGTGGGTGATGTTGATGAGAATGGAGATGAGAGAGTCTGGGGTGAGGGGAGCATCAGTGCTTAGGAACTGAATGCTGTACTTCCCGCATGGGCAAGAGAGGTGAAGGACAGTTAATTTTTGCTTCATTCTCTTTACTGGTAATGGCAGGATCAGGTATAAAATGCTCTTTTGTTTCCAATCAGTAAAGAGCTGGTGTGGTCGTTTCCTATGTTAGTTATGACTGAAGACAACAGGAAGAAGGAAGGAAAAAGGAATATTGTTTTTGTTGCACCTAATTAGGCATTACAAAGCAAGTTATCTGGTTATAAAATAATTAGAAGTGTAACTGCATTTTAACTGTTTTAACTCAATCACTTCCGCAAACCCCCTCATGAGGTATTTTATATTGTGACTAGTACTAAAACCATGCCATCTCATTCCAGTTTGTAAAACCAGACCCCTACCCTCTATCCCAAGACATATCAGAAAGATCCTTTACTAACTAGTTTGGGTGGTGGAATATGACAGATAATTTTCAACTCATACTGTACTAGAGAAATTGGACCCTTCCCTCTGTCTGTTGGTTAGAATGAACAGAATAAGGTTATTTTTTACAATGAAAAAGTTAGCAGAAGAAACAGGAGAGTGATTGCAGAAAAGAGATGAACCTTGATCACTTCAGAGTTCAGACTACATCCCCCACTTAGAGCTTGAAATTGTTGCTTTCCAAAATGCCTTGCTATAAACTAAAAATTCTTAACATAGTATGTATTTAGTTGTGATTCTAATGTATGAACTGGTTTTCTCAAGACTGAAATTCAAGGGTCACACTGGACCATAGCTACTGGTTTGAAAGATCTTGCTAGTGCATCAGATCACCTCTAGGTAATCTGATTTTTCTGCACTTTTTCTGCCATAAAAGAAGGGAATCTGCAGAGCTCCAGATTGTGTTCCAGAAATTCTGATAAACTAAAAATTCTTAACATAGTATGTATTTAGTTGTGATTCTAATGTATGAACTGGTTTTCTCAAGACTGAAATTCAAGGGTCACACTGGACCATAGCTACTGGTTTGAAAGATCTTGCTAGTGCATCAGATCACCTCTAGGTAATCTGATTTTTCTGCACTTTTTCTGCCATAAAAGAAGGGAATCTGCAGAGCTCCAGATTGTGTTCCAGAAATTCTGACTAGTGTTCTACAATCAGAATTTTCCAGTTCATTTTGTAGAACTTGTTTAACAATATGTATTAATATGAAACTTGCATATTTAATATTGTTATCAGCCCAGATTGTCCTTAAAGTCTAAAGCAGCAATGTAGAGTAGATAGTTTATGATATTAACAACATCTCCAGCCTGGAGATAACCCTTCTCACACCATGAACTACTGAGTTTTTATTTTCTAGAGTCATTTGCAATAGGTTATAAAAAATAAGATGCAAAGCCTTCCTTTTCTTTAAGAGTTTGTTTTTGATGTGGACCATTTGAAAAATCTTTATTGGATTTGTTGCAGTATTGTTTTTATGTTTTGGTGTTTTGGCCTCAAGGCTTGTGGGGTCTTAGCTCCCCTATCAAGGATTGGAAGGCAAAGTCCCAATCATTGGGCCACCACGGAAGTCCCTAAATCTTTTTCTAGTTAACGTTTTTATTGTGTTCCCACTAACTCTTGGAGCTACAATTAACTGCAGTCCACTTGGACTCTCATCATTGATGACTTATTACGGATAGATAAACTTATCTTCTTAATTGAATACCTATTAACAGTTATTGCTAGAATAATTGAAATCAGTAAAAATATTCCTGTCAATAAAGATTATTTTCAACCAACATAGGAAAAATGTTTCCCCAGATAAATTGGTGCCACATCAAATGAAGCAAGGACATTTTAGAAACTCTTGTATAATGCATAGTATTCCGTTTCTAATGTGGGCTCATTCATGCATTTATTAACTCACCATATCATTTAAAACATTGGTTAGTCACTTCTGAAGTACCAGTGTCATAAAGCTCAGAGCCTGTTGGGAGAAGACAGATGCTGAGAAGATTATCCTATAAATCGATATAAAATCGCCACTGTCTCAGCAGGGAACAATCTAACCTAGTTCAAAGGAAGAGAGTTTGGTGAAAAGGCAACTTGGATGGAGGCAGGGTTACCAGAACCAGTGATAGGCACAGAGAAGGTGGCAGAAATGATGCTGCTGGAGACCAAGTGAGGCCAAGCCAGGCAGGGACAGTTTGGGCCTCCAGAGGAGCTGCCACCCCTAAGAACAGAGACCCCAGCAAAAGAGGGTGTGGAGGACATGCCCAGCTTCTGTCTTCTCCCTGCCTCCAAGCTTCTGTCATTGCCTCTCATCTGTGGGACCCAATAGAAACTGGCTGGATGGGCTGTCCTGGTGATCGAGGACACAGCCTCCCAGGAATGGATCTGGGAGAGAGGTGCAAATTGAGAATGACCAGCACTGAAGTCCAGGGAGAGGAATATCGTGTCGGTTACCCCTTTCCTGGTGGGAGTGGGAGGAAGGAAAGGTCCCCTGTGGAAATGACACTGGAGCTGAGAACTGAAGAGAGAAAATCAGCCTGTGAGGAGAGGAAGGAAGAGCAAGTGTTAGGTATCAGTTATCGGAGATTTTCTGGACGATCTCAGGACCCTTATGTAACATGCATTATCTGGACCAGTGCTGATCAAATGCATGATGGATGAGTAGGTAACCTGAACTAGTCAGAAGTGCTCAGTGGTCCAGGGTACTTGGTAAGATGTTAGCACCAAAGCTGTAAAAACAATGGGCCACAGTGAGGATACTCCCCTTCCCCCTTAAGAGTATTCTCTTTTTGATTCCAAACAGTATACATAGGTATTGACATAATGAGATGCATGCATTTGATTTATCAATCCCCTTTAACTGAAATTTCATACACATATATGCACAAAATAGAGATGCAGAGTGCAATGACTTATCACAAGTAACATCTTGTAACCAACACCAGTATAAAAACTGGAACATTGCAGAAGTGCCTCAGAATTCCCCGTGTGGCCTTCTCCCAATCGCTGCTCATCATCCACCAAAGGTGAAAAAACAAATGAACAAAAAACCTATCTTGATGTTTTTTGGTAAACACTTCTTCCTTTTTCTTTATAGTTTTTGTGACAAAGAGCCTGTCTCTAAATACAATGTTTTGGTTTTGCTTGGTTTTTTTGATCAAGGAATGAATGGCATCGTGGATTATGTATTGACATGTGAATAGATTTCTTTGTGACTGGAATTCATTTCCCCATGCTGTGTAGAGAACTTAGCCAAATTTATCAACTGTTCTGTTGGAGGACCTTGGATGGTTATTTGGGGGTCTGTGGATAAAGTGGCTGTTGTCATTCTGCTGCACAACAGGCCAGTTAACCAAGAGATGAGGCCCTGAGGCAAGGAAGACAACCTTATTCAGAAAGGTGGCTGACAGACAAGATGGCAGACTAATGTCTCAAGATAAACATCTGGTTGGAGACTGGAATCCAGTTCTTTTATGGGACAGACAAGGGGAGGAGTTGAAGCATTAAAGATTATTATCTTGCAAGTATCTCCTGGAATGGCCAACCTTAGGGAGGGGATGTGTTCATCTCTTTAGGCAGAGCCACAAGGGCTCCCTGAGGCAGATCATTATGTATGATTATAATAACAAAAGCAATGAAAAGCAAAGGTTATAGTCAAAGAGACAGATCCATCATGGAGTCCTAAATGGTTCTTCCTTGGAGCAATTCTTGTTTGTGTTTTTTGGGGCCTGTGGACATGCACCCAGGGGAGAAATTGTCAGCTTGTAGGTTGTGTGCCTCATCTACTTTAATAGATAATACCAAACCGTTTTCCAAAGTAGTTGTACCAGCATACTCCCACCCGCAGCAAATGGGAATTTCCCTGGCTCCTTATCCTTGCCAACATTGTCAGTCGGTAATTTTAGCCTCTCTTTGGTGGTTTTTCATATTGTGGAGTTAATTTGCTATTTCCTTACTGATGAGATTGAGCACCTTCTCATTTTGTGACATGATTGTTCAGGTCTCTTGACCACTTTGCAACTGGGTTGTTTGGGTTTTTTCTTACTGATTTGTAGGTATTTTAAAATATATTCTGAACATGACCTCACTGCTGGCTGTACATGTGGCACAGTCTTCATTCAGTTGCTTGCCTATTCATCCTTAAGGAGGAAAAGATGTTCTTAATTTTAAAAAACCAAGTCCTTAATAGAGTCTTTTTTTCTTTATGGTTAGTATTTTATTGTGTCCTGTTCAATAAGTCTTTTCTTACTCTAAGGTTATAAACATTGACTTCTGTGTTATCTTCTAGAAACTTTTTGGGTTTTTTTGTTTTTTCTTTTCTGGCTGTACCATGTGGCATGGGGAACTTCCCCAACCAGGACTCAAACCTGCATCCCCTGCAGTGGAAGCCCAAAGCACAGAGTTTTAACGAGTGGGCAACTAGGGAAGCCCAAAACTTTTCAGTTTTAACCCCCCAATTTTTATTTACCCTCAAATTTATTCACTGGGAATTAATTTTTGCTTGTTGTGTGAGATAGGGTTAAAGTTTTAATTTAAAAAGTATTTATGGACATCCAGTTGCCCCAGCATGAGTTACCATTAAGTCCATTCTGTTCTCATTCGTTCTTACAAGATAGCCCCTGTCTTGTTCTTTAAGAGCGTCTTGGCTATTCCCTTTTACATTTACAGAACATTCTGGAATCAGCTACTAAGGTCCACCAAAACAGAACAACAGCAACAACAGAAACTTAGACCATTATGATCTTGATTGAGATTAATTATAAGTAAATGGGCAAAATTATTATCTTTATAATGTTGAACTTCTGGTCCATGAACATGGTATTTTCCTCTATTTAGCTCTTTCAAAATTTCTTTCAAAGATATTTCATAGTTTTCTCTAAAGGTCTTTCATATCTTGTGTTAGATTTATTACTAGATATTTTGTTCTCTGCTGTATATTGTATCTTTAAAAAAATTTTTTTTAAGTTCTTTGCTAACCTGTAGAAATATATATATATATTTTAATGGACTTTGTATCCAGAACCTGGCTAATTTATGAAATTAATTCTAGTTATTTATATATATATATATATATGTATGTAGGAAACGGCAACCCATTTCAGTATTCTTGCCTGGAAAATCCCATGGACAGGAGAGCCTGGTGGGCTACAGTCCATGGGTTTGCCAAGAGTTGGATACAACTGAGCAACTAAGCATGCATGCATATATATATTCTTTTCAGATTATTTTCCCTTATAGATTATTATAAGATATTGAATATAGTTCCCTGTGTTATACAGTAGGTCCTTGTTGATTATTTATTTTATATTTAGTAGCGTGTATATGTTAATCCCAGACTGCCCCCTGCCTTTCCCTTTAGTAACCGTAAGTTTGTTTTTGCTGTGAGTCTATTTCTGCTTTGTAAATAAGTTCCTTTGTGTCAGTTTTGGGATTCCGCATATAAGCGATATCATGTGATATTTTTATTTCTTTGTCTTCACATAGTGTGATAACCTGTAGATAAATCCATGTTGCTGCAATTGGAATTACTTCATTCTTTTTTGTGGTTTAGTAATATTCCATTGTGTATATATATCACATCTTGTTTATTCATTCATCTGTCAGAGGACATTTATGTGGCTTCCATGTTTTGGCTGTTGTCTAGTGCTTCAGTGAACACTGGGGTGTGTGTATCTTTTCAAATTATAGTTTTCTCTGGATTTATGCCCAAGAGTGGTTTTGCTGGGTTGTATGTTGAATCTTTTTGTTTATTTAACTCATACTTGCTACATCACTTTTGCTTTTCATTCAAAGGGAGTTCTTATCCTTAGTTTGCCGAAAGTTTTTAATTATATGTGGATGCTGAATTGTTTCAAAGGCTTTTCTATATATATTAAGGTAATCATTTGATTTTTCTCTTTTATTCTGTTGGTGTGTTGACTTATTAACTGATTTTTCAGGTGTTAAATCAAACTTCAGTTCAGTTCAGTCGCTCAGTCTTATAAAATAATCCAACATGGCTATGATGTTATTTTTTATATGTTCATTAATATCACTTGCTAACCTTTTATTTAGAATTTTTGCATCCTAATTAGTTAGTAGAATAGTCCCATAATTTTTCTTTTTCTTAACATCCTTGTCAAATTTTGATATCAAATTATGCTGCTGCTGCTGCTGCTGCTAAGTCACTTCAGTCGTGTCCGACTGTGCGACCCCACAGATGGCAGCCCACTGGGCTCCACCATCCCTGGGATTCTCCAGGCAAGAACACTGGAGTGGGTTGCCATTTCCTTCTCCAGTGCATGAAAGTGAAAAGTGAAACTGAAGTTGCTCAGTTGTGTCCGACTCAGCGACCCCATGGACTGCAGCCCACCAGGCTCCTCCGTTCATGGGAGCCTCCAGGCAAGAGTACTGGAGTGGGATGCCATTGCCTTCTCCGATATCAAATTATACTGACCTTAAAAGTAAGTTTTGGAGTTCTGGAAGATTTTGTATGATAGTAGTATTATTTTACCTTGACATGTTTGGCAAAACTCACAGGTGAAGTTGTCTGGCCTTGAAGTGTCCTTTTTGGGTTTTGTTGAATGGTATCACAGCATTCAGATGTTTAACATTTTTTCTTTTACTGTCAATTTTATAAGTTTATTTCTTGTAATTTTTCATCCTAGATCTTCAACTATATTGGCATAAATTTGTTAAAGATATTCTCTTGTTTTTAATGTCTGTAGGATGTACAGTAATAGCCTCCTTTATTATTCTCCACATTGATTATTTGTGCCTTGTTTTTTAATCTTTCTAGGAATTTATCAATTTTGTGTTTTTGTAAAGAATCAACTTCTGGCCTGTTGATCTTTTTTGTTTACATTTATTTTCTACTTCATTAATATCTGCCATTTATTATTTTCTTCTTTCTGTTTCCTTTGGGTGTATATTGTTTTTTCTAGTGTTTGAAAATGCTAGTTAACTGATATTCAGTTTTGTTTTCTAATATATACATTTTAGATAATTTTCCTTCTAAGTATGGCTTTACCTGCACTGACTTCTGGAGAAGGCAATGGCACCCCACTCCGGTACTCTTGCCTGGAGAATCCCATGGACAGTGGAGTCTGGTGAATTTAGTAAGATTTGTTTTATTCCCTGCCGATGGTCAGTTTTTGCAAGTGTTACATGTTGTGCTTGAGAAGAATAATGTGTTCTGCAGTTGCTGCGTAATTGCTCTGCTTTTTCAACTGGCCAGCTTTGCTGCTTGTCTTTGGGCTGCTTTGGTGGCTCAGCTGGTAAAGAATCCGCCTTCAGTGTGGGAGACTTGGGTTCGATCCCTGGGTTGGGAAGATGTCTACACTCCAGTATTCTGGCCTGGAGAATTCCATGGACTGTATAGTCCATAGGATCTCAAAGACACGACTGAGCTTGTGTTCAGTTCTTCTACTGTAATTATGGTTTTAGACCATTTGTCTTTGTAGTATACTTCCAATTTTTGCTTTTTATGTTTTAATACTTTGTCTTTAGGATGGTATACATTTATAATTGTATATTTCTGGTGGATTGAACATTTTATCATTAGGGAGTGTTTGTCTATATCTCCAGAATTGCTTTTTGCTTTATCATTATAGTTAATGAGAGATTGATTTGGCTAATGTTTGTATGGTTATCTTTTTCATATTTTTACTTTCAGCCTTTCCATAGCCATTTATTTTAGATGTCTTTTTTAAGTAGTGGATGTTGATTTCTTTTTCTTAATGCAGTTTGAAAATCTTCACCTTAATTGGATTATATAGTCAATGTATTAATACATGTGACTTGGGTTTAAATTATCCTATTTCAGTGCAGTCACTCAGTCGTGTCCTACTCTTTGTGACCCCATGGACTGCAGCACGACAGGCTTCCCTGTCCATCACCAACTCCCAGAGTTTACTCAGACTCATGTCCATTGAGTTGGTGATGCCATCCAACCATCTCATCCTCTGTCCCCTTCTCCTGCCTTCAGTCTTTCCCAGCATCAGGGTCTTTTCAAATGAGTCAGTTCTTCACATCAGGTGGCCAAAGTATTGGAGTTTCAACTTCAGCATCAGTCCTTGCAATGAATATTCAGGGCTGATCTCCTTTAGGATGGACTGGTTGCATCTTCTTGCTGTCCAGAGGGACTCGCAAGAGTCTTCTCCAACACCACAGTTCCAAAGCATCAGTTCTTTGGCGCCCAGCTTTCTTTATAGTCCAACTCTCACATCCATACATGACTACTGAAAAAACCATAGATTTGACTAGATGGACCTTTGTTGGTAAAGTAATGTCTCTGCTTTTTAATAAGCTGTCTAGGTTGGTCATAACTTTTCTTCCAAGAAACAAGCGTCTTTTAATTTCATGGCTGCAGTCACCATCTGCAGTGATTAAGTGTTTTCTATTTTTTCTGTCTGCTCAGTGTTCTTTTTTGCCTTCCTTCCTTGCCTTTGGTAGAACATGGGTTTTTGTTTTGTTCTTTTTAAAAATTATTTATTTATTTAACTCCATCTGGTGGCATGTGAACCCTTAGTTGGGGCATATGTGATCCCTGGCATATGTGACCAGGGATTGAATCCAGGTCCTCTGCATTGGGAGCTTGGGGTCTTTGCCACTGGACCACCAGGGAAGTCCCATTTTGTTTTGTTGTATATATTTTTTTAATGCTTACATTTTTAAGCCTCTGTTCAAAGTTTTATGTTCACTTCTCTATTCTTTTAGTGGTTACTATGGAGATTGTAATGCATTCTTGGCTAAATATATATTGTTAACTGATATATTCATTTTATTAAACATTTTTAAAAATCGGCACTCTTAATCTTTTCCTAGATAATACAAGGACTTTGACTTCTTTGACTCCATTTAGCCCCCCATTCCGCAATTTATATGCCATTGTTGTAAGGTATTTTATTTTTTATATATTTTCAACACAAGAACATATCGTTACTACTACTTTTTAAAGTCTGTATTCAGTTAGACTTCTGCATATGTTTACCATTTTTGTTGTTCTTTCCTCTTTTCTGTACTTTTTTTTTGGAATCATTTTTATGCTGCCTGAAAAACATCCTTTACTCTTTCCCTTAGTGAGAGTCTACTGGTGACAGATTTTCTCAGGTTTTTTATAGCTGAAAATGTATTCATTATGCTTTCATTCTTAAAGTACATTTCTGGTTTGAATGGTTGGCAGTTAATTCTTTAAAACTTGGTTAAGATACTGATACATTGTCTTCTGATTTGTCTTTTCTTTTTCTGGAAAAGTAAACTGTCACTCTGATGATTGCTGCTTTGTAAGAATATGTCTTTTCCTCCAACTGCTTTTATAGTTTTCTCTTTGACCTTGGTTTTCTACAGTTTTGATAGGATCCAGCTATTTGTTGATTTTTAAAGAACATTGCATAAGGTGGTAGGACTTCTTTGATCTATCGTTATTAGCTTTGTAAACTTCATCCACTGCCTCTTCAAACATTGCTTTCCCCCTGTTCTCTTGGTCGTTCTTTCTGGAACTCCAATTACATGTACGTTAGCCAGTACTCTTGCCTGGAAAATCCCATGGATGGAGGAGCCTGGTAGGCTGCAGTCTCTGGGGTCGCTGAGGGTCAGACAAGACTGAGCGACTTCACTTTCACTTTTCACTTTCATGCATTGGAGAAGGAAATGGCAACCCACTCCAGTATTCTTACCTGGAGAATCCCAGGGACAGGGGAGCCTGTTGGGCTGCCGTCTATGGAGTCACACAGAATTGGACACGACTGAAGCAACTTAGCAGCAGCAGCAGCAGACATCATTGTATCTTCCATGTCTGTTACCTTCCGAATTTTACTTGGACCATTTTGGTTATTTTCTTCTGATCTATGTTCCAATGCACTGTCTATTTAACTGTATTTAACCTGTTAAGCCTACCCATTCATTAAAGTTTCTGTGAACTGCAATATCTTGAGCCTATGTGGTCTGTTCTATTGCCTGTCATTTCTTCTAATTTTCATTCGTGCTGTTATGCCTGGTTACTTTTCATTATGTACTAGACATTGTACTCTTACTTTGCAGAAGTAATCTAAAATAGAAGATGGTGTAAAAGAATTTGTTTCTTCCAGTTAGAAACCAAAATAATTATTTTTAGGTGTTGCTGTATTTCAAAAGTGAACTCCAACCTGGGAAGTTTTGCCTACTTAAGATAGGCATTTATGATTAGGTTTTAGATCTCCAAGGTCTCAACCCAAAGAGAGCATCATTACTTTCCCAACTTTCTGCTGGTGCTGATAGCTTTCCTTGTCTTTCCAGTCTCTAATTCTGCTAACAAGTGAAAGTGAAGGTGTTAGTCTCTCAGTCGTGTCCAACTCTTTGCGATCCCATGGATTGTAGCCCGTCAGGCTCCCCTGTCCATGGAATTCTCCAGGCAAGAACACTGAAGTGGGTAACCATGCCCTTCCCCAGGGTATCTTCCTGACCCAGCGGTTGAACCTGAGTCTCTCGCATTGCAGATGGGTTCTTTACCATCTGAGTCACCAGGGAAGCCACTAAATTCTGCTGAAAGCATATCCAGACTTTCAGCCACTCAGAAGCCCCTTTGGGAAGAAGCAAATAATAGTACCCCCATCCCCACTTCCAACAGGGTTCTTGTCTCTGAGCTACTTTCCCAGGTGAAGTAATTTGTCTCTTTTTAATTCTTCAATATTTTTAAGTATATTTTTGTCCCATTTGTATAGCTGTCCTCAGTAGTGGGTTGTCATGCGAATTACTTTGTCTACCATTGTAAAATGGTGCTACTGTTGCCTCCATTTTATAGAAAAGGAAAGTAAGGCATTAAAGAAACTGAGTGACTTGCCGTGGGTCACACAGCTAATAAGTGGGGGCCTATTTATGTCTGAATCTTTCTTTACGAGGCTAACTATAGTGATATGGGTTAACTTTATTTTCCTTATTGTCCCCCTTGAGAATCTAGTAAAAGTGATTGACTCTACCTTCAGAAAAATGAAAACACTGAAAAATTTTACCTGCAATTTTAGGAGCTTCATGGATCCCAGGTGAATTAGAATATAGGTGCTTCAAGTTAGAGGACGTCACAAGAGATTGCGACAGTTTCTCCAAACTAAACGTGTGATATTCTCAGTTTCTCATTACCCCAAATCAAAAGCTGTTCTGTCAGAAATGTGTTGAGTACTGACTGTGTTTCCAGGGCTGAACTTTATAAAGATACAAAAGAAAGAAAAGGCAAGTTTTCTTGCTGAGCCATTACTAACCTACTGATCAAACTGGGATGAACAGATTTGGGCGAGCTAAGAACATAGGCATGGGGGTGATACGGGTGCAGACTCAGGCTGAATCCCAATGTTTTGATCTGAGATTAGCACCAGACTGTCTGGGAACTGGACTTTCTGCATCACATGGAGATTATCACATCTAGGGGAACGCACCATTTGATAAAGGAAGGCGATTAAGCAGTAAACATAGAATCTGCCTGCAACACAGGAGACCCAGGTTTGATCCTTGGGTCAGGAAGATTCCCTGGAGAAGGAGTGGTAACTCACTCCAGTATTCTTGGAGTGAGAATCCCATGGTCTGAGGAGGCTGGCTGACTACAGTCCATGGGGTCACCAAGAGTCTGACACGACTGAGTGACCAACACTTTCATGTTCAAATATAGAAAAAGCTCCCCCTTCCCTGCCTAAAGGTAGGAAATAAGTTTTCTTTTTGCTAGAAATAGACTCTTATCAGCCCAGAGCCAGCACCAGAGGACTCTGCAAATAAACCTTGTTGAACTAACACTTATCTTCCTCTTTAAAGAGTATACAGATTAGCCAGCCCTAGTGGAATTATACCCCTAGTTCAGATCCCTGTGTCTTGCCAATTCTTCACAAATGTATTGTTTCTTTGTCTGTAAGGTATAAGAGCTTCCTCCTCTGGCCCCTTCTTTGGATCTTCATTCTCTTGTGTAGGTTCTCATGTACATGTACAAATTCAATACAGTTTGCATGGTTTTCTCCTCTTAGTCTGTCAGCTTTAATTTTTGGACCCAGCCAGGGACTAAAAGAAGGTGGAGGAAAACTTCCTCCCTAGTCAAAGAACTCACAGTAGTGAAGGAGAGATAACAAAGCAAATGTTTTAGAAGCCCTCACTAGTTAACGAGTACCTATTTTTAGGGTAAACATACTCATCTTGCTAATTTGTAAGTATTAGCAAAGTTGCTCCTTGTTGCACTTAGCAATTAACGTTTTTTCTTGTGGATTAATTATATATAAAAGGCACTAAAGTGTGTTCGTGCCTAATGGAGCCTGATGTGAGTGTGTGTTGGGGCGGGCAGTGGTCTATAGCTGTGTATGCAGTGTCTCAGTCACTTACTTAATAAGCAAGTGCTGCTGGCATGGCATGGTTAGACAAAAGCAGATGTTGCTTGCTTGTTCCATGAATTCCTCCCCCTCTGCTTATCACTTCAAGAGAGTTTTGTCCAAGAATGATTTATCACCCGTTCCAATTTGTCTTGAGACTTTACCTTTTTCTACAGAGCAGCTGTAAGAACAAATACACGTGATGTGTGTAGGATTTGAGATGGCTTTTGACATCTTCTGGGTGTTTGTAACTGGATCTCCAAAAGAAGGGAAGAGAAAATGTACCCCAAGCTTCCTTTCAGAAATTTGAGAGAATGAGGCTGCCTTCCTTTTTTAGGGATATCGTGGTTATTTTCTTCTTCGGCCTCATCACACACAGAGGTGTGCGTGTGTGTACGTGTGCGTTCCATTGTATCTGACTCTTTTGTGACCCCGTGGACTGTAGCTGGCCAGGCTCTTCTGTCCGTGGGATTCTCCAGGCAGGAATACTGGAGTGGGTTGCCATTTCCTCCTCCAGGGGATCTTCCCCACCCAGGGAGCTAGCACACATCTCCTGCACTGAGCCACCAGGGAAGCCCCATGTGCAGAGGGGACTCATTTTATTATTTATTTGTTGAATTGGAGGATGTTTGATTTACAATGTTGCATTTCTGCTGTAGAGCAAATTGAATTAGTTTTTAGATTATTTTCCCATATAGGTCATTACAGAGTATTGAGTAGAGTTCCCTGTGCTATCCACAGGTCCTTTTTAGTTATCAATTTTATATATTGTTGTTGCTGTTCAGAAGCTAAGTCATGCTTGACTCTTTGTGACTCTGTGGACTGCAGCACCACAGGCTTCCCTGTCCTTCACTATCTCCTGGAATTTGCTTAATTCATGTCCATTGACTTGGCGATGCCATGCAACCCCCTCATCTTCTGTTGCCCCCTTCTTCTCCTGCTCTCCATCTTTCCCAGCATCAGGGTCTTTTCCAGTGAGACAGCTCTTTGCGTCAGGTGGCCAAAGTGGTGGAGCTTCAGCATCAGTCCTTCTAATGAGTATTCAGGGTTTATTTCCTTTAGGATTGACTGGTTTGATCTCCTTGCTGTCCAAGGGACTCTCAGGAAGCTTCACACAGTTTCAAAAGCATCAGTGCTTAGGCGCTCAGCCTTCTCGATCTTTCAACTCTCACATCCATACATGACTACTATAAAAACCATAGCTTTGACTATAATGGCCTTTGTTGGCAAAGAGATGTCTTTGCTTTTTAATATGCTGTCTAGGTTTGTCATAGCTTTCCTTGCAAGGAGCAAGGCTCTTTTAATTTCATAGCTGTAGTCACCATCTGAAGTGATTTTGGAGTTCAAGAAAATAAAATTTGGAGTCCAAGGAAATAAAATCTGTCACTGCTTCCACTTTTTCCCCATCTATTTGCTGTGAAGTGATGGGACTGGTTGCCATGATCTCAGGTTTTTGAATGTTGAGTTTTAAGCCAGCTTTTTTCACTCTCCTCTTTCACATCAAGAGGCTGTTTAGTTCCTCTTTGCTTTATGCCATTAGAGTGGTATCATTTGCATATCTGAGGTTATTGATAGTACTCCCCACTCCAGTACTTTTGCCTGGAAAATCCCATGGACGGATGAGCCTGGTGGGCTGCAGTCCATGGGGTCACTAAGCGTCAGACATGACTGACCAACTTCACTTTCACCTTTCACTTTCATGCACTGGAGAAGGAAATGGCAACCCACTCCAATGTTCTTGCCTGGAGAATCCCAGGGATGGGGAAGCCTGGTGGACTGCCGTTTATGGAGTCGCACAGAATCGGACACGACTGAAGTGACTTAGCAGCTTAGCAGCAGGCAATCTTGATTCCAGCTCATAATTCATCCAGCCCGCCATTTCGCATGATGTACTCTGCATAGACTTGAAACAAATAGGGCGACGATATACAGCTTGCTGTACTCTTCTCCCAATTTGGAACCAGTCTGTTGTTTCATGTCCAGTTCTAACTGTTGTCCATCCATACAGGTTTCTCAGGAGACAGGTAAGGTAGTCGGGTATTCCCATCTCTTTAAGAATTTTCCATAGTTGGTTGTGATCTATGCAAAGGCTTTAGTGTAGTCAGTGAAACAGTAGATGTTTTTCTGGAATTCCCTTGCTTTTTCTATGATCCAATGGATGTTGGCAATTTGATCTCTGGTTTCTCTCCCTTTTCTAAATCCAGCTTGTATATCTGAAAGTTCTCAGTTCATGTACTGTTAAAGCCTAGCTTGAAGGATTTTGAGCATTACTTTGCTAGCGTGTGAGATGAGTGCAACTATGTGGCTGTTTGAATATTCTTTGGCATTGCCTTTATTTTGGATTGGAATGAAAACTGACTTTTTCCAGCCCTGCGGCCACTGCCAAGTTTTCCGAATTTGCTGACATATTGCGTGCAGCACTTTAGCAGCAGCATCTTTTAGGATTTGAAATAGCTTAGCTGAAATTCCGTCACCTCCACTAGCTTTGTTCATAGTAATGCTTTTGAAGGCCCACTTGGCTTCATGCTTAAGGTTGTCTGGCTCTAGGTGAGTGGCCACACTATTGTGGTTATCCAGGTCATTAAAATCTTTTTTGTGTAGTTCTTGTATGTATTTTTGCCACCTGTTTTTAATCTATTCTGCTTCTGTTAGGTCCTTGCTGTTTCTGTCTTTATTGTGTTCATCTTTGCATGCAATATTCCCTCGGTATCTCCGATTTTCTTGAAGAGATCTCCAGTCTTTCCCATTCTGTTGTTTTCCTCTATTTCTTTGCATTATTCACTTAAGAAGGCTTTCTTATCTCTCCTTGCAATTCTCTGGAGCTCTGCATTCAGTTGGGTATATCTTTGCCTTTCTCCTTTGCCTTTCACTTCTCTTCTTTTCACAGCTATTTGTATGGCCTCCTCAGACAACTACTTTTCCTTCTTGCATGTCTTTTTCTTGGGGATGGTTTTGATCACTGCCTCCTGTACAATGTTATGAACCTCTGTCCATAGTTCTTCAGGCATGTAGTGTTTATATGTCAATCCCAGTCTTTCAATTTATTCCTCCCCCTCCCTTCTCCACTCTCCCCTACCCTGTAACTGTAGAATTGTTTTCTACGTCTGTGACTCTGTTTCTGTTTTGTAAATAAGTTCGTTTGTACCATTTTTATACATTCTGCTGCTGATGCTAAGTCGCTTCAGTCGTGTCCGACTCTGTGTGACCCCAGGCTCCTCTGTCCCTGGGGTTCTCCAGGGAAGAATACTGGAGTGGGTTGCCATTTCCTTCTCCAGTGCATGCATGCATGCTAAGTCGCTTCAGTCGTGTCCAACTCTGTGCGACCCTATGGACAGCAGCCCACCAGGCTATATTCTACATGTAAGTTTTATCTTATGATATTTGTCCTTTTTTGTCTTAATTCATTCAGTGTGACAGTCTGTAGGTGAGGGCACTGTGGTACTGCAACCTAATAGTTGAGAGTCATGTTTTATTCGGTGGGAACTTTTAGGACTTCAAACCTGGGAGGCGATACTGCAACCCAAAGAGAATAGCTTAGAGAGGCTAAGCAGAAAGCTAGATGATATAGAAGTTTTGCAACAAGGGGCAGATATCTGAATGTCAAAAAAGTATTGTTAATTAAAGGAAAACCAGATATCTCAAGTTAAGGCATTTAGAGCTTTTCTTTGCATAGGAAGATGCCAGAGTTTGGTCTCACTGCAGTCTTTCCTTTGATCTGCCCTCAGCTATCTGGGGCCAGGTTCCTGTGTTTTTATATCCTGAGTTCCCTCAGGGCCCACCTTAGGGAGTGGACTCAGTCTGATGGCTGCTAAATGGTAGGTTTTTCCAGTAGTCATGTATGGATGTGAGAGTTGGACCATAAAGAGAGCTGAGTGCTGAAGAATTGATGCTTTTGAACTGTGGAGAAGACTCTTGAGTCCCTTGGACTGCAAGGAGATCCAACCAGTCAATCCTGAAGGAAATCAGTCCTGAATATTCATTGGAAGGACTGATGCTGAAGCTGAAACTACAATACTTTGGCCAACTGATGTGAAGAGCTGACTCATTGGAAAAGACCCTGATGCTGGGAAAGATTGAAGGCAGGAGGAGAAGGGGAAGAAGAGTCGGACACGACCGAGCGACTGAACTGAACTGAACTGAAATGGTATTTATTATTTCCTTTAGGAGTTCCCTCGGGGCTCAGCAGCTCACCATCTGTGGTTGTGGTAAGGGTGGTTGCTGATGACTGCAACATCCTTGTTTGCTGTTAAGGCAGGAAATACTCCATTTCTCAGGATCCACATTTTGCAAAGATCAAGTTTTAGATAGTGGGATGCTCCTCAGGCTTGCACACAAAAATGTTTCTTGCAATTTTGTCCAAGTCAGGAATTTGTAGTTTGGGACTGGGCAGGCAGTAATGCTGCCGGCTGTGGTGGGTACCACTTCGTGGTCTGGGTCTGGGTCTCAGAGACTGAAGCCCAGGGGAGCTTCCTGGCACCCTGAGTACACAGAATGCCACAGGCAAATTAGGAATCCCCCAAGCTTGCTTTTCTGACCTTTTCTTCTGTGTTCTCTGCTCCCTCCCTGGGTTCTACTCTTTTTCAGCCCTTCCCTTCAATAAGCACACATCCGGCTTCAAAACTGGATTCAAATCCCAGCCCCATCTGTTCCCAAGTGATGTGATTCAGGAAGTGTCTCTTCCTTTCTGATTTCCTTATATAATATAGATGAAACACCTTTCAGCGCTGATGGTGACGATTCTATGACATAAGTTACGTGGAATGCAGGAGACGCAAGGAGCTCTTCATAGATAATGGCCCATCATTGTTCTCCGGGGCCACTGGCTCTGAGTAATTCACACTGATGTGTGAGCAACCCGTGTCCTGCAGTTAACAGAGAAGTTGAGTAGGCCTCGTGTCCGTGGAGTTGCAAAGAGTCGGACTCGACTGAGCGACTGAACAACAGTAAAGCAAATGGTTATCTGTCCAATATTTAAGCAACTTAAAAACATTAAGTCAACATTCGGGCTTTTGGGTGAAGGAATTTTTGATCAGCAACTTTAAATCCTTCTACCTGCATGCCTGCCTCCCTCCCTCCCTTCCTTCCTGGGGATGTACATTTTAAAAGCTCAGTCAGGAGACACAGACCTCTGTCTCCTGGCATCAGTGACTCTGACTGGCAAACTGGAACCACTAGGGAGAGGATAAAGGTTGGAGGCAGGGGAGTGGCCACCTTTTCTGTTTATCTCTCTATATATATATATTTATATATATACACACACACATATATATTTAAATTTTTTTTAATTTAAAAAACTTCTGTATATAAAGATATGTGGTTAATTAGTCATTCAGAGATTTGTAATTGAGAAATATCCTCACTTAGTAGTTGGTTTAACCAGAGAACCAATGAAGAAATCATTGACCCACTTTCTCTGTTGCTTGGTTTTTCTTTCCTGTCAGGCAGTGAATTCAGAGGACAGGCCAGTCATTTTTCAAGTCATTCTGCTATTGCCTCTGGCTTCTTGTTTGCTCCAAATGGCATTTCACAATGTGCTGTTGATTACTTACAGTTGCTTTCAGGGAGCCAGTGTTCTCTGGCTGTGGGATCCAATCAAGAGATCCATTAAGGTCCTCCTAACTGCACGGGAGATCAGGCTTGTAAACTGTCATTGGGATGAATCAAGTCTTCTTACTTTCTGTTTGAGACCAAGAAGAGGTGAATAGCTATCCAGCCCCTCTGAGGTGAGGTCTGTCAGTGCATGCATGCCCACCTTCCAGCTCCATTATTCTAGGCTTGCTGGGCAAGTATTTGCTAGAGGGAAGGTCAAGTAGGTGAAGGACAGGGGAGTCTGGCATGCTGCAGTCCATGAAGTCGCAAAGAGTCAGACACAATTTAGCAACTGAGCAACAACAAGATCAAGTAGAACATTAAGGATTTGATCTCTGTTTACACTCTAAACAGAAAATATGAATTGTTTGTTTATCTCAGTTTGTTTAATACCAGGAAGTTCTATATTTCAATAATACAAATGGATTTTTAAAATCTTTGTATTAACCTAGGAACCAGGGCAGTCTCTAATAAAAGTAAGCAAATCTTTACAGATTTATATTTGCACTCTGTAACTATAGCTTTTAAAGAAGAAATCATTTAATTACTTTTTTTTTACACCATTGGTATTTTATAATATTTGCATACCTATTACTGTCAATATAATGAATAATGTAAAGTACATTATTTCTTAAAGCGTCTTTTTAATAATATTCAAATTTGTGTGGTCTAAAAGCTAATTTTCAAAGTCATTGTTATTATGGTCCTATTGTTCTGTATTTTCTATTCTTTTTACGATTAGCGTAGAGTATAAAGGCAGAGGAGCTAACATTTGCTGAAATTCTCCTGTGGCTCAAGCATTCTGCTGAGACCCTTTCACACGTTACTAATTTGATGTTCATAACAACCCTGCAGGTTAGTTTATCTCCCCTCTTACAGATGAGGAAACTGCCTGGAGAAGTTAAGTATCTTACTTGAGGAGACCCTGCTAGTAACAGACAAAGCTTGTATTTGTACTTAGGTTTGACTGCATTTGGAAAGAAGAAAGGATGAAAAGGCAGATAAAAAGGAGAGAGGAAGATGAAATTGTAATGCACACTTTGGATGCCAAAAGCTCAACTTCTCCATTCACTGGTGCCGAATCCAATCTCAGAGACAGAGTTCTGGGTGAAGTAGAAAAGGATAGGTTTATTGCTTTGCCTGGCAGAGGAGGCCACAGTGGGTAATACACTCAAAATCCCATGTACCAGCTTAGAAACGATAGTGAGAATTTCACAGTAATTGTTCAAAGAGGGAGCTATTGGCTGGTTCTAAGGGTTGGTGGTGAGATCAGTAGGAGTCAGCACCATCAACATTCAGGTCCATCTGGCCTGGGGTCTGCCTGCTTGTGGGCAGCACACCATTGTTAATCCCCCACTGCTCCCACCTGAGAGGGGTTTCAGTGTCTTCAAAATAGCTCAAAGATGTTGTTATGAGTTTAGATTGATTGGGAACTAGGACGTTGCCCCAAGGTTGCGCCGTTGTTTATCTTGACTGTTTGTTTCTCCCTGGCTTGGATCCCCTCCTTACCCTAATTAAGAACTGCTTGAATCTACCTATGGGAACTCAGGAAAGGTCATGGAGGCTAAATGAAGGCTGTTTCCTATAATCAAAGAAAGGGAGGTCACAAAAAATCTCTGGGCCTAGGAACCTCTCGGGACCCGGTACCACTTTGGAAAGCTAAAGGAAACCAAGGCAAAGTCAGTCTCAGGCTTAGGAAAGCAGCCTTGAGCTTGGAAAGAAGGGAGGCGGCAATGCCAGGTGTTGTCACTGCATAGTGGTTGCCATGGTTACAGCTAACTAACTGTATGCCAGGAGGAAACCTGAAAACTCTCTCTGAATTTTCCTAAAGTAGATCTTCAAACTTTCTCTATATCAACCTTCCAGTGAAGCTGTCTTTGGGACCATGATATGGAGCCATTCCGATTTATACAATTGAGAGGGCATTGAACCCTTGGATGGAGGACCAGGGAAGGAAATATGCCTGTGTGTATGGATCCTCCACAAAGAAAACCAGTCTCCATGTTTATTGTGTGGAAGGTCAACCTCAAAAGGATTATGGCTACCAAACGAGGAAAAATATATATTTGACATACCATATTGATTTTTATTAATGTAATTTGTGTCAAATGTCATAAAGATTTTTTGAATTTAATATCTGCTTCTTTTTTCTTTGTGGATATAAAAATATTGAGTTTTTGTAATAGGATTGTTTTAATAGTTTGGCTCCCAAAACTTTTTTTTTTTTTAATTTTAAAGATACTGTAAAAGAAAACAACCTGAAGTTATATACAAGATTTATGGAATTCATTAGGAAGGTGTATTTTTCTGAAACTGAGGTTCCACCACTTTCATTGGCCCCTTAAAGTGAATTGTGAGTAAAACAAAAAGGAAGAGCTAAAGTCTTACTTGTCTCAACTCTGAATTTCCTACCAATGTGATTTTCAAGAATTTATTGCTGTTGCTTGCAGTAGGATTTGAAATTTTTATTGGAATATAGTTGATTTACAATGCTGTGTTAGTGCTTCTTTCTTACTCTCATCCTGAAACCCAGGTATATGACCCTTCAACTATAGTTTTCTCGGTTTCTCATTGTGGGGAAGGCCCCAGGGGTGTGTGTGTGTAGAGACAGGACTGCCTTCGTCTGAGGACTGATGTTGCCCCGGCTGCTCACTTCCTTGCAAATGCTTCCATCAGGAACCTCTCCCTAGGATGCTCTGTAATGTCAAGTACACAGCTCTGACAGCTAAATGCCCTGGTTCTCCCTTAATTCTCCTTCTCTATAGATGAATGGAGAGAAAACCTGGGTCCAAATACAGAACAATGAGTAGGCGTCTCCCTTTTTCACTGAACTATGTAGTTATCACTTATTTTGTAGATGTAGAAGCAACCTAAGGGTCCAGATGAGTAGATGAATGGATAAAGAAGATGTGGCATAGACAGACAATGGGATACTACTCTGCCATAAAAAGAAATGAAAGTTTGTCCCTTGCAACAGCATGAATGGACTTAGAAGGTATTATGCGAAGTGAAATAAGTCAGAGAGAGAGACACACACTGTATGCTAGCACTTAAATGTCGAATCTAAAAAAAATAAAACAAACTAGTGAATATAACAAAAAGTAAACATACGGATAAAGAGAACAGCCTGATGGTTACCAGTGGGGAGAGGGAAATGGGCAGGGCAGGATGGCGGCAGGGGATTAAGAGGTACAATATGTATCAAATATGAATGTATAAAGTAAGTTACAAGGATATACTGTACAACAGGGAATATATATGTAGTCAATATTTTATAATAACTCTAAATGAAATCATAACCTTTAAATTTTGTGAATCATTATGTACACCTGAAACTTATAATATTGTGTATCAGCTGCTCCTCAGTAAAACCAAGAAAATAAAATACAATTCAGCTATCAACCTAACCGTTGTTCAGTTCACTTCACTTATTAAACAACCCTCATGATACTGACCCCCAGACTAGGAACTGCAAACCCCTCTTCCTTCCTATTCTCTATTTTGCAAAAGAATCATCTCTTGTCTCTCAAATATGGCCCTGCTTGGGTGTAACCTGTGAGCTTTGGGAAGAGGGTGCCATATGCCCTGTGACTTTCACTGATTTCTCTGCACCCACTGTCCCCTTCCACTTCATTCTCTCCTTGATAAAAGTCAGTATTCCTCTCTTCTGACAGCCCCCATCTTTATGGCAAATTCCACAGAGCCGTTACAGGGGCACCGTGTGGTTCTGCATTTGAAAAGATTCATACCTTTATGGATTCATACCTGTTCTTTTCAGAGCCCCACTAATCTTGTCCATATGATTCCAATTTTTAGGGTGTCTTCAACCAAGCAAGCTCCCCATGACTTTTTCATAACTTAGATAGCCTGGGTTGTACCCACAATAGAAGTAATGTGTAGTGAATCGTGATCTATTGTCTCCTTTCTTAGTGCCAAAAAAACTTTGGCAGAGGATACCTCTTACTTTTTCACTTTTTGTGACCATTTCAGTTTGTCACAAGGACTGAATACAATTAATTGGATTTGACAGTTGTACTAAACAAACTTTGGCAGGTGTGCTTTTAAAGCCACTTGCAGATTTCTACTTCTGTGTGCTGATAACGCTTGTTTTTTTAAAGTTTAGATGAACACAAAGATTTTATAAAGTCCTGAGATGAATACATTTTTTTTCCCTTGCTCTCACTAACCATCTAGATCTTTGTCTTACAGAAATCTGTAACATTAATACCTACACATAATGGGAGAGAGTATTTTAAAAAAAGCTAAATAGATGGGATCATTCATTTATGGAAGTGCCTTGGAAATGTCCTTCAAATAGAACATAAATGTCAAAGAGAGTGTCTGTTCTTATTTAGGATCGTTTGTGGCACATAGAGTTTGATAAAAAGAAATTCTGTATTACCCTTCATTATAAATTATCTTTGGGATGAAGGAGTTTAAACATCTTTGGTGGTTGCTGTCTTAAAAGGGACTTCCGGGAGTGAAAGGAGACCCAGCAGTGTCCTGGTTTTTAACTTTGAGACTGGTTTTCAACCAAAAGTGGGTATGGTCCCCCCTACCCAACTCACACATTTATTGTCAGGGCCAAGTGAAATACTGAAAACCGGAAGTGTCAGTTTAACATGGTATTAGGATTCCATGTTTTCAAATGAAGTCCTCTTTTGTCAGTATCATCCATCTACCCGGCAAAACCACGAACAACCCAGTGACCATATAGAAGGTCTCCTGGGCAGCCTATCAGCTCAGTGGGAGCGTGTGTCACATGAAAGTGTGTGCAAATAAAGCTGCCTTGACCACAAGGAGCAGATGGTCACTGAAAGAAGGAAGGAAAGAGTGAGACGAGGAAAAGGAAGAGGAGAGGGAAGGAGGGATGGAAGAAGAAAAGGAAAAAGAAGAGAACACAGGGAAGAGAAAAACGTTCTGTTACAGTAACTGTCTGGGGTGGTAAATTGTCAGGCTTTTTTTTTTTTTTTTCCTTTGACTGTACCCTGGCTTTCTCTTGTTGCAGTGATTAGATCCTACTCTTTGTTGGGGTGTGCAGGCTTCTCATTGCAGTGGTTTCTCCTATGGAGCCCAGGGACCAAACCGCAGGCTCAGAAGTGGTGGCACATGGGCTTAGCTACTTCTCAGCATGGGGAAGCTTCATGGACCAAGGATCAAACCCGTGTCTCTTACATTGGCAGGTGGATTCTTATCCACTGGGCCAGGGAAGTCCCAGGTTGTTTGTTTTTTAAAGCTAAGTGAAACTGACTGTTTCTTTTATTTCTTTGGAAGTGGTTTAATGCCTTATTTCTACATCAATCATAGAGTCAAAAAGAAGCGTGGGTAGTTCCCTATACCTTGAGATCTCTTGTACCTTGGATTCCCTGTACATTGTCATAGGACAATCCCAAGAAGGAAACAGAATGCCCACCTAAGTGTTCTTGAGGAGCTTTTTGCCCAGGTACAATCAGAAGAATCTGGCTTTATGAAAATGAGTGCAAATTCAGGTAATAAGAATTTAATATCATTTAGTTAAGGGTGTAGGGTTTTCCTGAAATTAAGACAGGAAATGAAGATCTAAGCATTAAGAAGCATCAAATTTATAATCCCTAACATACCTCCTTGAAGGATCTAGAAAACCTCTCTCTGAAAGATTTCTTTGGAAAGTTTTTCTTACTTTCCTGGGCAAGTCTGGTCCTGATATCAGCTAAATAAAGGAGAGATTAGTACCTAGTATTTAATAACTCCTGGCATTTAATACTCAAATAATTATTTTGAAAGGATTGAGGAAGGATGGAGTGGAGGGAAGAGGCTATTGTCTACCTTGTAAAGGTCAATTTTTAAAAAGCATTAAACATCTAGGAATATTCTTTATTGCACAAAGAACTATCTTTTCCCAAATATTTTGAAACTTGGAGTTTCTAGTTTTGGTGGAGATGTAGTTTATGGCAGGCGCCTCCAACCTCTGGGATCTAATGCCTGATGATCTAAAGTGGAGCTGATGGAATAGTAACAGAAATAAAGTTCACAATCAATGTAATGCACTTGAATCATCCTGAAATCATGGCCCCGCCCCTGGTCTGTGGAAAAATTGTCTTCCATAAAACCAAGCCCTGGTGCCAAAAAGTTTGGGGGCACTGCTTTATGGTTGTAGAGATACATTTCATTCCTATAAACAGTGATTTTAGGTTTTTTTTTTTTAATACAGTGTGATAAATGGAAACTGGTGTTTGGCTCCAATCTCAGCGGGGTAGTAGGGAGTGATGAAGACCAGGGCAAGTCCGGGAGTCCATGCCTCATCGAAATGCCTAGTCATGTAATAAGAACCTACTGTATGGCACAGGGAACTCTACTCAATACCCTGTAATGACTTATACGAGGAAAGAATCTAAAAGAGAGGTGATATATTATATGTATAACTGAATTACTTTGCTGTACACCTACAACTAATACAACATTGTAAGTCAGGTATACGCTAATAAACATTAACTTAAAAAAATAGCTAGTCAAAGGCTGATATTTACACTGGAAATTGTACAGTGTCATTATGATGCATATTATAATTTATAAATAATATGCTGTTGGTTGACTTGTATCAGTAGCAATGTTCATTCCCTGATATTTGTTCAGCATCTTTGAAATTAGCTTCACAGTGTCATAGATTTAAGTAGTCACACTTTCCACAGAGAACTGTTTTTTTGATAACAGCTAGGGGATTCTGGGGCTTGGTGGATTATTGTGTTTTGTGGTATAAACAACTCTGGAAAGATTTGAGTTCTATGTTGAAACTGGCTTTAACTGGCAATGGTGTGGTTACTTGACCAAGACTAGACTTCGGTTCAGAACTGAGCAGTGTTTATTTAGGACTTGGAGGACATGCGTGAATAAACGATAACAATAACTTAATTGGGAAAGGTGTTCTGGTTTTCTCAAAATCTTCCTGTGTTTGAGACATCTTATGTCTGGGGCTTCCCAAGTGGCGCTAGTGATAAAGAACCTGCCTGCTAATGCAGGAGACGTGGGAGACGTAGGAGGGTTTGATCCCTGGAACAGATGGGAAGATCCCCTGGAGGAGGGCATGGCAACCCACTCCAGTATTCTTGCCTGGAGAATCCCATGGACAGAGGAGCCTGGCGGGCTACATAGGGTCGCAAAGAGTCAGACATGACTGAAGTGACTTAGCATGCACACACGTTAGTGTCTTGCTATTAAAGCACAGTGCTCCCTGGAGGAGGGCATGGCAACCCACTCCAGTATTCTTGCCTGGAGAATCCCATGGACAGAGGAGCCTGGCGGGCTACATAGGGTCGCAAAGAGTCAGACATGACTGAAGTGACTTAGCATGCACACACGTTAGTGTCTTGCTATTAAAGCACAGTGCAGTCACAGATCTGAATATATTTGCAGCTGAACAAAGGTACTGTGAGTGTTTGCTTTTCTTTATAAACCAGACCTGTCATCAGTGTCTGACAGGGAAGTCAGCCAGAGAAGGGTATGTTACTCATACATTTTTCAATACTCTTGAGTTTATATTTTCAACTGGTACTTACTGCCTCTGGAGATAGCAGTCAATTGTTTAAATGTGTATGTAGACTTGTGGTTAAAGAGCATGACTTTGAAGCCCCTCTGTGAGCAGGTCCCACCCAGGGCCCTGTGCACTTAGAAACAGAAAGAAAAGTGAAGTTGCTCAGTCATGTCCAATTCTTTGTGACCCCATGGACCATAGCCTACCTGGCTCCTCTGTCCATGGAATTTTAGATGCACTTAGCTTCTAAGCTGTGCCTCTATGAAGACACAGCCCCCGGGGCAGAGCTGGGGCTAGATTTCAGCCCCACCTGTCTCTCTTACCAGGTATCTTTCTGCAATGCGGAAACAGCTAAGAGAGAGAGAATAGTCCTGTATTTGAGTTTCAAGCTTACTTCTCACATCCAAGTGGTATGATTTGGGGCCGGTGGCCTGTCCCTGTCTCAGTCTCCTCATCTGTATGGTGAAGATGCAAGCAGTGCTATATACTGGAGTTGTCTGCGTGTTGGAGAAGACTCTTGAGAGTCCCTTGGACTGCAAGGAGATCCAACCAGTCCATTCTGAAGGAGATCAGCCCTGGGATTTCTTTGGAAGGAATGATGCTAAAGCTGAAACTCCAGTACTTTGGCCACCTCATGCGAAGAGCTGACTCATTGGAAAAGACTCTGATGCTGGGAGGGAGTGGGGGCAGGAGGAGAAGGGGACGACCGAGGATGAGATGGCTGGATGGCATCACCGACTCGATGGACATGAGTCTGAGTGAACTCTGGGAGTTGGTGATGGACAGGGAGGCCTGGCGTGCTGCACTTCATGGGGTCACAAAGAGTCGGATGTGACTGAGTGACTGAACTGAACTTTTATAGAAGGAAAACATTGAGAACAGCCGTTGGATCCCAACAAGAGCCCAATGCATCATGGTGATCATTATGAGGAATGAGTGGGAAGACCCAGTCTATGTCATTGGGCTCTGTTTGTTTTGGGTGATGGTGTTTATTAGCTGGAAGAAGTGAAAACTCAAAAGGAGTACTGCTTCTTACTGAATTCTTACTGAATTTAGCCTTGAGGTCCCAAGCACCAGTTAAGGAACAGTTTCACTTCACAATATAGTGGGAAGAGAAGAGGATTTGGAATAAGTTGACCTGCCTTTGAGTCCCACTTCTACTAACTTCATTTTTACATATAGGTAGAAGGTGAGAAAAATAATACCTGCTGAGATCAAGTGAATAATGAATCTGAGCGTACTGAAGCACTCTGCTGATATTTCGTTTAGTTTTACTGTGGGATCACATAGAGTTTTAGACCACGTGTTCCTTCCACAAGACAGGCACCAGCTTGGAAACCATTTACTCTTTTGTGAATTGATTGTTTTGGTGGTTTCAAAGACTTTTAAAAAAATTGGTTAGTTTAGAAGAAAATTTCTGGATTTTTGGCAGCGAGATTCCTCATACTAATTAGTGATCCTAATAATAACAATGCATAACATCAGTTGAGTGCTTACCAAGAGTTCGGCACTCTGATTTGACCATCACAATGACTCCAGTAAGTAGTACCTAACATTATTCCTGTTTTGCAGAGGAGGGTTCTGAACCTAAGGTCACGCACACAGCCAGTAAGTACTTGAGGTGGTGGTGTGGGAGCCTGGGCAGTCTGCCTTGAGTCCACCTGCTTCATTACTCTCAGCCAACTTCCCTTCCCCCCGTGCATTTCTGGTACCTCAGAAGCTACTTTAAATTGCCCCCTGATCTGAGTAAGAATGTGGCTGACTTTCTGCATAAAGGACGGGTGTTGGTGTCATTAAACTTGAGTTCATTGAGGATAGACAAGTACTGTCTCTTTGGTTGCTTAGAATAGCAGCTTAGCGCATATCCAGGGTGGAAGTAGTTGTTTGGCAGTAGGAAGGGCTGTCTGCAGTGTTCTCTGTGTTGGGTGGGGAGCACCCACTGTTCATACGTGCTCCTTGTAGTGCTCAGCTGCCTGGCATTGTTTCACTGTCCTTGAGGTACAGGCAGATATTGTTGTTCAGTCACTCAGTCGTGTCTGACTCTTTGCGACCCCATGGACTGCCACACACCAGGCTTCCGTGTCTTATCACTAACTCCCGGAGCTCACTCAAACTCATGTCCATTGAGTCAGTGATGCCATCCAACCATCTCATCCTCTGTCGCCCCCTACTCCTCCTGCTTCTGTCTTTCCCAGCATCAGGGTCTTTAACAGCGAGTCAGCTCTTCACATCAGGTGAAAGCATCCTGGTGGACCCTTGCAGGCTTACTAGTCATATCTTGGAGTGAACTCTCAGACAAAGCTTTTTAATACCTTGACTCAGAATGGACCTTAAGGGTGAAGCTACAGGAAGTAACAGGTGAAGTTACAGGAAGAGACCAAAGTAGTTGGAGGTTTTTGATATCTAATTAGGAGTCCATGTGGGAGAAGACATAATCCCTGCCACTCACTATTACCAAAATTTTTAGCCCCAGAGAGGCCGCAGCAAAATGTCTGGGTGACGCGGTCTTAATATCCCCCCAAAACAGAGGGCTTGCTCACATTCAAATGAAATAATTGCTCAAAGGGGATTTTCACTAGGGAACATAGTAAGGGAGAAAAACCTGTTGCATAATTGTGTTTTTATTCTGCTTTGAAAACCAAGAGGAAGGAGAGTACAGCCTGTTAAATGGAACTAAAGTTTACCATCTCTCAGATGCCTTACTGGGCTTTTGGCTGTTGTGATGGACAAGCTGAAATTTGGGAGTGACGTTGAATGCAATCCCATTTCCACATCATCGGAATCCTCTAGTACTTGTTGTAGTAGTAGCAGCAGCACTTGGTCGCTTAGTCGTGTCTGACTCTTTGCAACACTTTGGACTGTAGCCTACCAGACCCCTCTGTCCATGGATTTTTCAGCAAGAATATTGAAGTGGGTTGCCATTTCCTTCTCCAGGCGATCTTCCTGACCCAGGGATCAAACTTGAATCGCCTGTGTCTCCTGGGTTGCAGGCAGATTCTTTACCCACTGTGCCATCAAGGAAGCTCTGGTACTGGTTCAGTTCAGTCGCTCAGTCATGTCCAAATCTTTGCAATCCCATGAACCACAGCACGCCAGGCCTCCCTGTCCATCACCAACTCCCGGAGTCCACCCAAATCCGTGTCCATTGAGTTGGTGATGCCATCCAACCATCTCATCTTCTGTCGTCCCCTTCTCCTCCTGCCCTCAATCTTTCCCAACATCAGGGTCTTTTCCAATGATTCAGCTCTTTGCATCAGGTGGCCAAAATACTGGAGTTTCAGCTTCAGTATCAGTCCTTCCAATGAACACCAGGACTGATTTCCTCTAGGATGGACTAGTTGGATCTCCTTGCAGTCCAAGGGACTCTCAAGAATCTTCTCCAACACCACAGTTCAAAAGCATCAATTCTGTGCTCAGCTCTTTTTTATAGTCCAACTCTCATATCCATACATGACTACTGGAAAAACCATAGCCTTGACTAGACAGACCTTTGTTTACAAAGTAATGTCTCTGCTTTTTAATATGCTATCTAGGTTGGTCATAACTTTCCTTCCAAGGAGTAAACGTCTTTTAATTTCATGGCTGCAATCACCATCTGCAGTGATTTTGGAGCCCCCCAAAATAAAGTCAGCCACTGTTTCCCCATATATTTGCCATGAAGTGATGGGACCGGATGCCATGATCTTAGTTTTCTGAATGTTGAGCTTTAAGCCAACTTTTTTATTCTCCTCTTTCACTTTCATCAAGAGGCTTTTTAGTTCCTCTTCACTTTCTGCCATAAGGGTGGTGTCATCTGTCTAGCTGAGGTTATTGATATTTTTCCTGGCAGTCTTGATTCCAGCTTGTGCTTCATCCAGCCCAGCATTTCTCATGATGTACTCTGCATATAAGTTGTGAAAGGAAAGTGAAAGTGAAGTTGCTCAGTCATGTCTGACTCTTTGCGACCCTGTGGACTGTAGCATACCAGGCTCCTCCATCCATGGGATTCTCCAGGCAAGAATACTGGAGTGGGTTGCCATTTCCTTCTCCAGGGGATCTTCCCAACCCAGGGATCGAACTCGGGTCTCCTGCATTGCGGGCAGATGCTTTACCCTCTGAGCCACCAAGGAAGCCCACAATATAAGTTATCTCTCATTAAAACTGCAGGGATTTGTATTGAAACCATGCACATCTCTAAAAACTTAGGAAAAACACATTAGCTAATCCATCTTTACTCTTCTTACTCTGATGAGAGCTTAACATTCTAAAGGCCAGTGAGGTGGTTTCACTGTGTTGACATGTGACAATGGAAATGTCAGCTGAGGGTAACCAGTTAATGGTACTTCACAGCTATGGTTATGACATAGAGAACACCCAAAAAGGAGGAAAAGGAAGAATTAAGAATATAGAGGGAGGCCCCTGGTGGTCCAGTGGTAAAGACTCTGCACTGCTGCTTCAGGGAGCATGGATTCCATCCCTACTCGGGGAACTAAGATCCCACATACTGAGTGATTTGGCCTAAAAAAATAAAAAAATTAAAGATACAGAGGGGAACAGAGCAATACCAGGACCCCATGGCACTAAATGTTGCTGCTTATTTGCTTTACACATGTCTGCATTCTTGTCAAAGGAAGCAGATTTTTACCATTTCTACCATGGTTGACTTAAATCAATTGAAAGCTTGGGAGCGTTGTTTCTTCTTACCATTTAAAGTAAAAATAAACAGGGATTTCTCTGGTGGTCCAGTGGTGAAGAGTTCACCTTCCGATATAGGGGTGTGGGTTCGATCCCTGGTGGAGGAGCTAAGATCACACATGCCTTGGGGCCAAAAAACCCAAAACAAAACAGAAGCAATGTTGTAACAAATTAAATAAAGACTTAAAAAAAAAAAAGGTCCACATTAAAAAAAATTCTTTAAAAAAACTAAAGTAAAAACAGAAAAAATTCTTTATGTAACTGAGAAACTACTTGAACTTGAGAGAATTGTTTGCTTTTCACCTTGTCTTGGATTGTAGCCAACATTCCTGGCTGACCTTGAACCTGTTTTCAAAAGAATGTGCTTGAGAGATGTAGCCAGTGACCTTTATAAATCACTGTATAAGCTGGATGGGAAAGTGTTTACCATATTGCCTTCTTTATTAACTTAAAATTGTAGCATCTACTTGTTTTAGCTTTAGCCTTGGCGACCGGCCAACTGTTAGAATGACGCCTTACACTGCACTTGCAAATGCTTTAAAAATAAAGACCCAAGAGAACCCTACTACATTTTTCCAGTAGACTGTGATTTTTAAAGGACATCATATGTAGAAAAGAGTTCAATTAGAAAAGAGTACACTGCTTGTGTGTAAGCAAAGAAAGGCCAGCTGATGTGTCAGGAGCATGCAGCAGTTGGATGAGCTTTTTTGTTTTTGCCTTTTCCCTATCTTTACTCTGTAATTCATCACTCATTTTTATTCATGTATTCATCCATTCACTCCCTCATTCATCTGCTGGACAGATATTAGGCGCTTACCACATAGGCGCTGAAGATGCAAAAATGTATGACATCATTCCTTTGCTTGGGAGACTGGATTCAGCAAGAATCTGCACAGATGTTTAATACCGAAAACCAGTTTCTTGGGTTTTGCTAAGACTTAATGAGAGAGGCTTTGAAATGCAGATTGAAATGTGTGTGCCCTCCTTGGGGAATTGTTATTTGTGCTAAATGGGGATTATACTGTCATGGATGGGCTATGCATTCATCCCAGTCTATTGGAGACTGTGCCTTAGGGTGGGGTTTGAGAGCCTGCAAATGGGCCCTAGATTGGGGCCCGGCTTCCCCACAGCCATGGGCAGTGACACAAAGAAGGAGTCACTGGTGAAGGCAGACTCAGGGAACGTAGAGTCTGACCTGTCAGAAGCTTCAGCAGCAAGTCCAAGACAAAGAGCCTTCAGCTGGGCCAAGAATATTCATTAATTTGGCTGCACGGGATCTTTTGCGGCATGTGGGATCCAGCTCCCCGACCAGGGATCGAACCTGAGCTCCCTGCATTGGGAGCCACTGAACCACCAGGAAGGTCCCTGGGGTGGAGAAGAGGCTCTGCCCGTCAGATGTATTAACTAATTACAGCTGTGTTTTGCATTTCGTTTTGTAGCTCATTTTGCTGCTGTGAACAACTGCTGGGGGTCTGTGTACACTCTCAGCCTGAATTCTCTCCAGAATTTTAAAATGTGATATTTTCATTTATATTATGTTGCTAATTAATAAGATGAATAAAAATCAATACAAGTTATTATGGGTTGCAGGAATGACCACCATATGTCTAACACCAGTGTTAATGCTAAAGTCAGCACTTGGATTTAGGATTTTGATGGTTCTGATATCAGTTATTTTGGAGCCGTTGAGAAAGTGGCCGAGGCACCCTGAATGGTACAAGATGCGATGCACTGGGTCAAAACAAGGTTAAATGATGCCACACAAAGGTGTCCTGAACCTGAAGAGAGGAAAATGGTGGTGGAGTCACTGCATTGTATAACAGAAAGTAATGCAGTATTATAGGATTTTGTCTGAGCCTGTACACTGTTCCAAGCGGCAGGTTAGTGTCAACAGAACAACCCTGTCCTTCATAATAAGTTAATGGGGTTATTTCAGAATTCCAGTGGGTTCATAATTTTGCAGTATTTTGTTTGTAAACATGGTTTGGTTTTATAATTGTAAATGAGTTCTGAGCATGAGAAGTTTCTACTTGGTTTTATGTGTGTATACATTTAAGTCACCATTTTAAAGAAAGGTTTTACTGAGGGGGTTTGTGAGAATGTTTCTACTTAAGGTCTATAATTCATGTTTGGGAAACTTTTGAGAAAAGACTACAGTTGATAATGCTTAGCAGCTTTCCCTCAAGCCTCGCCTAATTCTTCTTTTTAAAAATTTTTTATTTGACTGCTCCAGGTCTTAGTTGTGGACTGTGGAATCTAGTTCCCTGACCAAGGATTGAACCCTGGCCACCTGCATAGGGAGTGTAGAGTCTTATAACCACTGGACCACCAGAGAAGTCCCTCCTCTAATCCCTGAGGTTAATACTTTATTTAATGTGCTGAGCAAAAACAATGCCTTTGACACAGTCACAGACACTCTTTAAAATTTAAATAAATTTTGAATAATAATATATCCATATGGTTCAAAAAAGCCACAGATGATATTATTATAAGTCAACTATGTGCGTGCATACGTGCTAAGTTGCTCCTGTCGTGTCAGATTCTTTGCGTCCCTATTGGGCTATTGGCCATAGCCCACCAGGCTCCTCTGTCTGTGGGATTCTCCAGGCAAGAATACTGGAGTGGGTTGCCATACCTTCCTCCAGGAGATCTTCCTGACTTAGGGATCAAACCCTTGTCTCTTATGTCTCCTGCGTTGGCAAGCGGGTTCTTTACCACTAGTGCCACCTGGGAAGACCATAAATCAACTATACTTCAAAATTTTTTTTAATAAAAAAAATTATTTAAAAATCCAAAGATGTTTAAAGACCTACAGTGGAAAATATCTCATCCCTGTTACTCTTGGTAACCACTGTATTCATGTTTCGTGTATCCTCTTCAGATACTTTTTGTACATTCAAGCAAAAACCAAACCTAGCTTTACCCCACGCTTTCCCAGCCCTTGGTACAGAAAGGTTTCCTGTACTACAAGACCCTTTCAGTGAACATGTATCTTCCTGTAGCAGGACACAATGGCTTGCCTAAAAAGTTCATTTGTGTTTTTCTGTAAAATAGTATGAAAAAACCTGAATGAACTTTTTGGTCAGTCCAATAGAATGTTGTCATTCTTTTCTTTTTTTTGGTATGGCTGCTTATTATTCCATCAATACTATCATTTATTTAACCTCTTCCCTATTAGTAAACTTTTTTGATGTTTTCATACATTTACTATAAAAGTAATGCTGCTGTAAATAACTATGTCCATGTCATTTAGCCAAGTAAAACATATATCTGTAGGACAAACTCCAAGAAGTGAAATTGCAAGGCCATTGGGTCCATTTACTTGGAATTTTGATAACTTTGCCAAATCACCCATCCTTGAATTTTGCTCTCCCATGCAGTGTGTGAGGAATGCCTATTTTTCCAGTCTTGTTCAAGGGAATGTGTTATCAGACTTTGGATTCTTACCATTCTGATAAGTAAAAATGGTATCTCAGTGTATTTTTAATTTACATGTCTCTTATGAGTGATGTTGAACATTTTTCATCTATTTACAAGCTATTTCTGTTTTCTCTTCTGTAAACTGTTTTTGTTCTTTGCCTTTTTTTTTTTATTAAGTAGCTGCTCTTTTTCTTATCAATATTTAGCAACTATTTTTAGGGACATGAGCCCTTTAAAAGATCTGTGACTAAGTTGCATCTTTTGTTTGCCCCCAGTTTGTCCTTTGACTTAATGTATGGTATTTTTGCCATGTGGAGGTTTGGGGCTTTTATGAATATGGCTTTGAAAAAAAAAAAATGTTTTCTGAATTGTGAGGCGTGGCTAGGAAGCCTTCCCACCCGCAGATTCAAAGGGAATTATAAAAAAAAAAAAAAAAAAAAACACAAGAACTTTTAAAGACACTGACTCACCAGTGCTTAGTTTAGCCTCCTGGACTGGGTTGTATCATAGCCCCATGACCTTGGCACTCACCATGGCTCATCCTGGGTCATTCTTGTCTATAGCATAGCTTTGGAGACTTAAAGCTGGATAAGGGTATTTTCAGTTGTCTATGGAACCAGTAACAGACCAACTCTGTCCTTAGCCTGTATCATATTTCTTTTTCTTGGGCATTTTTTTGAGAGGGTAGTAAAAGGGAAGGATAGAGCAGAAATGGCCTGCTGACCCTGAAAATGTGGTGACCTTCCACTGATCATCCCTGTTTGCATCAGTCAGGCCATTTCACAAATATACCAGCATTTGTTATTTTTGTGATTTTTGTTGTTGTTGTTGTTACCTGTTTTTTCTTTCTTTCCAGAAAGTCATACTACTTGTGTGGTTAAAAGGTAGCACTTTGATCATTAACCTTGACATTTTTATGGAGCCTATGCATTAATATTTTTTGATTCCAGTTGTTCTAAGGGCCTGTCTAGATTGGAAGGAAGCTATCAAAGACTGGAAAGTAACAATGTGAATCAGTTAGTTGGAGCCTGACTCTGTTGGTGATGCCTTCTCATATTAAATCCTTCAAAGAAGACCGTAATGATTAAGTTGTAAAGTATGGTGTAGTGTGTGTAGTGACCTTATCATCTTTTCTTTATGCCAGCCCCCCGGGACCTGGAGAAGAGAAGCTGTGAGTGTATGGCATAGAGGCATAGAAGGGGTAATTACTGGGAATTATTAGAGTTTGTAATTCAGAACGCCATAACCACTGAGACATAGTCAGGCCTTTGTTATTTGAAAGAACTCTAATGAGTAGGTACCATGATTTCCATCATGCAATGTAATTTAATAGTCTAAGAAAATAAAAAGCTCCCCCCCACCAAAGGAGGTTGAAAGAAATAAAGAAGAGGGAGGCAAAGAGGCGGGCAAGGGGGAGAGAGGGAGTGAGACATGATGAGAGAGAACCCCAAAGTGTCATTAGCCATGATTCAGTGACTGGGGAGGAGACGTAACAGCCCAGTGGTCTGAGAAGGAAGGATATGGGGAGCACACTCAGACAAGATGGTGTTAGGAGGCTTTTCAAAGTAAAATGAAAACAAACAGATAACTCCAGCATGGAGCAGAAAATAAGGGTCTGTTTTAATAACAGTCAAAAAGTGAAAAGACAGTATAGAATGGTACCACTTTTAAGAATTATAGTTAGGTCAAAATCATAGCATTACCTGTCATGTATTATTTGCCATATTCTCCACTAAGCCAAAGGCTTCTTAAGATCAACATAGCATTGCCATGACCCAGTCCAGCACCAGATATATGTTAAGTCACTGTGTAAATGTTTGCTGGGTGAACAAATGATTGGATGATAAATGAATATTTAGGTCTCTGACCTCAGTTCAGTCTGAATAAATATATTTTTGGTCTTGGTTTTATTATGACCATGATTTACCTGTTTGTAGAAACAGATGCAAAGGTTAATGGAAAGGATTTCAACAACCACACTTGGGTGTGGTTTGCATTGCCCCTGCTCATTCTGTATTTCTGAGGCATGTGCCCACGGTCTCATCCATCAAATAAGGATAAGAGTTGCATTCATGTCATCGGATATTGTGAGGATTAATTTAAAAATGCATGTAAAGTGATTAGGGTAGCAATACCATTATTGGTGTTGTTTGGTGGTTGTTTTAAGGTCAGTTGGGAAAATATATGTGTATGCTTGACATATACAGTATATTTCATTCCATTTCTCCAACCAGAGTATAAACAAGTCTTCTAATGGAAATTTGAACTCTGTTCCCCAGGCCCTTGAGACCTTTAGAGTCTTTCCCACCTTTTGGGTCTATCTGCATTGCCAGTTAGGTGTCAGGGTAATTCTGGAAACTTCCTTCGAAGCCTGGTCTCTAGTATGATCATTTATCTCAGAGGGAAAGCACTTTCTAGGAACAAGCTGTGCTGTGGGCAGGCTAGCTGGACCACTGTGGCTCCCCTCTGGGTGTTCCCACAAGAGCTGGTCCCCGGTCTCAGTCACAGGGTCCATCATTCCATTCTGGAGAATAAACAGAAAACACTAAACTTGTGAGGCCTGAACTTGCCAGTATTGTCGGAAGCTTTGGGGCCACCTGGGAAACCCCTCTTGAGGGTTAGTCCCTTCCGGGAGAAACTGGATTAAGAAGGCTTCTCCCTAATAGAAATAAAAACAGCAGAAAATGTACCACTTTCCCTGGAGTGGCCAATGTTTCTACCCATGGAACACAGTAGTACTGAGTTTCTCTTGCTGCACCTACCAGTCCAAGGCCCTTGTCATCCTGTGTGTGGGAAGCAGGTTAGTGGACTTGCTTGGACAGGTAAATGGATCCTGGCTTCACTTGCTTAATGTCTCTGAGCCTCCACTTGCTCATCTGTGAAATGGGGATTTCACCTGGGTTTTTGCAAGAATTAAAGTGGTGATTTTGTATAAGGACAGTTACTAGTATAAAGGGGCTCAATAAATCACCTTCTTCTCATAGTTTTCTAACTGGCTTTCCTGCTTCTGTTACCCTTTCCCTAACAACTACACGCTGTCATCAGAAGGGTTTCTACACAATCTGTGTGACTCCCTGCCCCTCCTCCAGTCCCGGAATTTTCATTGGTAGAATAAAGTCCAGACGGTGCAGCACAGGGCTGCCCAACCACAGTCTGATCTCTATTCCAAAGCTGCGGTCACTCCCCAAACATGCCTTGGACCTTCCCACTGTGCTGGGTCACCTTGCCACACTCAGGCAGGCAGCCTCCTTAGTCAGGACTGTCATGGAACACTTATACCAAGCGCCATGGGCTGGCTGAATGTTCCATACGCCTTCTCTGCTTTAATCACCACCACAACCCCATCAGGAGTACTATCATCTTCATTGTATGAATGAAGAAATTGTGACTTTTCCAAAGTATATATTACCCGGCTTCAAGGTCATGACCCTCGGATGCAGTCAAATGGGGATTCCACCCACGTTCTTGGTGCTTTTTAGTGCTGTCTTCTTCCAAGCCCAGCTCCAGGACGCTGTGCGGAACACTCTTGAGTGAGCACCCCAGCTCTGGGGGATCACCCTGGAGGTCCGTTCTGTGTACCTTTGAACTAACTGGGCCAATGAGCATTTTACTGGTTGCTGTTTCTGTGTGCTGCTTCTGCCTTCCCAGCTGGGTCCTCAAAGACAGCGGAGATCGGTTATGTTTCCAGTGGCCAGCCTCATCTCCATGGCGGCTCGGTGTCCGTTTCACGATGACAGAGATGGAAACCGTGCCTCCACGAGTGGGACCGTATTCATTCCCTCACCTCTTCTAGGCACTCAAAACCGTGATGATTGTTTACTAAGATTCAGAATATAACCATGACCGGCACTTTTTCACCCACTGCTCAGTCTCCTTCGTAATGTGAGATGGAAGAGCTGTGATCTACAGCCCCTTTCATGCTGTAAAATCAAACTTTTTTTTTAATCCTGCATATATTACATAAACAAGATACTCCACGGTTCATGTAGAGTGTCATCTTGCTTGAACAATATGTTACCTGGATTTACCCAGCAACTCTGGGAGATGGGCAGGGAACATAAATGATCCCTGACTTAGTGGCAGTTAACTGTAGCTCAGAGAGTCCGAGTGACTTGTCTGAAATCACACAGCTCGTGAGTGGGGAAGTGGGAACTTGAATCCACCACCTCCAATTACTTTGCACAACACTGGGTGGGCCCTGCCATGTTAGAAACATTCCCATTCCCATCAAGGAGATAGACTCATGCCATCTAAACATTTCCCGTGTATTCCTGGCACTCTCACAAATTTAAAAGAGCTTAGTTTTGTTTGTTTGTTTTTTCCTAGGAGGTTTCCCTGATGACCTTTTTGGAAATTATTTGAAATAGGTATATTGGTAATTTCTTAATCATTTGTCTTGCTTACTATGAACGCGTTCAGTGACTGTGGTCATTTACTCACTGGGCCTTCTGGGGAGGCACTGGTTACATGAAGGCTCTGATTCACATTTCCTCAGTGTCCATTCAGAGGAACACGGACTAAGGATCTCAAAACATTTACAAGGAGGGGATTTTTCTGTCCTAATAAAAATTTTCCAAGAACAAGCCCAAAGAGAAGTAAAGATCAGGCACATGTCACATGAGTTACCTCCCGATGTACACAGTGAATATAGCCAGATGTACTATTTTCCTATAAAAAAGAAAGCATATGTACATAGCATTTAAATAAAATAAAGCATGTTTAGTGTAACTTTGTAGGCAAATTCTTGGAAAACTCCATACTATCAGTTCAGTTGAATGAGGTCAGTATGTATCAAAATTAAATGTATAGAAATTTTGTAATGTGGTCTTAATCTGAAATGTTTATTGTGCTTTGTTTAGTCTAATCAAGAGCTTTCCACCTATTTTCACATCAAGGCACGCTTAGGAAATGGTTCCCTGATGGTTCAGATGGTAAAGAATCCGCCTGCAGTATGGGAGATCTGGTTTTGATCCCTGGGTTGGGAAGATCCCCTGGAGGGGGGAACTCCAGTATTCTGGCCTAGAGAATTCCATGGACAGAGGAGCCTGGCAGTACAGTCCATGGGATTGCAAAGGGTCAGACACCACTGAGGAGAAGGCAATGGCACCCCACTCCAGTACTCTTGCCTGGAAAATCCCATGGATGGAGGAGCCTGGTGGGCTGCAGTCCAGGGGGTCGCTAAGAGTCGGACATGACTGACCGACTTCACTTTCGCTTTTCACTTTCGTTCATTGGAGAAGGAAATGGCAACCCACTCCAGTGTTCTTGCCTGGAGAATCTCAGGGACTGGGGAGCCTGGTGGGCTGCCGTCTATGGGGTCACACTGAAGCGACTTAGCAGCAGACACCACTGAGCGGCGTTCACTTTTCACTTTCAGGATATGCAGCACACGTGGGGTCAGGCCCCACTCAGCCGCCCCCAGGGCTGAGGAGCCTGTGTGCTGCCCCTCGTGTGTCACTGGTCCTGGGCACCACCTGGGAAGCCCGGTCATGACAGGGAGTTGAGGGCTGGGCGCCGGCCCATCCTGAACCCTGCTTTGCTGTCTCAGAAAATGCACTAGCTGCACCCATTGGAAAGCTGGAGTGCGTGAAGCACAGGCCTCCGCCATTCACAGAATCTTCATGCTTTGACAGAGCCGTGGAAAGGATCTGTTTTCCTGATCTGCGTGCTAGATTTCAGAGGCCCTGGCTCTCAACCAGCAAAGGAGAAGTTCTGAAGCTGGAAGCGCGGTGTTGGGATGCCTCACTCTGCCTGCTTCTCAGCGGGGCCTTGGCCTCACTCAGCACCATGAGTCCAGCGTCTTTCTTGCTATTTCTGGTTGTAGCTGACACACTGCTGGGAAATTAGTCTGCAAGCTGTAAATGAGATATTGTCACAACAGGGAAAGGGGAGTCGTGTCGTAAAGCATAAAGGCTGGTGAATTAGCTGTCAAGGAAGAGTCATGAGCATTCTAGAATCATCTATGTACTAGCGCTGGAACAGGAAGCCTGTGCAGTTTGAAGAAGCATCTTCCATATTGTTCATTTCCAACTGGACATTTTTTAAAACTTGGACTTTCCTCTTTCCCTCTCTTTCTCCCTCTTGTCTCTTTCAATACAAGTGACAGAAAATTAGGGCCAAAATCTTCTGTCTGTATCTTCTGGTTTGAGGGAACATATGCTGATTCTTCCAGTCAGGATGTTTAGGATTGAATAAAAGAATCTAAGGAAGAGAGTGTGGAACTTCTTTACGTGTTTTCAAAAAAGCGTATTGGTTGAGAAACACTGGCATAAAAGGAGTTCCTGCCTGTTACTATCTTTTTTTCAAAGTTTTGAAATGCTGATTTTCATGTAATCCTTGGGTTTCCCTGGTGGCTCAGACAGTAAAGTGTCTGTCTGCAATGCAGAAGACACAGGTTTGATCCCTGGGTTGGGAAGATCCCCTGGAGAAGGAAATGGCAGCCCACTCCAGTATTCTTGCCTGGAAAATCCCATGGACGGCGGAGCCTGGTAGGCTATTGTCCATGGGGTTGCAAAGAGTCGGACACGACTGAGCAACTACACTTCTTCACTTCACTTCATTCTTATATCGCATATTGTGTTTCATTACATCCAACAATAGAAATTCAAATTGGAAGATTTTTTTTTTTTTTAAGCCACCCCTGCAGGACAAGAAGCAAGAGTTAGAACCATACATGGAACAGCAGACTGGTTCAGAATCAGGAAAGGTGTATGTCAAGGCTGTAAATTGTCACCTTGCTTATTTAACTTATATGTAGAGTAGCACATTATGCAAGATGCTGGATTGGATGAATCACAAGCTGGAATCAAGACTGCCAGAAGACATAGCAACGCTAAACTCATTTTGAGTTGGCATGGTTTAAGTGAGCATGGTGCAGTTAATGTGTGTGTATATATCTGTGTGCATATGACATGTGTGTGTATACATCTGTGTGCGTGTGTCACTTTTGCTTGGAGATTAAAAAGCAAGGCCCAGAAGATGTAATTCTGGGTGAAGGAAACAAAGCCTGACTTGCACTACTTTCATTTTCCCCATGCGTGAATAAGATAATAATATAAAAAATAATTCCCCCTACCTTTCATATTTCTTCCATCTCTGCTTGAAGATACAGTGAGTCAGTGACATTCATAAAATCACATAGTTGGTTTGCAACCTCCTCTATGTCTATTATGTCTGGTTGATAGCATGAAAAAAGAACAGTATCTTGGAAATGACTTTGAAATCACTTAGCAAAGAAGCCCTCCAATCCCCATCCACTGTTTTTCTTATTGCCAGTGATCCTTTTTTCTTTTTTTGCCATCCATTATTGATATTTTTCAGAGAGATTTATAAGGACTTTTGAGGCCATCCTTGAACTATTTCTGAAGAAATTTTAATTGGGTTTAATATATTCCATAAGGGACTCACCTACATTTGCAGGTCATTTACATATATTGAAAAATACATCAGGTCATAATACACAGTCTGATGAAATAAGGGCATTACTTGCCACTGCAGAACACCATCTTTGCAAAGTCAAATCATCGTTGGCAGGTTTGTTGGTCTGACTTCTCCCACTTGTTGGTGGGAGATGTTCTGGTGCCATGAGGTTCTGTTTATTTTCCCATCTTCCCAGCTCGGTTTTCTCTTTAAAGCTTTATCTGGACCTTAGGTGAAGATTACTTTCACTTGATCCATCACACACTGAAATGTCTCTGTGAAATAGCCCTTAGTCTTGTCCAGGTGACTTGAGGCTAAGCTAGAACCGAGATTCTTCTGAAGAGGGCTTGTGGGTGGAGTTGGATGCTCTCAAAGTGAAAAAATCGAGACAAAATGTCCAGTGATGGAGCCAGGCTGCTACTGTACCTCTCCCCTGTAAATAGCCTGACTGTTTTAATTACAGTTCTGCAGCCGCTATTTTTATCTGTTCTGGAATATTTGGATGCACAGCTGGAAAGCGTATTATTAAACTGCTGTTAATGCCTTGACATTTTCTTATATAACACTTGCCTTGCTGTCGTTCAGAATAGAACATTTATTCACAGTCCGTCTTAGATGGAGCCAGATGGAGTAAGGGTTTTAGTTGGACACTTCTGGTTACAAGGACCAGAGACGCAGGTCACCGCGGGTACCTGGATTCCTTGCCAGGATACATGTGACCTGGACCCAGGCCTGGAGACCCAACAGGAGGCCTGTGACAGTGAGAAGTGGCTCCCGCCTTCCCCTCAGCTCGCTGTCTTGGGTCCTGCTCATCTGCCCTCTACATTTCTGCTCTTCTCTAGAGGCTACCTGGCTTCCTCAGCCTCTGCCTTGTATCTTTTCTTTAGCTCAGTGGTTTTGCCTCTGTGACATCTGGCTTGTTTGCTGCCGTCCCTTGTCATGGGATTCTTTCAGCTTCCATCGGTAGCTGCTTGGCTTTGCTCATCGTCTGTCTCAGCTCAGATTCCCTTAAGATGAGGGGATGGACTGGCCAGGCTCATCTCATACTTAGGTCACACTCAAGCCCTGTGGTTTTGCCCTGGCCATCCTCTCTGGTGAAAGGCAGCCTAACTTGGTATAGTGTGCCATTGCTCCTGTTCACCTCCGTGCGTGGCGTGAATCCTAAGGAGAGCCAGTTCTTAGGCTGACCAGTGCCCATGACAGAAAATAACAGGAGCTGATTGGTTACAGTCATATCTTTTGTGAAGTTTTAAGGCAGGATTTTCATCATGATATTTTATATTCCCTTATTAATTCTTTTATTATAGCTTTATTATAATATATGTGCATTGTCAATAATTATGAGTACAAAGTTTTACAAAGTATAGTTCCAACAGCATAATTATTACTTTGAAAAATACAGTTCTAATAGTCGAAAAAGAATTCCTCATTCCTCCCCTGTGGAGCATCTCTTCATACTGCTGTCATTCCCCCAAAGAGAACGGTTATAAACAGTTTGATCCTTCTAGCCATTTCTTGTGTAGGTATAAACGCATATTGCCTGATTGTTTGCCTTGCTTATGTGTAGCTAAAGGCAACACCGGGGATACTTAAAATATAATGAATACTCAGTGATGAAAGTAGCGAAACTAATTTCATTCATTTAACTTTTATGATTTTAAATTTAGGACTATAATCTTCTGATTTAAGATAAGCTAGTTGTGAAACACCTAGTCACTACAACTGAGTTAAGCCCCATATGTATGAATATGTATCAGTTTGTTGTATTCTGGGCTTTATATACTAAAGGGGAAAAAAAATGAAGTTTTAAAAAAATGTCTAAAAGGACAGACCCCTGTCCATTGGAGTGTGTTTTGAGAATGCCGTTCATTCCAATATTGACCCCTAGCTGGCATATTGCATCCTAGCAACAAGATTACTAACCTGTGGTTGTGAAGGAACAGCTTTAATGTAAACACAGTAACCATCTGTTTACTTGATGCCTTGATCTCTTTGAGTAAAAAAAGCCCAGAATAGAAGATTGGAAGTAATTGAGACAACAACAACAAAAAAATTTATATCATAAAAATATTGAATGTACATTTGAGAAACTTTTAGAAACTTTTAAACAGCACAAAAGGAAGTAAACTTGTTTTATCCACCAATATGTTCATTTTTGTAATCTTTAAAAATGTTATAATTCATAGCATCGACAATATTGTCCTTATAACTTGACAGTTACATATAGAACATATAGGACAAAAATTAGAGCTTTGTGGTTTTTTTTTTCACATAGCATACTAAATATGTTTTGCCATCTCATTAAATAATTATTTGAGGATATGACTTTAAATGTCTAAATATTGTATAGGTGTCCTGTAATATATATAGACATTCTAGATCACTGACCATGAATGTAATTTTTAGTCCACAACTGTTTCTATTGTTTAGTCGCTAAGTCGTGTCCAACTCTTTTGTGACCCCATGGAATGTAGACTGCCAGGCCCCTCTGTCCATGGAATTCTTCAGGCAAGAATACCGAAGCAGGTTGCCATTTCCTTCTCCAAGGGGTCGTCCTGTCCCAGGGATCAAACCCGTGTCTCCTGCATTGGCAGGCAGATTCTTTACTGCCCAGCCACAAGGGACGTGATACTATTTCACTACGGAGAAAGGTTTGCTGTATTAGAAGGAAGGTGGGCTGTTGTTTTGGGACAGTAAGTGGCTTCTGCAAATTCAGCCCACCCGACAGAAGGGGTCCTAGGACCATCGCACTCAGGTTTCCTCGAGCTGCTGGGTGTGGCTTGTCTCTTAGAAGCAGTGGGCTTCTCACCAGTGAACTGTTCCCAGCAGCACCGAAAGGACTCCTGCATCCTTGCTCTCATGCCTGACCTTGGCTGACCTTGAGTCATCAGTTTCAGGTATTTAGACCTACTTCTGTAGACAAGATGAGAATCAGTATACCTTCTCATCATATAAATATCATGAATATGCATCTATCTTCCTCTTCCTGGGTTGAGAGCTTATTTGAGGAATTGGATCACCCAGGTGCCTCGGGTGCTTCTGAACAAATCCAGTCCATTGTCCTCATTGGTCTAGATCCGAGTAGACCTGAATCCCTGATTAAAGTCTGAGAACAACAAGCTTGTCTGTGGAGATGACGTCACCACTGCACTGCCAGGGTCAGGAGCGCTCCCTGGATGTGTGGTCCACGCTGGCGCACAGGGACCCACTCTTAGAAGGGCCCAGGGCTTGGTTTACTACTGTGGCTGTCTAGGAATTCCTAAGAATTTTTGACATAGAGTACCTGCATTTCGTTTTGCACAGGGCCACAAATTGTGTTATTGGTCTCAGCGATAGTGTGAAGTACAGTATTAAAGAGAGATTTTAACGGTTCCTTCTCAGACACCACCTCCGAAGAGAAGGAAAAATCAATTCCACCTGCACTCCCTTTTCTTCAGGAGAAGAAGGTGCATGTGACTTTAAGAGACTGGCCTGCAGGGTGAAGTGGAGCAACTCCTGTAAGACTTGGCCTTCCAGGGTGCTTGGGAGGTTTGAGCAGCTCAGAACTAATTGGCTACTTGACAGAGGCTCCGCAGGCGAAATGCTCTTCCGATTTCGGATTTCTGCCCTGTTTGTTTAATTGTAAACCAGCCTGTGTTTTATCTTTTGTGGCAAATATGAACATATATTTTGAGCCCTAACTTTTCTGGGCACAAAGACCCTGCGATCCAGAATTAGTTTGAAACACTGCAGAAGGGGTGCCCCGCCTCTCTGAGCCTCATCATTCAACCCCCTTGAGCCTGCTCCCCTCTTGGTAAGAAATGAGTCAACGGTCTCTTCAGAGATCTCCAAATCGGCTAGTTGAGATTCTTCACACTTGTACTTATTGTTTACTATTTTAAAAAATTGAAGTAGAGTTGACATACGATATGTTAGTTTCAGGCTGGTTCTCCTCACTTTTAAACCCAGGCCCCTTAAGATAAATGTAGGACACAAACCTCATGCCTTTCCTTATTCATGTACTGGGGCCTCCCAGGTGGTGCTAGTGGAAAAGAACCCGCCTGCCAATGCAGGAGATGTAGGAGACGCAGGTTCGATCCCTGAGTCGGGAAGATCCCCTGGAGGAAGGACATGGAAACCCACTCCAGTATTCTTGCCTGCAGAATCCAATGGACAGAGGAGCCTGGCCGGCTACAGTCTGTCTGGTTACACAGATTCGGACACGTATGAAGCAACTTAGCACATAGCACGTTCTTGCTTTCAAGGGAGAAATGATTTTGTGCAATTTTATTTTAGTTTGCAGTGGCAGAGCGATAACTTTTCATTTCTCAAATAAAAAGTTATAGAATTAAATGCACTCTTTATACGTGATTCTAATAAACATAGACCGTCTAGCCTTCCCTTCACCAATGCAGTGCTATTTAAAGTGCCTGTTTTGCAACCTTTTTGTTTCAGCTGCCTTGAGCTAAAGAATAGAAATTGAGATTAAGCATTTAGAAAGCTGGAGCCATTTGTCTGTTAAATAATGAAAAAATCAGAGGTTTTTATTTTCTTTGTCTCTTTTTATATTCTGTAGCTATATTTTAGTATTTCACGGGCTCTGTACTTTACAAAAGTCTCAGTCTGCAACATACTGGAAACCGGAAACAAACTGATTCTTACCAGGAATCAAGTACTGTCCTAATTGACAGAATCAGCAATGTATTTCCTCCATTAGCAGAATTCTCATAATTCATCTTTCCACAAATGGTAACAAGGTCTTGTGTGTGTGTGTGTGTGGATGTGTGTGGGTGTGGGGGTGTGTGTGTGTGTGTGTGTATGGGCTCCCTTCCCTCTAGTAACTTGTCCTGCGGCTGTGCTCAGTCGTGTCTGACTGTTTATGACCGTATGGACTGTAGTTTGCCAGGCTCTTGTGTCTATGGAATTTTCCAGGAAGAACACTGACGTGGGTTGCTATTTCTTCCTGTGGTGGATCTTCCCAACCCAGGGATTCAGCCTGCAGTTCCTGTGTCTCCTGCATTGGCAGGCAGATTCTTTACCTCCAGAGTCACCTGGGAAGCCCCTGACTTGCTTATTTCACTGCAGTTGTGATATACACCTGGCTGGACAGTGTAGGTGAGAGGGGAGAATTGTGAGTGGCCTGTTTCTACCAGTAATCATGGTTTGAACCATGTTGAGAAACCGTTTTCTACCTAAATATGCTTAGAGGAGTTGGAAAATAAGCAACATTTATGAAAACAGAACACTCCCAGAGTGTTCTGAGCTGCAAGTAGAATCCCAGCTTTGGACTGGTCTCTGCCTTTGAGCCAGCAGTACTCATGTCTGAGAAAGACTGTTAGAGTCTTTGAGGTTGTTGACACCGAGAAACACATTGTCTCCATCTCCAGCCGCAGCCACCTCACCCCACTAAACCTCCAGGACCCTTACCTCCTTCGGCGGAGACCAGCCATCGCCTGGATTTCTCTCTCACACCCACTGTGACTGGCCTGCAATAGCCCAGGTGGGCCATCACACGGGGGGCGTTACAAGCTCAGGTGCAGGTATAGGTAGGGAACCAACTCTCGCCTGGCAATTCCAGCCTTTCCCTTCCAGGCTGTCGACACATGCCAGTTCCTTCATCTCCTGGTCTCCTGGCCTGTATGGTAGTACAAACAGTGTTTACCAACCTATGTGGGGGATGCAGCAGTTGAAATTGACTAAATCTTTGAGTTTTCTTATGTTTTTTGGCAACAACTGCTAATCTCTGGACTACTTCCCAAAAGTAGGAGAATGGAAAGACGATGCTTTCCCTAAATAGTAATAGCTGTAGTCTTGATCCAGCTTCATTCCAGATCATTGTCAATATTCATTAAAAAGTGACAGATTACTTCCAGAGATTAGAGAAGTTAATTTCCCATGATGAATTTCAGTTTCAAATCTGAGTTTGGTCTGTATCACCCCCCCTCACTCTCTGAGATGGGATTTTCTAGCCTTTTTCTCAAGTCTTGGTCCCCTTTTCTTGTCTGATTCATAGGCAAATGTAATTATTTATGGCCAGTTTACTAGAACTTGTTATATTGGGGCCTGTGGGACAGATATGAATAAACTCTGAAAATAATTCTTGGTTTCTCCCAGTGTCCATCAGGTTGAAAACTTTGTGGCCTGTTTTGTAAATATTCAGCACGATGTGGGGGCATTATTCCAAGCTTCGGGAATTCCAGAATAAATAAGGCTGTGCCTGCCTCAAGGAACTCACAGCCCAGTGGGAAGAAACCACTTTTTTCCCCATTAGGAAGCAGTGTGATAGTTGCCTTAGTAATGTGAAGTGCAAAGTGGTTAGCAGATCACAGACAAGGGAGTAGTTAATTGTTAGGAGATTTGGGAGTGTTGAGAGGATGGGGAGAGTGTGTGAAAAGGGTAAAACAAATGCTTTAGGTGACTTGACCTGGTTATTGAGGAAGAAAGAAAAAAAGGCATTCCAGATCAAGTAAAACAACTTGGGCAAAGCCTCGAAGGCTTTAGAAACAAACAAGCAAACGAGATTTATTCAGAGAAGTGTAAAAATTATGATATGGCTGGTGTTGATATATAAATCTATCAGCAACTGCTTCTAGGTAATTGTTTAAGTGTGTGTGTGTGTGCGCGCGTGCACAAGTTTCTCAGTTGTGACCAGGCTCCTTTTTCCATCTACTGCCCAGGCAAGAATACTGGAGTGGGTAGCCATTTCCTTCTCCAGGGGATCTTCCCGGCCCAGGGATGGAACTGGGGTCTCCTGCATTGCAGGCAGATTCTTTACCATCTGAGCCATCAGGGAAGCCCTGTTATCGGTTAAGTGCTTTCTGCCTGTTATCACAGTCCACCTAAGTGCTAAGACATACATGCTGGGTACCAGTGACATAGAGGCAGCAGCGGGAGAAGGACAGATGGGAGCCTGTGACCTGTAGAAACTTACATGGGAAGGAAAAAGAGGGCCTTGCAAATACTGATCCCAAGGTCTTGCATTTATATAGAACAAATACAGAGACGTAAATCCAAATGTAACAGAGAAGTAAATCCGAGTATATTGCCTCTTTGGCTTTAAAAATATCTGGGTGTATTTGCTGAAGTGAATTGAAATCCAGTGTATATGAGTGGAAGCCTCTAAATAGTAAACTCTGAATTTCTGACCTAGAAATTTCAGCAAATGTCAGCACAGTAAGAAAGGTAAGTAACTCAGAAGAGGGAACTGGAATGACCAATAAACAGGGAAGAGATACCCAAACTCATTAATCATCAGAAAATGCATATTTCAAGAACAGATACTGTTTCTCACCCTTGAGATGGGTGAAAAATTTTTTTTAATTTCATAATACAAAGTGTTGGAGATATTAAGGATAAACAAATATTCTCTCCCTTCCCTGGTATAATGTCAATTTCCTGGTATGAGTGTAAATTGCCACAATCACTTTGGAAAGCAGTTTTGTAATAACTAATAAGGCTTCAACACACATGTGGGCTATGACCCAACAATTTCATTTTAAAGAAAGTGCTTACATACTTAAGGATCATGTACAGAGAATGACTGCAGTGCCCATTATAGCCAAAAAAAAAAAGATAAACCCAAATGTTCTTTATTAGGAAAATAGGTAAGTTACAGTGTATTTAAATAGCAGACTATTACACAATATTCAAAATGAATGAATCAGATTTATAAGAATAACCTGGTTAATTTTTACAAACATATCATTGGGTAAAAAAAAGATTGCAGAAAAATATCAGCTCTATCATTAATGTAAAATTTTAAATGTACATCAGTGCTAAATTATTGATACCACATATGTATACGTGGGGGCCAATAAAAGTATAAGGACGTGGATGGGAAGAGTAAAATTACTGGAGGGATTTGGGTGCCCCCTTGGCTGGGGGGGGGAGGGAAATACTGGAGGGTGTGAATGGGGAGGAAAATAGGATTGAAGGGAACACAAAGAGGGGAGCTTTGCTGGGTTTGTGATGTTTTCTTTAAAACAACAACCAACAACAAAACCCAAGGACTTCCCTAGTGGTTAGGACTTCACCTTCCAATGCAAGGGGTTTGACTTCTGGTGGGGGAGCTGAGATCTCACATGCCTCCAGGCAAAAACAAACAAACCAACCAGCAAAGCATAAAGCAAGCAATATTGTAAAAATTCAATAAACACTTTAAGAAAGGTTGACATCAAAAAAATCTTAAGCAGATAAGACCAGTTGTTAACATCAGAGTGGTGGGATGTGTATTTTATAATTTTCAGGGTTTTTCTGTCTTTTTGAAGTATTTCATGAAACAATGGTGCTCAGTACATACTGGGCACTCTTTTGAGTGATACTGTTCTTCTTATTTTTGATTGTGCTGGGTGGCTTGCGGGATTTTAGTTTCCTGACCAGGGATTGAACCCGGGGGCAACCACAGTAAAAGCACTGAGTCCTAACCACTGGACCGCCAGGGAACTCCCTAGCAGGTGCTATTGTAGCTTCAGCAGCCAGCCCATTCCCCAGACTGCTCCAGCAGGGTCTTTGTAGGGCTGCCTTTGACAGGCCAGAAGGCTGAGGGAATGAATAGAGGGAGGCCGAGAGAGCTGTAGGTCTTGTCCACTTTGACATTAAATTATCCCAGGTCATCAGCAGATGGATTGATTGTTGCCACGGGCACATCTGTGGGTGTCGCACCCTCCCCCGGCACATCCCTCCCTCTGAAGGGTGAGGGGCTGCCCAGGAGTGAAACTGCCTCTTGTCTGCAACGCATAGTACACACAGTGGGGGGAGGCCTAAAGGTACCAGTTTTGCAGAGTGTTTTCTGAATCTCCTTGAAAACAGCACTTTAATGTTATAAGATGCCCCCAGGCTAATGTAATAGGTAGATGCAGAGAAGAGTTATTTTGAGGGCCATAATTTGACTTAGTTATCTCAGGCGATCAAAGATTGTTTAACACCAGAAATAGCTGAGTAGAACAGCTGCTAAAACAGTGCTTTGTGTGGGAAATGATGAAAGGTTCAGTATTTTGACAGCCATTTCAGAGGGATGAGTAATAAGACTTCTAAGAAAATCCTGATTCCTGCTTTTGGAGGGGGGATGCTGTAGACTAGATTTCAGATTTCCCATTATCTAGTGTTCTGTGTGGACATAGAGTACAGAAGCAGTGTTTTCTCTTTTCCAGAGTCTTGACTCCTTGTCTCAGTACAATTTAGGCAGCATGGTAAATATTTATGATTTAGGTCTTCTAAAAATACATAACTTGTCCTTTCATCAGACATGTGTTTAGGTCTTACCGTGTTCCAAGCAACGTTCGGGGTCTAGGGGCCCAAAGCGATCCATCAGACCTTGTTGTCATGGAGCTCCCAGCCTGGAAACAGGAGAAGAAATGGAACAAGGCAAAATGTGCAACTGATTTTAAATAAATGCAATAGTTATTACAGGAGCAGAACTCAGAGGGAGATCAGGTTAGAAAGAGGTGGTGTGAGAGAATTAGGAGTTTGTCATTTGGGGTGGTGGGAGGTGGGCGTTGATAGACAAGTACACTATCCCAAGTGGAGGAAAAATCCTGGTCAGTGTTACCAAGTGAATGGATATTTTTAAATTTTTTATTTATTTCTTTTGCTTTTTAATACTTTTATTTGGCTGTGCTAGGTCTTCTTTGCTTCATGGACTTTTCTCTAGTTGTGGCAAGCAGGGGCCAGTAGATATGGATGTGCCTGTTAAGTGAAAGTGTTAGTAAGTCGTGTCTGACTCTTGTGATCTCATGGACTGTAGCCCTCCAGGCTCTTCTGCCCATGGGATTCTCCAGGCAAAAATACTGGAGTGGGTTGCCATGCTCTCCTCCAGGGGATCTTCCTGACCCAGGGATCGAACCCGGGTCTGTTGCATTGCAGGCAGGTCCTTTACCATCTGAGCCACCAGGGAAAGACGATGTGCCTATTAGTGTTTATCTAAATCTTCATGGAATTGGTGGTGCCAGTTGTGAATGCACACACACAGTTGGTAAGCTGGCATCTAATCAGAAGCCCTCACTCCACTGACATCCCCTTGAAAGCCACTCAATTTTCTTTCCCTCTGAGTGATACCAGAGGGTTTTTAATTAGAACAGTAGATGGTATAGATGATTTGTAGTTAGGGACATTTTTGGTCAGGACTTGGGGATGGGATTGGACCTTTTCAGAGGTCTTCTCTCCTTGGTGTCACAGAGTACAGGACTCGTGACACATTAAGGATGAGGAAACTGAGGCTTGGAGGGGCTGGGTCTGGGAGGTGGCCCAGCCAGGACTGAAGAGCTCCAGAACCCGGACTTCCTCTGCGGACTGCTCTGCATGCCCTTGGAAGAATCTTTATTATCTGCCATGATACTCTCTTAGAGGCTCGTTAAACCACAGAGGCTGGGCTTCCCTACTGGCTCAGACAGTGAAGAATCTGCCTACAACTCAGGAGATGCAGGTTTGATCCCTGGGTCAAGAATATCCTGTGGTCAAGAAGGGAATGGCACCTCACTCCAGTATTCTTGCCTGGAGAATCCCATAGACAGAGGAGCCTGGTGGGCTATGGTCCATGGAGTCACAAAGAGTCAGACATGACTGAGTGACTAATACACACACACCACAGAGGCTCATCCTTGACTGTGAAGCCTGTGTGCCTTAGAAACAACGGATGTGCCACTTCCAGTATTTTGATTCTAGGAAAGGAGAAGTATTACCAATGCTCGCCTATTATGAGTGGACTTGTGTTTCTGGATCATATGTGTTTCTAGTTAACGTAGAGAACAATCCAGTTTAGCTGGCGCTCCTTGCTTTTCCTATTAATACACTCTCCCATCTGCAGATAACTGAAGAATAATTAGAGGTCTGCAGTAAATTCTAATCACAGTAGAGAACAAAAATGCACACGTGTGGTATTCTATGGAAAATGACTCCTCGGAAAACTCTGCAGACACTAAAGACTTGATTTTTGATGTATTTCATACAAGCCAGAGCAAACACATGAATTCATTTACCCTTTGCTTTTGAACTGTGGTGTTGGAGAAGACTCTTGAGAGTCCCTTGGACTGCAGGGAGATCCAACCAGCCCATTCTGAAGGAGATCAACCCTGGGATTTCTTTGGAAGGAAGGATGCTAAAGCTGAAACTCCAGTACTTTGGCCACCTCATGCGAAGAGTTGACTCATTGGAAAAGACTCTGATGCTGGGAGGGATTGGGGGCAGGAGGAGAAGGGGACGACCGAGGATGAGATGGCTGGACGGCATCACTGACTCGATGGATGTGAGTGTGAGTGAACTCCGGGAGTTGGTGATGGACAGGGAGGCCTGGCGTGCTGCGATTCATGGGGTCGCAAAGAGGCGGACACGACTGAGCGACGGAACTGAACTGAAAGCGTGGGCTTCCCTGTGGCCCTGATGGTAAGGAGTCTGCCTGCACTGCGGGAAACCCAAGTTTGATCCCTGGGTTGGGAAGATTCCCCTGGAGAAGAAAATGGCAACCCACTCCAATATTCTTGCCTGGAAAATCCCATGGACCGAGGAGCCTGGCAGGCTACAGTCCACAGGGTCGCAAAGCGTCGGACACGACTGAGTGACTTCACTTTCACTTTCTTAGTGAAAGTATGTTGGTCCTGGTGTATGCAGATCAGCTAGTGATCACTGTGGTTCGCAGTGAACCTAAGTGGACTCCTGGCTGTGGACAAAGACGGAAACGGCAACTGTGGGGCTTCCCCCTGTAAACCTCCCCAAGGTTTTTTGCTTAATACCTTGAGTTCGGGAAGGCAAGGGCTGTTACGTCCACTTTACTAATGAGAGGGTGAAAGCCACCAGAAACTCAACGGCCTGTCCATGTGCCCCAGACCAGGAGGGAGCTCTTCTGAACACTAGGTCACTTGACCCCAGGTTGGCAGAGCAAAAGGAAGCAATGTCAACAGCATCATGCATCAGTTCAGTTCAGTCGCTCAGTCGTGTCCGACTCTTTGCGACCCCATGAATCGCAGCACGCCAGGCCT
>SJYT01043977.1:194608-303541 GCA_006410635.1 Cephalophus harveyi | reverse complement strand
GACCCAGATAATCATGATGATGTGATCACTAATCTAGAGCCAGACATCTTGGAATGTGAAGTCAAGTGGGCCTTAGAAAGCATCACTACGAACAAAGCTAGTGGAGGTGATGGAATTCCAGTTGAGCTGTTTCAAATCCTGAAAGATGATGCTGTGAAAGTGCTGCACTCAATCTGCCAGCAAATTTGGAAAACTCAGCAGTGGCCACAGGACTGGAAAAGGTCAGTTTTCATTCCAATTCCAAAGAAAGGCAATGCAAAAGAATGCTCCAATTACCGCACAATTGCACTCATCTCACATGCTAGTAAAGTAATGCTCAAAATCCTCCAAGCATCATGCATATTACGGTATTATTCAGGAGGGACAGAACCAAGCCTTAAGATGTTAGTGGAAGACAACGCATCAGGGGATACTGGCGGTGACAGTTTCGTAAGACCCCGTGGTTCAGATTCAGTAGAACTTCATGAGAAGTCTGGGTGGGGCAGGCACTGGGCTTGGTACTTCCTGTGTCTTAGTTATTTTCAACTGTGGCAGGACAAGGAAGGCTGGGGCCTTTTACTTTCCCCTCCCTGCCTCGACTACCATCCATCCCATCTCCAAGTTGTTTCTAATCACCATGTGACGAATAGCAAAGGACCCTGCCATTGAGATGAGGGAAATGCTTGCTTCACAGCCCTTTTCACTCCTAAACGCAGCCCTAATATACTGCCTGGCCCTCACCCGGACTGGATTATACATGTCTTAGGGACTCTTGTCTTATTCAGCTTCCACTGGGTCTGCTTTGCATCTGAAAGTGTGAAAGTGTTAGTTGCTCAGTCGTGTCCGACTCCGTGACTACATGGACTGTGGCCCACCGGTCTCCTTTGTCCATGGAATTCTGGAGTAGGTTGCCATTCCCTTCTCCAGGGGATCTTCCCAACCCAAGGATTAAACCCGGTCTCCTGCATTGCGGGCAGATTCTTTACTGTCTGAGCCATCAGGGAAGCCTCACCTTGTGTATAGTAGTCATTTATTGTTTGCTGAGCTGAACTGTACCTGTTCAATACAAAAGAAAGGTGAGAAATATTATTATTATGAAAATAACACGTGGGGCTGCCTAGCACATGGACTCAGATGTACATGACTGGTTCCTGTGGTTTTGTTAGGTTGCTTAAATTAAGGATTTGTTTGCAGGATGAAGAAGGGGAGAAAATATTACACACGTTTGTAATGATGGTAAAGCAAAGACCCCAGAATATCAGTGCTTCATACCTTACTTTTTAGTTTGAAACAGGTGTCGATTATCAATACCACCGTGTGCCAGGGACTGAGGTAGGAGCTTTGTTGTTTTTGTTTTGGAAACCAGTGCTGTCTTTCAGCATATGCACCCGAGAGGAAAGTTTTGTCCAGATGGGATGTGGTGGGAGAGGGTTTGTTGACAGGTCCACCAGAAGGGGCGTATCCACACTGCTGCCTCTGGGAATTTGGAAAAGACCCTTAAACTTTTCTCCCCGCTTTCTGTCCTCAGGCCTCTTGGTGGGCACCCTTGATGTCGTGTTGGACTCCAGTGCCCGGGTCGCTCCTTACCGAATCCTGTACCAGACTCCAGATTCTTTGGTCTATTGGACCATCGCCTGTGGTAAGTACAGTATTTGGAAATACGGGAAGTGTTATGATTGACAACTTTCAGAAGGAAAGGAACATTTCATTGTGAGATGCAATCCATGGGTCATTCAAGACAAGTTACTATAGCCATTTCAGCAGATAAACCCTGAATCTCAGCAGTTTTACACACTAAAGGTTTCTTTCTCAACCTAATGAAGTCTTCTTGGGATCCAGTGGCCACCTCCATCTGTAGTAACACCAAAACTTCCAAGACCCACTTCCAAGGAAAAGCGGGACGTGGAGGCACACCTGTGTTTCGCTTGCCTGGCCAAGAGGTGCCGCCACCGTCTCTCACACCCCGTTGGCTAGACAGAATCAGTCAACGTGGCCCCAGTCTATCTACAGGGAAGCTGGCAAATGACCAGGAACACTTGAAGTCCTGGGTGGACTAAGGAATACCTATCCTTCCTACCGGGTAGGGATTATTTATTTCTCCTGATGGTAATATGTAATAATATACTGGGCTTACGGACTTCCCTTGTGGCTCAGCTGGCAAAGAATCCACCTGCAATGTAGGTGGTCTGGGTTCGATCCCTGGGTTGGGAAGATCCCATGGAGAAGGGAATAGCAACCCACTCCAGTATTCTGGCCTGGAGAATTCCATGGGGTTGCAAAGAGTTGGACACGACTGAGCAACTTTCACTCACTGGGCTTAAAATAGTGGTAAACAGTCATGCTGTTATTAGGTCTCTCACAAGAACTGCTAGTCCAGAGTGGCTAAGGTTTTTTTTCTTTTCTTTTCTTTTTTTTTTTAGTTATCTGTTTTTTCAAATAACCCTAGGAAGAGCAGGGGCACTGAACAGTTTTTTTTTTTTTTTTTTTTTNGAGTTGGACACGACTGAGCAACTTTCACTCACTGGGCTTAAAATAGTGGTAAACAGTCATGCTGTTATTAGGTCTCTCACAAGAACTGCTAGTCCAGAGTGGCTAAGGTTTTTTTTCTTTTCTTTTCTTTTTTTTTTTAGTTATCTGTTTTTTCAAATAACCCTAGGAAGAGCAGGGGCACTGAACAGTTTTTTTTTTTTTTTTTTTTTTAATTTTTTGCCTCCACATGATTTTTTAAAAAATTAATTGATTTTATTCTTTAGTTTTAGATTTATAGGAAAATTAAATAGATAGTTTGGAGCACTTCCATATACCCTCCATATATATAAGTTTCTCCTGCAGTTAACATCTTACTATGAAAAATTTGTTCCAATGGGTGAACCAGTGTTACTACATTATTATTGAATAGAGTCCATACTTTATTTAGATTTCCTTAATTTTTACATGATGTCCTTTTTCTGTTCCAGGATCCCAGCCAGAATACTATTTTCTGTTTAGTTGATATGTCTCTTTAATCTCCTCTTTGCTGTAGAAGTTACTCAGACTTGCCTTGTTTTTGATGACTCTGTCATTTTTTAAGGATAATGGTCAGGTGTATTATAGAATTGTCCTTCTGTTGGAATTTATCTGATGTTCTCATGATTAGGCTGGGGTGATAGATTTTTGTGAGGAAGATCACAGAGATAAAGTTCTGTTTTCATCACATTATGTCAAGCAAGGGCACCTCCTATCAAGCTGATTTATGACTGATGATGTCCTTGATCACCTGGCTGGAATAGTATTTTTTGGGTTTTCCCACTATCTTCTTCTCCTTCCCAAACTGTCCTCCTTGGAAGTAAGTCACCATGCACACTTACCGAGTAGGGGGTTTTAATTTGTTCAATTATTTTTATCACTGTGAATGCATGACTATTTATTCCTTGTGTTATAATCCAGCACTTTATTTTGTTGCTCAAATCGGTCTAGCTTTGACCATTGGAAGCTCTTTCAGTTGACTTTATTTAGGTTTTAAATTGATCTCTGCTTGGTAGGAAGTGCCATGCTGGGATCTAAAGATATAAAGATAATTAGATCCGGCCTCTGCTCTTGAGAATGCAAGGAAATAGTCAGTTACAGCCCAGTGTGAGCAAGTACCAAGCAGTGCCATTGGGCGATGGGGCTGCCAACTAGAGACAGGAATCTTGGCTGGCCTTCTACAAGGGTAGGGGGAGTTCTGTGGATATGATTTCAGACTGCCGGAAGGCTCTGGTACCCTAGCAAAACACTCTCAAGGATTCAGCACCTGAAATTCTAACATTGTAATTGTGTCCCTTTAAAGTTATTCTGGTTCAGATGCAAACAGGAGAAACAATGAAGTGACAGCATTTAAGCATTCCAGTGAATGAAGGAATGGCAGTGTGAGTCAGGGCAGGGAGAAAACCATCAAGGCAGGCATGAGGGCTGGGGATTAGAGCAAGAGGAAAGGGGTAAGGATAAAGGAAGAGAGAAGCTGGACCCTGACAGTGTCATCCCTCGTAAGATAGAGTTGTATTTCACTCCACACAAGGGGCAACACCCAGTAGCTACAGTAGAAAGGGAAAATGTCACCTTTAGTTGGCAAACAGTATAGAATGGTATTAAAATAGACATTGGAGCCAGCAAGTGAAGAAAGAGAAAGGAAATCAGGCAGAACTGCCAGCACCCCTAACGTAAGGAGTCTTTGACACTCTCATCTTCCAGCATTTGTATCACTTGTTCCGGACTTTCAAAAACCTGTAGAGTCTGTAGGTTCTCAGAACCCTTAGGATTCCTGGCCTTCCCAGGTCAGTGCACACGTACGGGGCTGTGATGAGCTGGTTCCTATCTGGGACTATTTTTTTCCCTCCCCTGTTATCTGACATCACTATTCTTCACTGTTTCTGAGATTTTGCCGTTCTATGGAGCAAAGGCTCCAAGGAATGTTCCTATGGGGAAGAGCCCAGAGTTACAAAGACCCGTTATTCCTGAGTTATTTGCCAAGCCAGGGCTAAGGAACACAGGGCAGTAAATGCTGATGTCATAATTTATACCTCAAGGAGATGATGCCTGTCATATCTGCATGATCTCATTATAATAAACCTGGAGCAGTTGTAGCTTTTGAATATATTGATTACCCAGAATTGCCTTGTAGAAGACTCCACAGAAGTGAGACTCCACAACCTCTGTTAAAGTTCATTCACCCACTAATTGTTCCTTCTTATCGATTTCTCTTTAAAACCCAAATGCCTGGCTCCCTTTCAGGAGATTGTAAGAGCCAAAGTTGCTAGCTTAAAAAGGTTCTTTTTAGTTTGTAATTTAAAAATTTTTTCCGTAATCTATAAAGTTGATATTTGGTGGGACTGTCTGGCAAGAGCTTTTTAATATGCTCTTCTTTTTTTTTTTTTCCAGTTGTGCCTTGAAGCTTGTGAAATCTTAGTTTTCTAACCAGGGATCGAGCCTAGGCCCTCTGCAACCTGGGCCATCCACAGTGTAGTATGGAGTCCTAACCACTAATTTACTCTGATTTTATGAATCGTTACTGTAAGAGAAGTTTCAACAGGAGATTGTCTAACTCACTGCCCTGTAGAATCCATAGGATTGCAAAACCTCTGTTTTTATGCCATGTGCCTTGTGAATCTTTGATTTGTGTAAAGTGAACTAAGGGCACGTCTACAATCAATGTCTTTCACTTTCTGTAGGAGAGTAGCTGTCTTAGTGGTAAATTCTACTCTTGTGACTGTCTTAGATTTGAGCCACATGGAGCCAGGCAGGACCTAGTTTTAGACCTTGTATGACTTACTCCAGTATAATGCTCACTCAGTCATTGACAGTATGAACAGAAAGAAGAGGGGAGCAAAAAACAGGAGTTATTTGTTGAAACATTGTTTTCAGATGCTTCTTTTTACTGTGTTCTATCATCTGTATGCAGATTGACTTGAAGAAATTGCTTTGTTTCTTTGGCACTGATACCTTTCACTGGGAAGGGGAGCCAAAAGCTGCCTAAATAATGACTTTTTCTTTTCATTGCCACTTCACAAAATGAAGCCACTGTTGTTTTTGGTGGATATTCCATTGTGCCATCAATTCCAGCCTGCTGACTTGCATTTTGTTCTGTGGTTTGTGCAGTAACATCATTTTTGCTATTTATTTTTTTTTAATTGTTTATACTTTATTATTATTTTTTTTTTACCGCATCATGCAGCTTGCTGTATTTTAATTCCCTGACCAGGGATTGAACCCAGGGCCCTGGCAATGAAAGCTCAAGCCCTAACAACTGACCACTGGGGAATTCCCTGCTATTTCCAAGAACATAAAGGAAGCAGTGCGTTAGGAATTGGTCCAGAGTACTTTATTGAGCTGGCTATACTCTGACAGTCCTGCCTGTCTCCCACCAGTGAGTGCGTATTTTACACTTGTGCTCTGACTGGGGCACTAAACAGCTTCAGATGTTCCCCCAGCAGCTGGTGTCTTGGCCTTGGTGCCCCAGAGGCAGGAGAGAGCTCAATCCTTTGCCCTCCTCAAACTTCAAGGGTCTTAAGCAGAAGGCAACCCATTTGGCTGTCCCCACAAGAAGAACTAAGGGCTTCCCAGGTGGCGCAGTTGCAAAGAATCAGGAAACACAAGAGACCTGTGTTCAATCCCAGGGTCAGGAAGATCTCTTGGAAAAGGAAGCAGCAACCCACTCCAGTATTCTTGCCTGGAAAATTCCAAGAACAAAGGAGCCTGGTGGGCTACAGTCCATGGGGTCACAAAGAGTCAGACATGACTGAGCATGCATGCATACGATCAGAACTGGGAGGTTCAAAGAGTAAGAAACGTTAGACAGCCTCATAAGAATATTCTGCTGTGCTGTGTAGTTGCTAAATTGTGTCTGACTCTGCAACCCCATGGACTATAGCCCACCAGGCTCCTCTGTCCATGGGATTATCCTGCAAGGATAGTGGAGTGGTTGCCGTTCCCTTCTCCAGGGGATCTAACCTGTGTCTCCCGTGTTGGCAGGTAGATTCTTTACCACTGCTCCTCCTGGGATGCCCTCCACGAGAATATGGACATATAGAATTGCAGATAATCCCAAGGCCCTGGGACATAAGAGTTACAACTGAAGAGACAGAGGGAAAGGTCGACAGTTCTCTGTGGGTACATCTGACCTTCCAACAGGACTAATAAAGGAAATGGGGGTGGAGGTTGTGTGCTTGATGGCACCTCACAGATAACACAGCCCTGAATGGTGCCTTGATTCCCCTGCCCATTGATTTGGTTTCCCTTTTCTTCACCGTCTTAGAATCTCATCTGGGCCCACGTAGGCATTCATTTTCAGAACGGAAAGATAGAGCAGCCACGGCCTTGTCCAGGGCTCTGATTGTGACAGGGTACAGAGACAAAGTAAAGTGCCCAAGTTCACATGGCTGGTTACAGCCAGTGAGTGCAGAGCTGAGGTCAAGTTCTCTCCCCCCTCCACTCCCAGCCCAGGCCTTTTTAAATGCTACCATGCTGGCTTTTATGATTAAACATTCTTTTAGTCAGCAGCTACTGAGACCTGGAGTTTAATGAAAGGGGGCTAATTGGTTCTGCTTCTCCTATTTCTCTACACTAGATAGCGAAATGCTGGGTCATTTAGTTGCCTTTCACATGACATACATGTAATGTGGAGGTTGGCCATTTTTCATGTTTCCTTGGTCTGTGTACCTCAGGAACTATTCTTGTATCCTTGGGAACATAGCAGCATAAATAAATGAACTTACTTTTTTAATGTATAAGCTGTACATGTTTATTTCAGGTTTTTTAATGTATAAGCTGTACATGTTTATTTCAGGAAATTAGAAAATATAGATAAGCAAAGAAAATAAAACATTAAAAAACAGTAATGCAGCTGCTAAGTCGCTTCAGTTGTGTCTGACTCTGTGTGACCCCATAGATAGCAGGCCACCAGGCTCCTCCATCCCTGGGGTTCTCCAGGCAAGAATACTGGAGTGGGTTGCCATTTCCTTCTCCAAAAAAACAATAATACTGTGTTATAAATCTTCACCTTCCAGATTTTATATATGTGTGTGTGTGTCTATATGTGTCTGTTTATACTTTTGTGTATCTATAAGACACAAATATACATATGTATATATGTGTGTACATATATATGTATATACATGTATGCTGCTGCTGCTGCTAAGTCGCTTCAGTCGTGTCCGACGCTGTGCGACCCCATAGACGGCAGCCCACCAGGCTCCCCCGCCCCTGGGATTATTCAGGCAAGAACACTGGAGTGGGCTGCCATTTCCTTCTCCAATGCATGAAAGTGAAAAGTGAAAGGGAAGTCACTCAGTCCTATCCGACTCTTAGCGACCCCATGGACTGCAGCCTACCAGGCTCCTCCATCCATGGGATTTTCCAGGCAAGAGTACTGGAGTGGGTTGCCATTGCCTTCTCTGTATACATGTATATATATGTATATATATGTATACATATGTGTGACTGACATATATGGATAGTCCTTCTGTGTCACGAAAATATATGTCTATCCTGTCAATTTTAACAGGTAGATAATATTTTATTGTGTATATAATGTAATTTACCTAGCTGATGTGCTGTTTTTTGGAAATCTAGGTTTTCTTCCCCTAATAATAACTGCATTTTGAAAAATCTTAGTATCCTCTAACCAAATATTTCCACCTTCCTTTAATTATCACTTTAGGATAAATTTATAGAAGTAGATATGCTGAATCAAAGCCTGATTGCCCTCCAGAAAGATAGCCATTTACTTTCTGTTCATCAAGGTAGGAGAGGACCTTGGCATTTAAGTAAAGTAAGCACAATAATGACATCAACCACTAATTCTTACTGCCCAGGTTGAATGAGTTACCTGAGCCTCTCTTTTCTCAAGTGATTATAAAGCTATGAGCACACTGTTATGACCTGTAAGAGACTGTGAGCAGAGTTATGTAAGAAGCTTATAATAGTTAGACAAGGATTGCTAGGCTTGCTTTCTGCAGTCGTACGTACACTCTGCAATCTAAACATAAGCGTGTCAGGGCCAGAGAGGTTTGTGCTGAATGTGCGCTGGTCAGGCAACAGTTCAGCAGCTGGTTGGTTGTTAGTGCTCTGACATCAGAAATGAGAAGTATCTTCAACATCAAAATATCTTCTATATCACATTTCAAGATGAGATCTTTGTGTTTTCTTGCTTATGATGGTAATAGCAAAAGTAGCTAGTTAGTGCTTTGTATGGATGTATTCTAGACCTGTGCTAAGAACTTTACACGTTTTATTGTCCTTAATCTCCAGCACATGTTTCTATGGTAGTTGTGGTTACCTCCATATTACAGATGAGGAATCTGAAGCACAGAGAGGTTAAGTAACTTTTCCGTGGTCATAGAACTTGCGTTTGGTATGGAGGGGTTTGAAACCAGGTGTACTTTTTTGACATCAAAGCCTGTGGTCTGAGCTATTATGTAATATTGTCTCACTGATAATCAGGCTGTGTATTACTCCAGATAATCTAACCTCTAGAGATATTTAGCCTCACTTCTAAAATATGTCAGTAGGTGGAACTGTAGCAATTAAGAGCAAGCATTTGGGGGCAGAAAAAATCTGAATTTGATTTCATAGGATGTGGAAGCCTCAGCGTCCTCATCTGTAAAAGGAGGGTAATTGGACCTACTTGTAGGAGTGCTGTGAGATTACATGTCTGTGGTGAAATCATGGCACCTGGTCTTGGTAAATAAGTACAAATAAGTAATAGAAAACACATCATTATCACTGTTTAACTTGTTTAAAATTTTAGCTTTAATTGGATATAGATTTTTAAGTTTTTATTTAATGTTGAAATATAATCAGTTAACAGTGTTGTGATAGTTCAGGTGAACAGCAGAGGGACTCAGCCATACATATACATGTATTTCTTCTCCCCCACACTCCCCTCCCGTTCAGGCTGCCGTGTAACATTGAGCAGAGTTCCCTGTGGTATACAGTAGGTTCTTGTTGGTTACCCATTTTTGATATAGCAATGTATACATGTCCATGGATGTGGATTTTTAAACCATAAGTTTCCCTTTTGTTTCTAAAACTGTTCAAATCAGTGCATCATTTTGGGGTTGTATCTCTTGCCCTCTCCAGAGGCAAGTTAGTCCTTTTTCTGGGTGTAGGTAGTACAGTGGTGGCTTTGTAAATCCTACAGAGACAGCAAGTGTCACTCAGGCATATCGGGTATTATCCTTTACTTTATTTTGTGTTTAAATTACAGCATTATCATCTTTGGGGCTAAGGTTGCATGTGTCTGAGGCCATAAAATAGATGGTTCCCTTTCACCTTTATTTAAGTAGCTTTAAGCACAATTCTTTTGAGAACTGGATCAGTTTTGGGATCCAAACAGCCTGTTCTGGTATCTGAAAATACTAGATTGGTTGCTTTTTAATCCCTGGGAGGCTTAGTGAGTTTGTTTTACGTTTTTTTTTTTTTTTTCTGCCTTGTCACAAGAGGTTTTTATTTTTGCCTAGACACAGACATATATATCTATACATGTGCATACATACCTTCTTAATCAGAGGAAATATACCATCTTAGATATAGTTGAATTCAGGTTTTTAAGTCAGTGCTGCAATCCCAGAACCAAATTTTGTTAATATCAGTCATGCACCACAAAAGATATCCACTGAATCGCCATCAGTGAAGTCGTACGTCTTTGTTCTTAATCCTCAGAGGCCACATACAATTGAATCCACTTTGTGGGTCCATTTTAATACTTCTGTCTTTTTATTTCAAGTGGACTTCCTGTACTCGTAGGTACATCTCAAACCAGATGAGAAATAAGACTAGGCTGATTCAGTGTTTTCCATCATTGTAGGTAGTGTTTAAATTTTGCCCAGGTATACACACAGGACCTGTGCATAGTATTCTGAAAACAAAACACAACCCTGCAAATGGTAAAAGATTCTCATTTTTCCAAAATTAATTTCGAAATTCTCTTAAGGCCCTCAAGTGTTGATCCAGTTTTTCCCACAGCAAAAAGCTTTATCTTGGGTTTCCTGAAGGCTTCTCCTACCCGACACAGCTTTCTTTGTTGTTTCAGCTGATTGCACATCGGGTCAGCTTGTTGTCCCTGCTGTATCTCTGTCGAAGCAGCCTTGCCAGAAAGTCGACTGCCAAGTCCTTCCTTTCTCTTCTGAGTGCCTAACACATTTTGCCCAAACGGTTGGGCAAATAGACCAGCCCTCTCTGAGAGTCAGGGCAGAAGAGCTTCCTGCTGTCTCACTTTACACAGTAACAGAAGCAAAGTTCCAGGCTCTTAAACATTGTAGCCCTTGGGCTTACTTTCTTGAGAAATGAAAGAGCCCTATGTAAGGAAGAGTCAGGAATCCAACATGCTTCTCTTGGAGTCTCCCTCTTTCCTAAAGGGTGCTCTGGCAACAGTGTCCGTTGCTCTCAAACTGTTAGCAGGACATTTGCTCTGTGATCTGAGCAGTACCCTCCGTTTGTTCTGAGATGGGAAGTGGACACCTGCTTTCAGAGAGAACTTTTACTTGATTGGCATCTTCAGAATGTGCCTTGTCTGCTGGGGGAGGAATCCAGCCCTACCTTCTAGGTAGGCATCCTCCTATTTCCTGTCTCCAAAGCCTGGAGCCTTAAACACCGGTCCTCATTTATTTTTTGTGCCTTTAGGAAAGTGATTAGAGAATATGGTGTATTTGCAGAGTAAATATAAATGTAAAAGGTATATTTCCTTTCCTCTCCCTGGCAAGTGTCTGTTGGATATGGATCAGAATCCATAGTTAATTCCTGAAACTACTGTTGGCTGATGGCATCTGTGTCTTTTTCTTTTCTCATTTATGCTGATAATGGTTTCTTATAATGGTATGCAGAGTTCTTCCTTATCTACAACCCTGTTTTCTGGAACTTTGTAACCTTGGGCCTGGATATAGCCAGAAGAAACCTAAAACCTCCTCGGTAGCACAGAAGCAGGCCCAAAGCATCGCACAAAGAACTGAAGACCTAAAGATACTGAGATTTGGAATTGAAAGAGACACGTGTACCCCAGTGTTCCTTGCAGCACTGTTTACAATAGCTAGGACACGGAAGCACCCTAGATGTCCATCGGCAGACGAATGGATACAGAAGCTGTGGTACATATACACAGTGGAATGTTACTCAGCTATAAGAAAGAATGCATTTGAGTCAGTTCTAATGAGGTGAATGAAACTGGAGCCTATTATACAGAGTGAAGTAAGTCAGAAAGAGAAACACCAGTCCAGTATATTAACACATATATATGAAATTTAGAAAGATGGTCACGACAACCCTATAGGCAAGACAGCAAAAGAGAGACAGATGTAAAAAACAGACTTTTGGACTCTGTGGGAGAAGGCAAGGGTGGAATGATTTGAGAGAATAGCATTGAAACATGTATATTACCATATGTAAAACAGATGAGCAGTACAAGTTTGATCCATGAAGCAGGGCACCCAAAGCTCTGGGACAACCCAGAGGGATGGGTTGGGGAGGGGCAGTGGGAGGGGTTTCTGGATGAGGGAACACTTGTACACCGTGGCTGATTCATGCCGATGTATGGCAAAAACCACCACAAAAACCTCCAGTTAAAATTAATAAATTAATCTAAAACAAAAAATAAAGATACTGAGATTTGCCATCTCAACACTTCTGTAAAGGGAGCTGTAAGTGGCTGGGGGTGACTCCAAAAGGCCAGCCTCTTCATGTGACAGAGACCAGAATGAGAGAAGCCACAGGAGATGAAGGAAGACAAGCAGCGGTGGGGGGTGGAGAGGGGGCATCGGTGGTGATCACAGACAGAAATGTGGGGGTTTAGATCCCAGGCAATGAGGCGTAGAGAAAGAGCCAGTGGTGAGAATGGCGTCAGGGGGTGGCAGGTAGAGACTGTGGAAATGACGGAACAGTGGGGCAGGCTGATGAGCAGGAGGGCGTAAAACAGCAAAGGTGACAGAAGGGGAAACTGTGGACAGAAACCTGAACTTCCATATCGGAGTGCTCAGATGGCTGCTTAAAAACGAGGGTCAGTCGTGAAGACCTTCCCGTAGTACCCGTGAAAACTGGAGGCAGAAGTGCACGTTTGTTGAATGAGTGTGCTGATGCATATATCGCTTCCACCGTGGCTCAAGTGTGTGTGTGTGTGTTGGGGGGTGGTAGGGTGGGCCTAGACGAATAAGCACACGAAAACCGCAGGCAGTGTGTGCAAAGGTGGAGGCACAGCTGGGCTGCCCCGGGCCTTAGAGCTGATGGGTTCTATGCAGGATAACCAAGGAACGGGAGGCTGACTTGCGGTCAGTTGCCACCACAGCCCAACAGGGACTCTCAGGTCCGGTACCTGGTATGACCACCTGGTAAAGGGCAGCGCAGGGCGGTATACCAGTCCACAGGCAGACTGTCCCGGCTGAGCCGAGGGACGTGTGCAAACCAGCCTCTGGAAGGCACATCTATTATCGACATAGGCAGGGGCAGAGGAGAGGCAAAATCAGAGGCTGGGAATTGCACCTGGTGGCTCTGCAGAAGTTCTTTGATCCCCTGAGTCCCCAGAAGTGCCTGTATCCTGAGGTACAGACATCTAACACTTGCCAGCAGGCACAGATGGGACATCGGGGGCAGGGCACGTGACCAGCATCGACTCTGGATTGGGCTCTGTCTGTATCGCCCAGCCAGCCGCAGCTGGGGATGGTGGTGACCTGTTTACAGGCAAGGAAGGACACACTATATTTTAGAAAATTTTTCAATGCCTATTTAAACTTTTAAACTTTTTTAAAAATATAAATTTATTTATTTTAATTGGAGGTTAATTACTTTACAATATTGTATTGGTTTTGCCATACATCAACATGAATCCGCCACAGGTATACACATGTTCCCCATCCTGAACCCCTAAGGTCTAAAATGTTTTAAAACTCTCTGGCTAACTCCAGAATGAATCATTCCCAACATATTCCAAATGAGCATTGTATTTTGCATTTGGACAGTGTTTTCTACTTTACAAAGTGTATCTATAGACATTATTCCATGTGATTTTTTATAACATTTCTCTGAAATGAATAAGATTTTTTTTTTTTTTAATTTGTCTCCATTTTACATGTAAAGGGTTTGAGACAGAGAAAGATGAAGCAGACTGTCTACAGGCATCCAGTTGGCTGCTGGGAGAAAGGGAGGGGGACCCAGGTTTCATGAACTCTAGCTCTTGCCGTGATAGCGTAGTGCAGAGTCATCGATTGCTTTTCCACGTGGTTGACTGTGACCCCGAAAGAGTGAGCCGTGGAAAGGGCCTGTGAAGAGCTCCAGACAGCCTCTTCGTTCGTGTTTCCATAGGACTGCCTCCTAACTCAGAGATTTATTCTTTATCCTTTACAGAAGCATTCCATGTGGCCAGTTTTGGTGTTTCGGCTCAGAGTAAAAGAAAATAAACGTGGGTTTGTTTTGGTTTTGCCTTTCCTCGACCAGTGGATCTGAAAACCCTCCAAGTGTGAAAGTGTTTGTCGCCCAGTCATATCAAACTTTCTGCTACGCCGTGGACTGTAGGTAGCCCCCCAGGCTCCTCTGTCCATGGAATTCTCCAGGCAAGAATACTGGAGTGAGTTGCCATTTCCCTCTCCAAACGTGCCTCTTATTCCCCAAGAGATTTTAGTCCTGTTCCTCACAGTTCTGAGTATCACTGTGGACACATTTGTATCTCCTGCTTTTCCCAGTCAGTTATCAGAGTGAGATTCTGAGATATATCCAGTTACTGGTGACAAAGAACAGAGAGAAGCTGTTTTTAAGAAATCAATTAAAAGATAATTAAAAGATAACTTGGGGCAGGAGGAGAAGGGGACGACCGAGGATGAGATGGCTGGATGGCATCACTGACTCGATGGATGTGAGTCTGAGCGAACTCCGAGAGATGGTGATGAACAGGGAGGCCTGGCGTGCTGCGATTCATGGGGTCGCAAAGAGTCGGACACGACTGAGCGACTGAACTGAACTGAACTGGAAATCTTAAGGAGACACCTGAAGGAGTCAATCAGTAGAGCTGCAAAATCTTTCTTTAATTCTGAAATGAATGGTACATACAATTTATAAAATAGGGATGGCTTCTAACAAACTGTTTTGCAACGTCATTAACAATCGCAGGGCAAGAAAAAAACAAAAGAAGGGAATTTGTTCTAGTGTCTTGACAACGACCTTGGCTTGGCATCCCTGTTTTGCCCTGCAGCTGTGGGCAGAGAGCAGGGTGCCTGTTATCTACTCTCCCAGGCTTGGCTTGATTCAGTTTGCAGGTTGGCCAGCGAGATGACTCTCGCTTCTTGTTTCTGACTTGGATGGAGGCTGTGAGGATGACCTCATCCCATTACAATTCAGAGCAACGGCGCTGGTGAGGACAGGGCTGCTATTCCCTAGTGATAGTCCATTTTCACATCTCATTCATAATTGAAGGGAGGGAGGATCATTTTTTGCCCATTATAGGAGGAGGTTACATCAGATCTCCAGGGGCATACCGAAGGCCTCGTATTGTTGCAACTTAACAATTGTAACCTAGTCTCCTGACAAGATCTGCCTTCCCCTGAAAAGTGCAGATTCCCAGCGGGAGAAAAGAGGATAGGGCTAAGTTCCCAACCCAGAAAAGTGAACGGGAGAAACATTGCTGCCTTCCCACCCTAGAAGACTGTCCCCAAACTTTCTGGACTCACCTGGTCAGACTCTTGGATTTCTAATACATCTTTCATCGTCTTCTCTGTGACTTCTTCTGACAGAGAAAAAGTATTAGAAGGCAGAGCTGATGGCAGTACATAGGGATGGGGTGAGCCTGGTTGAAAGTATCGTTTACATGCTGATGTTCATTATCACCATTTTATGTTTGTGCAGGTGGTTCCAGAAAAGAAATCACTGAACACTGGGAATGGCTGGAGCAGAATCTGCTGCAGACACTCTCCATCTTTGAAAATGAGAACGATATCACCACATTTGTGAGAGGAAAAATACAGGTAGTGCTTTTATTTATTTTTTAAATTTATTTTTATTAACATATAATTAACTTGCTACACTGTGTTAGTTCTAGGTATACAACACAGTGATTCAGTATTTCTTGTTAGTGGAATTTAAAACAACAACTTTTCACTGGAAAGAATTTCAAACTTACAGAAAAGTTGCAAAAGTAAGAATTGTATAAAACATACCTGGAGATCCTTTACTCACATTCTTCTGTTATTAACAGTTGACCGCATTTAAATTTATTATTTGTGGGAAACATTGAAAAGCATCAGTAAGCTTAGAAAAGATGGCAGCTTCCAAATTAAAAAAATTTATATTATTGAATAACGGAGAGCTTGGACTATAAAGAAAGCTGAGCATCGAAGAATTGATGCTTTTGAACTGTGGTGTTGGAGAAGACTCTTGAGAATCCCTTGGACTGCAAAGAGATCCATCCTAAAGGAGATCAGTCCTGGGTGTTCACTGGAAGGACAGATGTTGAAGCTGAAACTCCAGTACTTTGGCCACCTGATGCAAAAAGCTGACTCATTTGAAAACACCCTGATGCTGGGAAAGATTGAAGGCAGGAGGAGAAGGGGACAACAGAGGATGAGATGGTTGGACAGCATCGCCCACTCAATGGACATGAGTTTGAGTGAACTCTGGGAGTTGGTGATGGACAGGGAGGCCTGGGATGCTGCAGTCCATGGGGTTCCAAAGAGTCAGACATGACTGAGCGACTGAACTGAACTTATTGATAAAACCAAGCAGATTTTATAAATCTTCCTTTGGTTTGAGTCGTGTGTCTGAATTTCTGGGAAGTAATATAAGTGGGGGAGTCTGAGGATTCCATAGAGGGGCTGGGTGAAAGGGGGCAGTGGTTGGTGAGAAAACAGAGACAGGAGGGGTCTTCTCCTTCCAGGAGTCACTGCTGACGTTCTCAGTTACCTTTTTGTCATTGTTGTTCAGTCTCTGTCGTGTCCAGCTCTTTGAGACCGCATGGGCTGCAGCACGCCAGGCCTCCCTGTCCTTCACTATCCCCCAGAGTTTGCTCAAACTCATCTCCATCAAGTCAGTGATGCCATCCAACCATCTCATCCTCAGTCACCCCCTTCTCCTCCTGCCTTCAATCTTTCCCAGCATCAGGGTCTTTTCTGATGAGTCAGCTCTTTGCATCAGGTGTCCAAAGTATTGGAGCTTCAGCTACAGCATCAGTCCTTCCAGAGAATATTCAGGGTTGATTTCCTTTAAGATTGACTGATTTGATCTCCTTGCAGTCCAAAGGACTCTCAAGAGTCTTCTCCAACACAATTCAAAAGCATCAATTTTTGGCACTCAGCCTTCTTTATGATCCAACTCTCACATCTTCACATGACTACTGCAAAAACCATAGGTTTGACTATGCAGACCTTTGTAGGCAAAGTGATGTCTCTGCTTTTTTAACATACTGTCTAGATTTGTCATAGCTTTTCATTGTCCTCCCTCAAGTGTTACTGTCTTTGGGAAATAGGCACAAATCAGAAGTGGTAGGAAGAAACTGAAGCTTAAAAGTAATAAGAGAGATGGTATGGGGAGGGAGGTGGGAGAGGGGTTCAGGATTGGGAACTCATGTACACCTGTGGCGGATTCACATTGCTATATGGCAAAACCAAGACAGTATTGTAAAGTAAAATAAAGTAAAAAAAAAAAAAAGTAATTACTGTCTAGATTTGTCATAGCTTTTCATTGTCCTCCCTCAAGTGTTACTGTCTTTGGGAAATAGGCACAAATCAGAAGTGGTAGGAAGAAACTGAAGCTTAAAAGTAATAAGAGAGATGGTATGGGGAGGGAGGTGGGAGAGGGGTTCAGGATTGGGAACTCATGTACACCTGTGGCGGATTCACATTGCTATATGGCAAAACCAAGACAGTATTGTAAAGTAAAATAAAGTAAAAAAAAAAAAAAGTAATAAGAGAAATAAATAAAGCAGGAGCAAATTGTGGGTCAAATAGCCATTCTTTTTACCCTTTTCATTACATCAGAAATGTCAGGTTTAATTCCCCTGAAACCAATTATGAGGAAGGAATTGCTATTAATGCAATTATGTGTGAAAATCATTCATGTGCAAATAGATGGTTTAAGCACTCACAGATTGTCCATTAATGAAGGGAACCAACACACTTACTTGTTTTGAGGCCTAATTAACTTTTAAAAATTATAAATGTTATCATTAACTGCAGAGGCAACCACAATCCAAACACCATAGATAACTTTTGTTTTTTTCTTTTTAGATTTCTCGTATGCTTATTTATCCTAATAGTAGTCTGACTATACATATAACTTTATATCATATCTTTTTTCTCCAATATCTACTATATTGTTGTATAACTTTAGCTGTTATTATAATAACTGAATATTGTCCCATAATTGACCTTACTATTCCTCCTTATATAAGTCTCGCCAGCTTTTAGACTAGTGAGAGTCAGGTACAAACAATAATACAATGAATTCTTCTGTTCATATGTAACTTTTCTTATAGTTTTTCTCCTCTTTAGGATAGATTACAAAATGTTGGTTTATGGGTTAAGTAAGTTTAAATGCTTTTAATGGACATTAGTAGACATTGTTGGTATGTTAGAATCCCTGTGTGATTATAATGTTGCTTGCTTTCAGCATTATAATTGTTTAAGTAGTTTCGCCAATTTAAGTAAAAGTCAGTGTCTTATTGTTTTCATTTTTCTGTCTTTGATTATGAAGTTGAATATCTTTTCATGTTTGCTAAGTTAATGTTCCCCTTTTTACGAACTACTTATCAATGTTCTTTGTGTATTTAAATTTGTACTGGATGTCCTGAATATTTGGACTGTAGCAATTTTACAAAATTACATGGAGCTGTTGCCTAGAACAGGGGTGACCTATTTCATATTATGAAGAACCTATAGAACATATATACCCTGGTGGCTCAGTGGTAGAGAATCCACCTGCCAATGCAGGTTCGATCCCAGGGTCGAGAAAATCCCCTGGAGGAGGGCATGGCCTAACCAGTCCAATATTCTTGTCAGGGAAATCCCACAGACAGAAGAGCCTGGCAGGCTACAGTCCATGGTGTTGCAAAAGAGTCAGACATGACTGAGTAACTAACTAGCAAGACCAACATAGAACATACAGGAAGGAGATCATTCCATCCCTTTGTTCCATCATCTGGTCCACCTGGCTAAAGTTACAGTAATCTGAAGAGATTCTGCATTGTGAACCCTCTTTTTTTTCTTGAAGTGGGGAAAGTTGGAAGTGGAACTTTAGGGATTATTACCCTTCTTGTTGAAACTGGTTGGTGAGGCCTGGTCTGTTGATATTAATGTGTTTTAGTGATGTTTTTCACCTCTATGTCCTTATAAATCCTCTCATATTTAAAGAAAGTTTCTTTTAAACATTTCAGTGAGCATTCTAGATATGTAGCATATCTTTGATAGCATGAAAAAGTGAAAGCTTTGGTCTCTCACTCATGTCAGACTCTTTGTGACCCCATGGACTGTAGCTCGAAAGGCTCCTCTGTCCATGGAATTCTCCAGGCAAGAATACTGGAGTTGGTAGCCATTCCCTCCTCCAAGGAATCTTCCCAACCCCAGGGATCGAATCTGGGTCTGCCACGTTGCAGGCAGATTCTTTACTGTCTGAGTCACCGGGGAAGCCCCTTAGATAGTGTAGTTTGAATTTAATGTTCCTTCTCTCTAAACATATGGGTGTCATTTGGTTTGTTCTGCATCGCTCTTTTCTAGTATTCTTCTGACTTCAGGTCAGAGCCTTGCTACAGGACAGCGGACGTTAGGCTTGAGGGTCTCCATGCCCACTCGGAGTTGATTGGCCATTGCCATTGCCTAAGGACCCAACTGCAACTTCATATTAGTTGTTCTCATTCTGTCCCTTTCATCTATTCACTCATTCATTTCCTTTTTCCTTCTTGCATATTTTTGACTCCCCTTCTGTGAAGGTATTGATAACTTTGAAGTGTCATATAGGTCCAGTCTCTACCTCCGTGTCTCCATCCCTACCCTGCAAATAGGCTCATCTGTTGCAGTTTTCTAGATTCCATGCGCTGTGCTGTGCTCAGTTGCTCAGTTGTGTCTGACTCTTTGCGACCTCATGGACTGTAGCCCGCCAGGCTCCTCTGTCCAATCTCCAGCAAGAGTACTGGAGTGGATTGCCATGTCCTCCTCTAGGGGATCCTCCCAACCCAGGGATCGAACCCAGGTCTCCCACATTGCCAACACATTCTTTACTGTCTGAGCCACCAGGGAAGCCCAAGAATACTGGAATGGGTAGCCTGTCCCTTCTCCAGGGGATCTTCCTGACCCAGAAATCAAACTGGAATCCCCTGCATTGCAGGCAGATTCTTCACCAGCTGAGCTACCAGGGCAGTCCCTAGATTCCATATATATGCCTTAATATATGATGTTCACTTTTCTCCTTCTAACTGACTTCACTCTGTATATAAGACTCTAGATTCATCCACATGATAGCAAATGACCATATGTTTCTTTTTATGGCTGAGTAATATGCCCTTGTGTATATATATTGCACATCTTCGTTACCCATTCATTTGTCAGTGGCCTAGAGGGGTAGGATGGGAGGGTGGGAGCAAGACTCAAGAGGGAGGGGGATATATACCCATAGCTGATTGGTGGTGTTGTACAGCAGAAACTAACACAGCCTGGTAAAGCAATTATACTCCAACTGAAAAAAAAGACATGTCACAAAGGCTGCAGATATGTCTGCCAGTTGTAACAGGTGTTTTCATCCCGCTTCTCTCTGAACTGGGTTCTCCTCCTCCCCACCCAGACATCTAGGGCCTTCATGCTCCCTGCTGGCTGTCCGCAGTTCCTTAGAATAGTATACCACCAAAGCCTGCTTACCCCCAAAGCAGGTCCAAAATGTGTCTCCCCTGGCTTCCACCGAAGCAGCATCTCTATTCTCTCTGTGGAGTGGTACTAAAAGTAACTAGAGGGAACAACCTTATCTTAAGAGACTCTGAGGGAAGCGCGTTGCTACTTCCAACGCCATTCAGCCCTCCCATGAAACAGAAGAACAGGAGTCAGCAACTTGGTACTTCGTTTTCCAAATTGATTTTGCTAACTCTTAAACAATTTTAGACTTAGAAATCTGTGACTCTGGAGGTCACAATGAAAACTAAGATAGGGCCCCTTAAGATACGTGTTTATTTGGAAAGACAACATATACTCTTTTTTTTTTTTAATCTTATTTATTTATTTTTGGTTGCACTGGGTCTTCATGCTGTGTGTGGGCTTTCTCTAGTTGAGGCAAGAAGGGGCTACTTTTTGTTGTGGTGTGAGGGCTTCTCGTTGTGGTGGCTTCTCTGGTTGCGGGGCATGGGCTCTGGGTATGCGGGCTTAATTAGTTGTGGTTTACAGGCTTAGTTGTCCCTCGGCATGCGGGGTCTTCCCAGACCAGGGATCGAACTGGTGTCCCCTGCATCGACACTGGACCACCAGGGAAGTCCCAACATATACTCCTTTAATAATTTTTTTTAAATTAAATATCTCTTAGGTGCTAGCTGCTGTCGGTAAAAACTTTTTGAGACATTGTGTTTGAAAGGCATATTTAGGAGGACATATACACAAAATACTTTCAGCCAACATAGAAATTAAGAGAACATAAAGACAAGAATGCTGGTGCTTATGCCAGACTGGGTTAGTTTCATAGAAAATGTGATATTTGCACTGAACCTGGAAAGGTGGATTTAGGCAGACCAAGCAAGGGTTCTTTGTCACAAGATGCAGATTGGGTTTTTCCCCTCTTACCCTGATAGACTGTGGACATTTTCATGGTGGAGATGCTGTTGTCAAATCTCTGTTTCAGAAAGTAGCTGTACAGAATATATCGCAGTGTAGAAGGGCTCCTGATGACATGCCCATTGGGAAGCCACTATGGTAATTCCTGGGCTATGCAAAGGGACTGAGAGGTGGCTTCTTATTAGAATAGGCTGAAGACCTGTCCAGGGCTGTGTTTGCTGTTTTGATTGTTGCTTACATGTTTGTTTTCCACTAGAATTGAATGGTGATGGAGAGGATGGAAGACAAAGCCCTCTCCCCCTTCCCTCCTGCCATCACTCCTTAGAATCACAGCTGCTGGCAACTGGAGTGGACAGTCTCGAAATGAAAATAAAATTCAGGACATCATGTGTATTAAAAAATTTCACTATGTCAGGCACAGAGGATCAACAATACTTAATGTGAGGAAGAAGAGTTATACTTGGGAGAAGCTTTTGTAAAGAGCTGAGAATTGGACTGGATTTTGAGAGTAGGTGGGATTAGTGATGGGTATACTTGCCTGGAGAATCCCAGGGATGGGGAAGCCATCTATGGGGTTGCACAGAGTTGGACATGACTGAAGCGACTTAGCAGCAGCGGCAGCAGTGATGGGTGATACAGTGGTAAAGAATCTGCCTGCTAATGTAGGAAACTTGAGAGGTGAGGTTTTGATCCCTGGGTAGGGAAGATCCCCTGGAGGAGAAAATGGCAACCCACTGCAGTATTCTTGCCTGGAAAATTCTGTGGACAGGGGAGCCTGGCAAGCTATAGTCCATGGAATCACAAAGAGTTCGACATGACTAAGTACACACAGAATTAGTGAAACAGGCAATAGTCTTACTCTAGATTTTATGCCCTCAGAATGAATGACAGGACCAAAGGCAAGCAGGTGAAAACCATACAGATGACATATCCAGGCCCTGAATGTGCTTTGGATCTTGTCAGATGCAGTGCAGTGAGAACAAGTCTTGCAGTGTTGGTTGGATCAAAAATGTGCATGGTCTAGAATATTGGATTTTACGTGGTGATTGTAGGGAAACAGAATTTTGATAATAAGAATTTTGTAGTTATGATAAGTTTGGGGAAGATATATTTGTAGGGAGCATCCAGAATTCACTGGAAGCCCAAAGGCAGGAATTCTAGGTATGAGGCTGCCCAGATTCACAGAGAACCGCAGTGACAGCTTTGGGATCAAAACCCCAGCCATTCATGCTCCGGAGCTCATGTTTATCTCACCGTACCTTGTGAACAGAGAAAATGAAGATGTGCTAAGAGGGATTTGGTGATTACAAAGTCAAAGGTGGAATTTCAAGGAACATTTTCCCTCAGGAGACATATGTATAAGCCATTTTTCATTGAATTATGGAGGAACTGGGTAACAAACAGCCCCTCAAGCTGCTAAAATGATTAAGCAGTAGGTTAAGCCAGTTATTTGTCTTGCAAAGATCTTATTTCCTGTGCAACTGACCAAAAATTGTGTGTCTTATATAATTTCCACTCCAATATTCACCTCTTTTCTGTTCATATGGTGGCTTGTTCCTTTTATCCAGGTTCCTGATATTTTTCATGGCCGAGAGACGGTGGGTCTGTGGCTAATATCAGTTAATGACATGTGTTTTGGTCTTTCTTTGCTCTCCATTGACCTATGTTGCCCTTCAGAAATCTTTTAGTACATAAATGCTGCTTGTTAAGTGGCTTCGGTTTGGGGAGTTGGCTTTGAAAATAATTTAATTTTTTAAAGTGTCCCTTAGAAGAAAATTTTTTCCCTTGCCAGTATGTGCAACACATGGAAAAGAAACAGTTCTAGTGATAGTGATACAAGTTGTGCATTTGTGCTTTATTCCTTCTTAGGGCATCATTGCAGAGTATAACAAAATCAACGATGTGAAGGAAGATGATGACACAGAGAAGTTCAAGGAAGCCACTGTGAAGTTCCATCGGCTGTTTGGAATGCCCGAGGAAGAGAAACTCGTCAACTATTACTCCTGCAGCTACTGGAAGGGGAAGGTCCCCCGACAGGGTTGGATGTACCTCAGTATTAATCACCTTTGCTTTTATTCATTTCTGATGGGAAGGGAAGGTGAGTCCCCTAGAATTTCAGAGGTAAGCTTTTGAAAGTCTACTGAGGTTTTTGCCCGTCCTGAATGTAAACCATATCTAAACATCAACAATAGTAAATCTGCAGTTGTAACTGAGTTGTGATGACTTAACAGTTGAATTCAATCATTTTTGGCTCCGTTGCTGTAAACTACTTGATTGTGAGATAATAAAAATTGACCAAAGGTATAATTCATTTAGTAGACAGGGACTTAAATCCGTAATAATCATAACTCAGAATTTTTGTGGTCTAGATTTGTTTTTTGAAACTATCAAGCAGAATATTAATAAATAGAAGTACATAAGCTCATAGGAGTTCTGTGAAATTGGAGGGTGGTGTTGTGAGATTTCCAGTATCTTGAAAGGACTTTAAGGAGCCACATATTGACCCAGCCTCGTTCTCTGTGCTCAGCCAAGCTGGTCATCCGGTGGGTGGACATCACTCAGCTCGAGAAGAACGCCACGCTGCTTCTACCCGATGTGATCAAAGTGAGCACGAGGTCTAGCGAGCATTTCTTCTCTGTATTCCTCAACATCAATGAGACCTTCAAGTTAATGGAGCAGCTCGCCAACATCGCCATGAGGCAGCTGTTAGACAATGAGGGCTTTGAACAAGATCGATCCCTGCCCAAACTGAAAAAGAAATCTCCTAAGAAAGTGTCTGCCCTAAAACGGTAGGTGACAGAGACCTGAAGTCTTACCGACTTTAGAAACAAGAACCCACCTGTTCATTTATGAAAGTTAACCTTTTCTGAACAGCTTCAAGGGTTCAGAACACTTTTCTGGGTATAGATACAAAACTGAGAAAGACTGCCTAAAGCGCTCACGGTTCAGCAAGTGAGGTAGACATGACCAGCTCCAGCACTGTAGGCTGGGACCTCTTTTGGTGCTCAGAGCAGAGCACCTTGAGTACACACATGGGGAAATGGGCAGGGAAGGACCTCTCCATGGAGCTGCTCAGAGCAGGGCTCTCAAAATTACTCAGAGTCAGTAGGATGAGTATTACTTTAGACATATTATTTCAGGCAGAGGGACAATATCGTAAGGGAAACACAAGGGAAAAGCACAGAGGAAAGTAAGCTCATCAGCATTTATGGAAGGTGGCTGGGCATGGGATGAGGCTATGCTGCAGAGAAGCCCAGAAGTCTGGATATGAGAGCGAAGGCTAAGAGAAGGCAAGGGGAAAGTTGACGTTCTAACGTGTGATGGTATGCATGGAATCACCCCTAACTGAGATGGGGACGAGGGAAGGGAGAGCGTGTCCAAGGGATATGAGGATTCAGTTTTGATCACGTTGAGTTGAGTTGCCTGCAGGGCATCTAACTAGACATCAGTTTAGTGGGATAAATGGAATTGGCCATTGTTGCTGTACAGCTGGGCGTTGAAACCTGGCAAGAAGTCACAGCAATGAAAACGCCTTTGGTGATTTGAGACATGTTTTGATAGAGTGACAAGAAGATGGGTTACTGTGGTGGGCTGACGCACATGAAAGCAAGGCAAGGGAATTAGGTCAGTACAGACTGCTTTGTTGAGAAATTCAATGGGAATGTAGGGGGTTTGCTCTTTTTTAGAACAAAAACATTTGAACAGAAGGTAGTATGAAGTAGGCAGGTGGGAAGAGTTTGTTGATGAGGGTAGCACAAAGACAGAAGGGAGCATGGAGATAAAGCTAGAAGAAAATGAATAATTTTAAAAGTGGCGTCTTGGACTTCCCTGGTGGTCCAGTGGTTAGGACTCTATGCTTCCAATGCAGGGGACTCAGGTTCAATCCCTGGTGGGGAAATAAAGACCCCACAAACAAAGAAAAGAGAAAAAAAAAAAAAAAAAAAAGGATCTCACAGCATGCAGAAGGATGCTTGTGTGTGCCGATAACCTCTCCCTTCGAAACAGGCAAAAGAAGAAGGAGGAGGTGAGGATGGAGGTGGTTTTAGAGATAGAAGGGAGGGAATTGGAGGGCCCGTCTCTGCCATGTGAAGCCAGAAACTGGATCATCAGGGGCTGAAGTGGCCTAAAAGCTTGAGCAAAGATGTTTAAATGATGAACAGGAAGAAGGAACTCATCACAGAAAAGCTCATGGTCACTGGAGGACCCAGCTGGGCTTAGACACTCTGTTTGTCCAGGAGGTGGGCTGTTCCTGTGTTTCAGGCAGTTTTGTTGTTTATTCAAGGTGACCACCGACAGCCTGCAGGTTCATGCAGCTTATGTGCATCCTCATTAGGTCATCCTTAAAAGATAAGGCCCCGAGAGTGGCTGCAGATGAGTATAAATGTCATCATCTCTTCAGAAATTACTGTATTCTTTTAGAAAGAGAATTATTTCCTGTCTAGGCCTTGTTTTCCTAAGATTCTTTGACATTTACAGATACTGATTGTAAAATGACTACACAGGGGACCTAAATATATTAAAATGATTTCATTATGCTTTTGGGTCATCATTGGAGTTAACTCCAGCAGAAAGCCAAGAAGGTAGAAATAATTGACAAGGTGGAAGGGAAAGATGGGCCAGGAAATCTCTGTTGCCACATCATTGAGCGGTACTCAAACTTTTCTCTTGTGGGGAGAGTTATTACTGTTGTTTTCCAGCGATCTGGACGCCAGGGCCAAGAGTGAGAGGTACCGTGCGCTCTTCCGGCTGCCCAAAGATGAAAAATTGGATGGCCACACAGACTGCACCCTCTGGACTCCATTCAATAAAATGCACATTTTGGGGCAGATGTTTGTGTCCACGAACTATATCTGCTTCACCAGCAAGGAGGAGAACCTGTGTAGCCTCATCATCCCACTGCGAGAGGTACGTGGCAGGTGGCAATGGGTGTTTTCAGAGTTTTATTGGTAATCCTTTTCTGGGTATCTTACCATCACTGAGTTGGCTTTTAACCGTGGGTGAGCGTTCCTAATTCTTTGGTGCCATCTGCCTCTCTTTTATGTGTTGTCATGGTTTCTAATGACCATGGGACCTGCGAGGTTTCTTCTTCCAGAAGCAGACTGGTGTTTTATTCTTATTCGGGTAAGGTGAGATCAACAGAGCAGGAAATGACTGTCACTGAAAAGACGCTTGTTATACTCATGGATCCCATCAGGGGGCGCACGCCATGCCAGAGGGCCCACAGGGGGAAAGCATCAGGGGGGTCAGCAGAGGAGCAGGGAAGGATGTGGACTGGAGTCTTGATTGTGATGTCCTTGGGAAGAAACAGGTGAGATAGGATAAGCAGGCTTGGGATTCGCAAGTTGAAAAATTCCAGCAGGCTCTAGGGCAGAGGCCCTGTCCCTAATTGTCTGGTTCCTGGCCCTGGGGTGATGAGGGTAAGATGAATAGGGTCCCTGAGTGTGAGAGCAGGTGAAGGAGGTCCTCGGGGTTTAGACTGGTTGGTTTGCTTGTGAAAGGCCTTCTCATAGATGAGTCCTTTACTCTGTCCAGGAGTTGGTTAACTCTGGGTCAACAAGGCCCCGAGATGTGAAAATATCAAATAGAGAAACTAGAAAGTGTAGTTACTACTCCTGGCCCACAGCCTGAGCATCTGGATCTTTAGAGAGTGGTCTAGGTTGTGAATCAGAAAGTCAAGATCTGTCTAGTTTGTTGGTTCCCTCTGTTAGAACCGCTGGGACCCCTGGCTGCCATGGCCAGATCTGTGTCTCTGCAAATTTTGGAGTCTGTAACTTTAATAAAGTTCCAGGCTGAGGCCCATGGACAGTGAAGGCTGAGGAACTTTACTATTGGACCTGGGTTGGAAGTGGGTTCTCTTGTGTCTTCACAGTGATAGGTTGTTCTGGTACTTGTGGAGAAGCCTTGCTGTTGGGGGTTGAGAAGAAATTCCAGGTTAGGATGTCCAGGGCTGGCAGATCTGCAGTTTCTAACCTGGGTGCTTTCAACCTACTTTGGTCCTTTCCTAGAAATTAAGATGCTTAGAAGCTTTGGCTATTTAATCAAGGTTGAGTCTTTGTTAAGATTTCCTATGGTAAAGGATTCAAGTTTCTCTGTGCCTTACTTTTTTTTTTTTTTTTTAATAATCATTTATGTAAGCAAATTTTCTTGCTTTATTTTTTTCTTGTTTGCATCATTATCACAGAAAATTATTAAAATGCAGACAAATAGAAAGAAAACAAAACTCACCCCTAGTCCCACCATTCAAAAATGACCACTGTGAACATCCTGCTATGTAGTTGTTCAGGCTTTCTATGCATTGCTGTGTATATGTCATTTATATTATTTAGGTTTAAGAAATAGTGAATTTTATTTTTTGCCTATTTCTATTAACAGTGAGTGTACACTAACTGTGTACAGTTATATTTTAACATATCATAAAATATTCTTGTATAACTTTTAATGACTGCATATTATTCCATTACTGGATATATATAATTTATTTCTTCTTATTTAAGGTTACCTTTGGTTGGACCTTTGCATAATTTTTTTTGTTTCCTCCCAATCATATGTATAATTTTCTTTAAATTATAAATTCCTACAAGTTTAATTGGTGGATTAAAACGAATGTAAAGTGTTAGGCAATGGAAAAATCTAGTTTTCTTTCTTATAGGGTGAGCTCATTGGTATTATAACACATTTGGAGACTAGAATTATTGGGGGTGAATTCTGAGATGGATGGTTGATCGGTACTTACAGTTGGCTCTGAAATGCATCTCATGGCTTTTTCCAGCAAACTTACCCTCTTTATCTTAGGGAGTTACTAAACTCTGTGTGTGTGAGTGTGTGTGTGTGTGTGTGTGTGTGTGTGTGGTAATTGACATCATGTACTAGTTTCAGGTTAACATAGTAGTGATTTGATATTTGTATATATTATATGATGATCACTATGATAAGTCCAGTTAACATCTATCACCATTCATAGTATGCTATTAAAGTCTGCTATTAAAAATGTCCTTTGTCAAGTACTGCTGCTGCTGCTACTGCTAAGTCACTTCAGTCGTGTCCGACTCTGTGTGACCCCATAGACGGTAGCCCACCAGGCTCCCCCGTCCCTGGGATTCTCCAGGCAAGAACACTGGAGTGGGTTGCCATTTCCTTCTCCAATGCATGAAAGTGAGAAGTGAAAGTGAAGTCGCTCAGTCGTGTCCGACTCAGCGACCCCATGGACTGCAGCCCACCAGGCTCCTCCGTCCATGGGATTTTCCAGGCAAGAGTACTGGAGTGGGGTGCCATTGCCTTCTCCGTTGTCAAGTACTACCTGAACAAAATAAAGCAGAGTGACCTGGACCCACGAGGGAAACCCATCCTGAGACTAAGAATATACTGAGTGTATCATTTATAAACCTGAGTGAGTCATCACTTTGTTTATCCAAAGCTAACTGAGGAACAGAGGGGCTGGCTGGAGGCTGCCATCCCACATCTCTCCTGTTCTCCTCCTCCGGGTTCAGTTCAGGGGCTCTGTGTACATTTTAGTATGATCTACAATAGGATCACGAGAGCTTGGCGGAGTTAGGAGATTGATGGTTAATACCCTCAGCCCATCTTGTGCTTCCTAGTTTTCCCTAACAAGTAGTAGGGCAGAGATAATTCAGGCATATTTCAGGATAAGTCAGAGGGGGAGGATAGTATAGGTGGCATTTAGAAGTAAAGTGTGTTGTGGTTGGAGGGTGCGGCTTGAAAGAAACCCCCAATGAGACAGCAGTGCCCTTTCTTTACTCCAGTGAATCACTGAGCTATATTAATGGTAAATCCTAAACCTCAACTAATGGAAGAAGCAAAGGACTTGTGTTTATTCCTACTCTAGGTTATATAATGACAAAAATGCACTAGGGCAGGGCTCCCACCCTCCATCGGGGTTTGTTTGAGCAGAGTGATCTCTTCATGAACTGAGTTAAGCTGATCGATCAGTAGGAGCCTCAAGGAACCTTGCATCCTCCTTGGAACAGCTCCTTTTAGAATTGTGTAGACTCGGGATTGCTGTTGAATTTAATTTTTTATAAATAAGTGAAAATATTGACTAGAGATTGTTAATATACATTCTGCATGCAGACTTAAGGTAGAGTAAATCAACACGTGTTAAACATTTACACAGAATCATGTTGCTGTAGATTTTAAAGAAAAGTCTGAACTAGCAGCAAGAGGATAAAGAGTGATGAGAGTCCTCATTAGGATTTCTAGATGCAGTCTCTCTTCTTTTTTTCAATTATAAATTACCTTGTAAAATGTTCCATATGAAACACCAAGATTTCATTAAATTCAAGCTATTTTACAGTTGTAGTTGGTGATGAAAATGTGTCTCATTATTGTGTAGATCATTCCAGTGGCGCTATTACCCTTTCTGGAGGCGCAGAGTTTCAGGGGTAGAATTCTACTAGAACTCATTTGTCAGTGAAAAATACATGCTAACCTGTGGGAAGCTTCCTAGGGTTTCTGTAGGCGCTTTCTTGCTGTTGCTTCATGATCCTGCTAGATACTGGACTTCATGCTTGATTTCCTTACAAGCACATAGAATCTATGTTTTAGGTGCAGAACTTGAACCTTTCATCCTCTTGGCATCTGTCATTAATTGCAGGTGCCTGGTGACTAAAAGAATCAGAAACAATCTGTTGGGAGAAAAGGAGTTTTTTTCAGTCTTTTAAAATAAGCATTGTTTAATCAGTGTCTGAAGTATCATAGGAAAATCCTTTTCATGATAAAGAAGTTGGTTTCCGCCTCTCCCCGCCAATTTCTCTAGCTTCTTTAGCATTGGAGGAAAAAAACTCTTAGGTACAACTCTATCTCAGAATATTTAAAATGTATGAATATATATCTAACTTGTACATGTTTATAAAAGCTGAGAACAGAACTCAAGTCCTGCAGTTTTTCCCTTTATGGACCCCAGTCCAACCAGTCCATTCTGAAGGAGATCAACCCTGGGATTTCTTTTGGAAGGAATGATGCTAAAGCTGAAACTCCAGTACTTTGGCCACCTCATGTGAAGAGTTGACTCACTGGAAAAGACTCTGATGCTGGGAGAGATTGGGGGCAGGAGAAGAAGGGGACGACCGAGGATGAGATGGCTGGATGGTATCACTGACTCAATGGACGTGAGTCTGAATGAACTCCGGGAGTTGATGATGGACAGGGAGACCTGGCGTGCTGCGATTCATGGGGTCGCAAAGAGTCGAACACGACTGAGCGACTGAACTGAACTGAACTGAACTGAATACCTGTTTTGCACCTGTGACCATGCAACTTTTTAGGCAATTCCAATAGGTTACTTAGCCTTGAAAGGGAGAGAGGTTTTTAAAGTTCTGCCCAGAGGAAATGTTTTTCACATGAAAATGCTGATGAAGAGGTTGAAGTTGAACCTGTCTCGACTGCTTATATGTGGAAATGAAGACGGGAAAGAAACTAAACTCTTAAGTACACAATCAGCGCCACTGCAAATAAACCATTTATCTACAGCTGGCCTTGAGATTTTTCTTCCTAATGTGCTAAAGAAAAGAGTTGTAATGCATTTATCTTAGTTTCCAGTTGATGAAAATCCTTTTATAAACCAGCAAACATATGCCATCATTTCAAAGCTGGAACACATGCCCCCTGTTTCTACTTTCCTCCTGATGTGGTAGACTTACTTTACTACACACACTAGTGTGCACAAGTGCACACACACACACACACACACACACACACACAGAGTCAGCCCGTGCAGATAGGGTTGCAGTTAAGCTGTTTACGTCATGTCTGATCAGAATCAAGCTTTTAAAACTTTGAAGTGGTAAGAGGTGAGAAATGCAAAGCCCTGGAGTCTAAACAAGACATTTGAAGGATTGGTAGTGTTTTAAAAGCCATGTCCACATTAAGCTAATAAAAGGACCCAATATCGTGGGTTGTTTCTCTCTCTTACAGATGAAGCACCAGCTAAGAGTCCTCCCTCTTAAAGTTCCATGAAATTTTAATGAAAGTCAGAGAATTCCTTCACAGCAAGGTTTCTCAACCTTGGCACTGTTGACATCTTGGGCCCTACTGTGTTGGGGGGTGGGCTGACTTGGGTCCTGTGCCCTGCAGGATGTTTAGCTTCATCTTTGACTTCCACCTGTGAGATGCCCGTGGTACCCTCCACTTGGGACTACCGGAAGTGCCTCTGGATGTTGCCAGATGTCTCCTGGGGCTGGGATGGGGGCTCACTCTCGGTTTATAACTATCAGCAAGATAATTCCGGTTCCAGTGTCATTTGTTCTGAGCTGTTTTCTTTTATTGGGACAGCGTTCAAGAATCTCAGTTTGCCTCAGTAAAATACGGAGGTTCCTGCCGAGATTGCAAAGCATGGTCTTCTTTCTTCAGTGCTCAGCATCTTCAGCGCTCAGAGGTTGCTGCCGGGTGATCCCTGGGAAGTAACGCTCTTGGTGGCCTGTTTTCTTTTCAGGTGACGATTGTAGAGAAGGCAGACAGCTCCAGCGTGCTCCCCAGTCCTCTGTCCATCAGCACCAGGAACAGGATGACCTTTCTTTTTGCCAACTTGAAGGATAGAGACTTTCTGGTGCAGAGGATCTCTGACTTCCTGCAGCAGACAACCTCCAAAATATACTCAGACAAGGAATTCGCAGGAAGCTACAACAGTTCGGATGATGAGGTCAGTGGAAGGCACCTGTGGTTGGTTCATCCTTTTTCTCTTCCCTGGGGAGTGTTCACCTCCTGGTCTGTTTTGTTTGATCTTGAAGCTTTGTAGCTGTGCTGAGATGAATCAACTAACTCTGATGTCCAGAGCAGACATTGCATTTAAATCTCATGGTGTTTGTATTTAGGATCATAGAACTGGATATCTAATCTCACCCTCTTCTTTCACGCGTTATGAAGTGATTTGTCCTGATTACATAGCAAGTGACTCTGGTCTAAGTGACTCTGTGGGGAATTATACAGAGATCACTCAGTAAAGTCTCAAACCTGAAATGCAACATTATTAGGATGATTTTATTATGATACAATACAAATTGTGTCCCTATTGAATTAGGCTCTGAATCCACATCCAGGGAAACTGGGCTCTGAAAGATGCGTGATTAGCTCAAGTGATAGAGCGACTTGCAGCAAAAATATGTTGTAAAGCTGGCGAGCTCCTGTTTACCTGCTCCAAGCTTCTGTGGGCATTTTTGAGACACCAGAAAGTAGATAGGAGGCGAGGGAGGCAGTCCCATCAGCAGTTGAATCAGCCACGTCATGCTTTGCATGCATACTAATCAGAGAGATAAGTGTCCAACCAGTTTGTTGTAAAAATGAATCTAAAATACAGAGGAGGCATTTCCCTGGTGATCCAGTGGTTAAGACTCCATGCCTCCAATGAACGGGATGCAGGTTTGATCCCTGATTGGGAAACTTAAGGTCCTTCATGCTATGGGGCACAGGCAAAAAATACAGAGGAAACCTATTGGGAACATCAAAGCTCTGTGGCCCATGATCCCGTCTAATTCTCACCAAAATGCTGGCTTGCTGACTTCCTCCTGCTATATCACCTAGCAAGACACCTCTTGGAAACCATGGTGAAGCTATTAGTGTCTGTCCAGAGGACAGTCAGGTGGCTTGATGGTAAAGAACCCGCCTGCCAATGCAGGAGACACTGGAGACATGGGTTTTGGTCCCTGGGTCGGGAAAATGACAACCCGCTCCAGTATTCTTGCCTGGAGAATCCCGTGGACAGAGGAGCCTGGCGGGCTACAGTCCATGGGGTCTCCAAGAGTCAGACACGACTGAGCACAAAAAAGTGGAGGAGAGGATGTGGAAGAAGTAGATTCTGCAGCTCGAACCGTCCCCGCCTCGTGTTGCTCTCTGCGTTGGCAGGTGTATTCTCGGCCCAGCAGCCTCGTTTCCTCCAGTCCCCAGAGGAGCACCAGCTCCGATGCCGATGGCGAGCGCCAGTTCAACCTCAATGGCAACAGTGTCCCCACAGCTACACAGACCCTGATGACCATGTATCGGCGGCGGTCTCCCGAGGAGTTCAACCCGAAACTGGTGAGTGCCACCTCCTCTTGCCCGGAACTTTCTGTATCAGAACAGGAATGTTTTAAAAAATCTTTTAAAATAAACTCATCAATACGTCACTGGACAGTTTCCTACAAGTGAAGGATATTTTGTTTAAAAATACAAAGGACATATAAATATAGCATACAATGACATATTTGTATGTCATCGGGTTTCAGAGTGGCTTCATTGCGAAAGGAGACGGGTCATATACTTCTATATGGAGGTGACATTTTTTTAGTTTTGTTTTTTAACTGTTGTTCAAGTAACCAGCAAGTAAGTACATAATGTCTCAGGCCACTTTTAACAACATCCGCTCTGTTTCTCTTGGAGGAGTAGACATAAAGCCGTTAAGTAATATTTGCATTCTCCTGACCCGTCTCAGGTAAGTGGCATTCTGACTCTGGGCCAGAAAGTTTCATGGCAGATCCACAGGCTCTGATATATGGGTCAGGTCACAGAAGGACTTCAGAAAATCTGAGTTCTTTGTTCTCACGAATTCTGTCCAGAACTTACCAGCTCCATTCTCCAGGGAAAATGTTCTGACTTTCCGTCAAACTTGTCTTTACTATTCTCGAAGTACTTTGGGTGTCATGATGCTACATCATCCCTTTCAGGCCAAAGAGTTTTTGAAAGAGCAGGCCTGGAAGAATCACTTTGCGGAGTACGGGCAAGGGATCTGCATGTACCGCACAGAAAAGACCCGGGAGCTGGTGCTGAAGGGCGTCCCTGAGAGCATGCGTGGGGAGCTCTGGCTGCTGCTGTCAGGTACGGCGGGGCGGGAGCGGGAGCACTCCTCCGGAGTGCGGGGAGCCCCGGGGCTGCCCTCAGCCTTCCATCGCGCCTCAGGGCTATTTCAGATATGTAACCCCCACTTCAACCCAGGGGTCTAATCTCTAGTCAGTGAAGTATAAATCGATTTACCCTCTCATTCCGTATGTGTGTGTCTGTACATATGCGTGTGTGCTGAGTCGCTTCAGTCGTGTCCGACTCTTTGCAACCTCATGGACTGTAGCCCACCAGGCTCCTCTGTCCATGGAATTCTCCAGGCAGGAATACTGGAGTGGGTTGCCATTTCCTACTCCAGGGGATCTTCTGGACCCAGAGAGCAAAGCCGAGTCTCCTGTATTAGCAGGTGGATTCTTAAAACACCATGCCATCTGGGAAGACCGTGTGTATATATACACATATTTAACATAAAAGCACCTATTTAATTATATAATATGTACATATATATGTGTGTGTGTTTATATGTACATATTTGTATATATGTAGATGTGTGTGTGTACATAAACCTTATACTGGCATAAATTATATTTAACTAGATTCATGGGTAAGTGCCTGCATCCAGGGTTTGTCTGGCTGTAAGAATCATAGCCTGCAGCTGTCACAGCAGCGGTTCTCACCCACCTCTGCGTCCTCCCGCCGAGCACCGAGGAGCACCCCTCCACAGCAGGGGCTCCTCACTGCCAGGAATATGCTCCCTGCCCTCGCAATTCTGAAAATCCCTCTTCATCCTCCCTCCTGCTCTTCAGTATGGCTCTTTGTGAGCGCTTCATAATTTCAGTTTTTAAACTTGTTTTAAGAGACAAAGCTTCCTTTTTTAAGTTAAATCAGAAGGAAAACCCTGATAAAATGCAAGCAAGGCTGCTTGGTTGGAGAACTGAGGCGGCTTCAGCTTCAGCTTGACTTTCTATGCCCACTTCCCTGTTCTTCTCTGAGCAGCCCCTTGGGGTTGTCTGTGGAAGTTCCTTGGAACAGTTTCTAGGTTGGAAGCCTCTACCTTTAGGGGGGATTTTTGTTTGTGTGTGTGTGTAGGGAGGTTTTTAAAAAATTCATTTTTTTTTTAATTGAAGTATAGTATAACAGTAACTGTTAGTTTCAGGTGTACAGCATAACCATCCACTTTTCTTTTTATCTGATTATTTTGCCTTATAGGTTATTACAGGATATTGACTATAATGCCCTGTGCTACACAGTAAATCCTTGCTACTTATCTGTTGTATGACTAGCAGTTTGTATCTATTAATCCCATACTGTAATTTGTCCCTCTCTCGTCCTCTTCCCCACTTTGGTAACCATAAGTTTGTTGTCTGTGTCTGTGAGCCTGTTTCTGTTCTGTATCTAGGGTCATTTGTACTCTTGTTTAGGCTTCACGTATAAGCGATATCATAGAGCGTGTGTGTGTGTGAGAGATAGAGAATCACTCAGTCGTGTTTGACTCTCCGCGATCTCATGGACTGTAGCTCAGCAGGTTCCTCCATCCATGGGACTCTCCAGGCATGAATACTGGAGTGGGCAGCCATTCACTTCTCCAGGGGATCGTAGCGTACAGGGGAGTTTTGAAGCCGCCGGCGGGAAGAGGGGAGGGGGCCGGGAGTGAAGTTGCAGCCGGGCTGTGCCTGTGATACACAGGTCCTCACAGGAGGACGGTGAAGGTGCCGGATCAGACAGCCAAGGCCGGGGCTCCCACTTTCTGATGCTGGGTCCATTTGGTGTTTCCCAGGTGCCATCAACGAGAAGGCCACCCACCCCGGCTACTATGAGGACCTCGTGGAGAAGTCCATGGGGAAGTACAACCTCGCCACGGAGGAGATTGAGAGGGACCTGCACCGCTCCCTTCCAGAACACCCCGCTTTCCAGAACGAAATGGGCATTGCCGCTCTGAGGAGAGTCTTGACAGCTTATGCTTTTCGAAATCCTAACATAGGGTATTGCCAGGTGAATGTCACAGATGGGTAAGACTTTAAAAAAAAAAATGTTTTCTGCCAGCCGGTAAGTAATAAGAAAGGCTTTATGGGGGACTTCCCTGGTGGTCCAGTGGCTAAGATTCCACACTCTCAGGGAGCCCGGGTTCGATCCCTGGTCAGGGAACTAGAGATCCTGTATGCTGTCGCTAAGACCCGGTGCAGCCAAATAAATAAATATTTCTTTAAAAAGAAGAAAGGCTTTATGGTTAAGAGAGCAATTACTGTATCAGGGTCTCTCGACCTTGCTACTGTTGGCATTATGGACTGAATAATTCTTTGTGTGGGGCTGTCCTGTGCTTTGGAGAATGTTTAGTAACATTCCTGCTTAATAACATGTTTAATAGCATCTTATCACGAAATGCCAGTGCTCCCCACTTGTGACAACTAAATGTTTTTAGACCTTGTCAGATGTCCTCGGGGATGCATGCTCTCCCAGAGCAGAGAAACCCTGCACTGAGCAGAGGAGCCAAGGGGTAAGAGTGCCCTTTCTGGATCCACCACCGTCTGGTGGCCTGGCTGGTCACTAACTGGTCATGAGCATATCTGGGCACCAGGCCTTTAATCCTGCGTTCTGGGTTCCCCAGTGCTCCTCCCCTTGGCAACGCCTAAGCCGTTAATGTCCTTGAGAAAGTAGCTCTTATATGCTATGGCTATATTTTAAGGCCCACTAAAATAAATGTGTAATTCAGTATTAAAAAATGTTGCCCATATACCAACCACAGTGATTGGTTGTATATGTTAGTATGGGTAGCACAATTTGGAAAGCTCTAGGATAGTGTCTTTAGATTGAAAGGCTACATATGAACCCAGAGAAACCTTCCTTGACCATCTAGTGGAAACCTAAAGCAGGCTTACTTTCTCGAAACCTGTATACCATGCGTGCACATGCACACAGACACACAGACACGTGCATATATCACAGGTCTCCCTGTCAGTTCAGTTCAGTTCAGTCGCTCAGTCGTGTCCGACTCTTTGCGACCCCATGAATCACAGCACGCCAGGCCTCCCCGTTCATCACCATCTCTCGGAGTTCACTCAGACTCACATCCATCGAGTCAGTGATGCCATCCAGCCATCTCATCCTCGGTCGTCCCCTTCTTCTCCTGCCCCCAATCCCTCCCAGCATCAGAGTCTTTTCCAATGAGTCAACTCTTCGCATGAGGTGGCCAAAGTACTGGAGTTTCAGCTTTAGCATCATTCCTTCCAAAGAAATCCCAGGGTTGATCTCCTTCAGAATGGACTGGTTGGATCTCCTTGCAGTCCAAGGGACTCTCAAGAGTCCTCTCCAACACCACACTTCAAAAGCATCAATTCTTCGGCGATCAGCCTTCTTCACAGTCCAACTCTCACATCCATACATGACCACAGGAAAAACCATAGCCTTGACTAGACGGACCTTAGTCGGCAAAGTAATGTCTCTGCCTTTGAAAATGCTATCTAGGTTGGACATAACTTTTCTTCCAAGGAGTAAGCGTCTTCTAATTTCATGGCTGCAGGTCTCCCTGTACATTTTATCTTTTTGATAGCAGTTGATTTAAAATATACCTCCAAATTGATTAATCAACTTTCACATCTCTTTTATCTCTCTGACCCCTGCATTTATGCCCTGTGAGATTTGTCACCACTGTGCCCCTCCTTTTCCCCAATACTTAGTCCAGAGCCTGTTACCTACTAAAGCCTCAAAAGAAACTTACCTTGACTGAATGACGAAGAAACCAGCCATGACCTTGATCATGTAGTAGGCAGGTTAATTCTCAAGTGGAATTTTAATGATTTCACTTGGGAGCCTATTGAGTCAGGCTTTACAAGGAAGAGCCTATCAGACCAAAATTCCTTTTTTGACATTGATAGTGTAGGAATCTGATGAACACTTACTTACCGGTTTCTCCAGGATCAAAAGAAGTACAGGTGGGAGCTGGCTTCTAATATAATAGAGTTCATATTTATCTTTTGATCTTCCTCTTTTTAATTAAGAGGACTATTAAAGTAGTTGAGCCTGGAGTGCTTATGAGCTAGCTGATGATATCTTTTAATAAAGTAGGTTACTTTAGAATTAAACCCCTGTTACTTATCACTACCATCCTTATCCAGATGGAAATAATGGACGAGGACTCCAACTTTGAAAGGTTTCATTGTTCCCTGAAGAGCGCCTCAAGCCATGTGTACTGGGTGATAGAAACAATTATGGAAGATTAAAAGGGAAATATTCACCTCACCGAATTAAGGATTACAAACACTGAGACTGATAGGTTGAAAGCTTTGTCAAATAGGCTTTGGACGTAGTGTTTGAGTGAGGATTTGTGGTCATGGGGGGCTCAGTCCTTGGTGCATATTGGTGTTCATGGAGCCCTTAACAGTTAACAGGCAAAAAGCAAAAGCAAAACACTTAGCAGGCAGAAGTTCTAAGGGTTTTTACATTTTTCAAAAGTTGTAAACTAAACAAAACTCAGAAGAATGTGTGTATGTAAAGCCTTTACATATTTATTATCTGGCTTTTTTTGTGTGTGGAAAAAGTATGCTGGCTCCTTTGAGACTCAGTCCGTTTCTCAGGTTAACAAAGTTGCTCATATGTTAAAATGTGTCTGATGTATTTAAAATGTATCTGATGACGTCTTCTTTCATCCCTTTAGGCCATGAACATTGTCACATCCGTGCTGCTGCTTTATGCCAAAGAGGAGGAAGCTTTCTGGCTGCTGGTGGCTTTGTGTGAACGCATGCTCCCCGATTACTACAACACCAGGGTGGTTGGTACGTAAGGATGCAATTAGTTTATAACCCTTATCTCATCAGGAAAATGTTTCTAGAGCCAGGATACCAGCTGTAACCCCATTTCCAGTCACTATTAGCCAAGAGTGTCAGACAACTCCAGTTTCCCAAAATGGGAATGAGAGGGCTTGAATCAATATAGATTATTACACAAAGGAGCACCATGGAGCTTCTTCCCATGGAAAGAATATACGTCTCACTGTTTTAGAAAACTCTCAATGTGGGTGTGCCATACCAGGCCCACAGATCACCAGTCCCCAAAGGTTTAATGGTGCTTTCCTGAAGAGCTTGGAATCTGTGGAAAGCAGAGGGATTCAAAAAAGGAGTGGGCAGAATAGAATATAAAAATATATTCAGAGCTCAGTTTCTAAGGTATTTTTCAGAACTGGTTTCATTGCAAAGCAAGCAGCGATGGTGAGCATTTAAATAAATTATTGGTGTCTCTCCGTATAATCCCCTCCAGTGTTAGACATTCCTTTTAGCAAGACAAGCTTTTCCTTGCTGGTATAGCAAAAGGTGTACTTTATGTTCTCCTCTTATGTTCTGTCTTCATTTCTAAACTTTTGTACAGTAACTTGATTCATTGGAAATACTCTCCAGAAACATCAGGAAGTTGATCATGAATGTGTACAGCTGGAATGCTTATACTTTGGGGGGGAAAAAAAACAAACAATTATTTAAAGAAACAATTCTTATATGGGGACCAAGCATCCAGAAGAGTGATTTTTTTTTTAAGAGTTTTCCAAGAAATGAACCTACTTAGATGTCTATTTCATGTCTAGCCAAACATCATGTTGCCAGCAAAATAATTGTGTGTCAGGAAAATCTTGTAAGTTGACCTTTTCCACAGCTCTTAGAGGTGTGATGATATTGCTCTTTTATGATAAAGAAGCAGGGGAGGAAGGCCCCAGGAAGAGAGGGTGCAGTCAGAACTCATCTGGTGACTTGGCTGTGCTGATGGTACCTTTGTCTAGTAACGTAGCGCTTAGAGTTCTGTCTCAGCAGCAGTTGTCAACTGGATTGTTTTCGTCAAGCTATTGGCTTGGGTTCATCTGTGAGAAGGTGCTGTTGGTTAACGCATGACCTTTTGCGCCCACCCCCGCTGCAGGTGCCCTGGTGGACCAGGGTGTCTTCGAGGAGCTGGCCCGGGACTATGTCCCGCAGCTGTACGACTGCATGCAGGACCTGGGCGTGATCTCCACCATCTCCCTGTCCTGGTTCCTCACCCTTTTCCTCAGCGTGATGCCCTTTGAGAGCGCAGTGGTGGTTGTCGACTGTTTCTTCTATGAAGGAATCAAAGTGATATTCCAGTTGGCCCTAGCTGTGCTCGATGCAAACGTAGACAAGCTTTTGAACTGCAAGGACGACGGGGAGGCTATGACCGTTTTGGGAAGGTATTTCTCACCTGGAAAACTACCCCTGGGCCTTCTGCTCTGTACCTTCCATCTGCCTTTCTCCTTGGTTCTGTGAGTCTTATATGCCCTGATGGTTATCATAGGGCCCACTTCTCTGTGTGATTGAGGATTTTTTTTTTATTCTTTGTCTCTAGAAGTGAAGACGATTAACTATACTTTAGTTTAAAAAAAATAATAAAATTTTAAAAAGAAGTGAAGGGATTTTCATTCACTCTTAAGGAAATTCTAGTCTTCTGATATGCAGAGTTTGCAGAAAATACGTGGACAACTATAAAGGGAGAATTCCAGATTCGCCTCCCAGTGACTCCGGATTCTTTCTTCTTCAGGTATTTGGACAGTGTGACCAATAAAGATAGCACGCTGCCCCCCATCCCTCACCTCCACTCCCTGCTCAGTGATGACGTGGAGCCCTATCCTGAGGTTGACATTTTCAGACTCATCAGAACTTCCTATGAGGTAGGTCTGCCTGGGGTCACAGCACTGCATGCTCAGAGGGCCTCTGCTGGATGGGTGCCACATGCTTCCACTGCTAACCCAGCGTGTCCTGCTTCCCTCCTGGTTCTGAGAACTGGTTGTCGAAGCAAGCAGCTCCCCACCAGCTGACAGCTTCGAGCTCCAGAGAGGGCCACTGAATGAATGGGCCAAACACCACAGAGCAATCGCATGACCCGCTTAGGCCTCCGACTCTTGGCTTTGCTCACCTCGTGGGCTGATCAAGTAGCAGCTCAGTTTCAGCTCTGGCTGGGTTGAGGAGGGGCTGTTGAAAGCAGGCATGGGGACGTTGACCCTCCTGTGCTCATGCCAAGTCCTTGGGACTCCTGGGAAGCAGACGAGACAATCCTTTTATGTGGGGGACACATAGAATACTCCCACCTCCCAGACAAGAACCAGACTCCTAGAACTCCTCTCACATTGCTTGGCCTGGATTGGGGAAGGTATGTTCTGGTCCACAGTGACCCCAGATCTGGTCCTGAATTCCACAGAAGAACTAGTGGTGCTGTGTACCTCATAGCACTTGTGGTTTTTGGCATTCCGGGGACTCAGGACCGGAATGGTTTGTTCATTTCCTGATCATTAAGGAAGAGTGTGAATGTTTTGCTGAGCACACCAGGCCCTCTCCAGATGTTTTGGGATTGTGTACCTGGTGATTGTCAACATTCCAGCTAGCAGCAGCCTGGATACTGGAGAGATGGTGACCTCTAGTTGAGGTCAGAAAATCTCTCTTAAAGAGAATTAAAAAAAAAAAAAAAATAGGTGCTTTTAAAAAAAATTGGTATGGATCCAGACACCTTTTCAGAAATGTGTGCCCTTAACTCAAAATAGAAGAAAGCCTGATAATTTATTATTTCAGAAAAATTTTGTTAGCACCCCATACGTATTAAAAACAAAACATTTGGGGTATGTTTTAGCATCATAAAAGTAACGCGTGCTTATTGTAAAATAGTGTAGAGACTGAAGACATGTGAAAGAAAAACTGTATCCTGTGAGCATCTCACCGTATCTCCCTCCAATATGTTTTTATATTTGCAGTTTATACTTAAGTACAAGTATCTGCTTAAATGTGCTTTGTAACTTTCCATTTTTGATTAAAATGCGTGATGAACATTCTCTGATATTTAATATATTGTTTGTTTGCAGGTTTTCATAGATTCTTAATATTCTGCTTTAGTGAGATGCCAAAACTTATTTAGCTGGTCCCTTTCATTGGACATTTACTTAGGTTGCTTCCGAATTTTCAGTACCATATTGGCAAATTTGTATGATATTATTATGTGTATATAATATGTATGATACTATATATTATATAAAAGTGGCTACACAAATAATACATTTCTGACTTTTTTCTTAGAGTCCATTCTTAGGAATAGATTTCCAGTAGTAGATCAAAAAGTATGAATTATTTTCAAGCTCCTGGCACACCCTGTGCAGTTTCTGTATAGATTTTCCTGATTTAAATTTTCACTAGTAGAGATTAAGGATGACTGTTTCACTTCACTCTCTCCAAAACTGGTTATTATCATAATGCACTTTTAAAAAATCACTGCCCCAGGACTTTTAATAGTCCTCCATCAGAAATGTTGAATGATTATTTTTCCAGAAAAAGAGCCCATGTGACTGAAAGCAATAGTTATTATTATAGCTGTGGGTTGTTTTTCTAAAGGCATCCCCCGAAACCTTTACTGTAAAGAGAATTCTAGACCCAAGTAATAAAGCTTGGTATGTAGAAACTCAGCTTTGTTCTGCGCAACAGATAAGCTAAGGTCTTGCTGAGGTCAGCACGTGGCCCGTTTTTAATGGGAAAGAGTGGAGAATGGAAGCAAGACCAGAGCTGATGTCCATTTCCTTCCTGTCTGTCTGGTCCCTAATGGCACCCCTCAGGCTGCCAAGAGTCCTATCGCAGGACACAGCCATAGTTTCCTTCCTCTGCCTGGGAAGACAACCTTGTTTATTTTTACCAATGCCTACATCACCTCCTCTTTCAATGCACAATGATTTGCTTTTGGTTTTCTCTGCTTAGTGGCATTGCCCTACTAATAAGCCTCTTGTACCTTCCCAATGCCTTATCTGTGTGCTCTTGCTAAGTCGCTTCAGTCATGTTTGAGTCTGCGAGACCCCATGGACTGTAGCCCGCTGGCTTCCTCTGTCCTTGAGATTCTCCAGGCAGGAATACTGGAGTGGGCTGCCATGCCCTCCTCCAGGGGATCTTCCCAACTCGGGGATCAAACCCGCGTCTCTTAGGTCTCCTGCATTGGCAGAGGGTAATTTACCACTAGTGCCACCTGGGAAATCCCCATTACCTTAATAGGTCATCCTATAGACCACAGAGTCTTGCCTTTCCTTTTTTTTTTTTTCTGCCTCCTATTAGATTGGTGGTCCTCAATTCTGCCTGAGCATTCAAATCCCTTAAAAAAAAATTTTTTTTAAGCCAAGCTTTTAAAAATATAAATTCCTAGGCTCCCTTCTAGACCAGTTACCTTTGTATCTTGGTATGACACCTAAGAAGAAATATTTTTCAAAAGTTCCCAGGTGATTCTGGAGCCCGGTGGGGGCTGAGAGTCACTGCCCTAGATGCAGAATGGGGCCACTAGACGCCTAGGAGGATTTTAACCCGGTTATACGACAGACACCAGTGTCCTGAAGCAGGTGACTCCTTGCTTTCCGTGCTTCAGGATAGTAAGCCAGGAAAATAGATAAGCAGGAAGAATACTGAAAGCATGTTCAGCCTTGAGGTCCCAGGATGCTGCAGGTCGATCGCCTTCCTCCTGATGCGTAGGTGTGATAACTGTCTTCGTAAATGCCTCATAGCGGAAATCTCACGCACGTGAAGTTCTCCCAAGCCCCTGCTGGAAGGAGGGGGCAGTTTGAGAGACAAATTTCTTCTGTTTGGGCCCTGTGTGCCATTTTGTTAGACACACAGACGTGGTAGACAAAGCCCCAGCCTTCAGGTTTAATCCACAGACTGTGATGAGCCTCTTGGAAGACATAGGGCACATTAAAAGCAGACTTATAGCAGGCACGTGACCACCATAGTTTCTTCATGTTCAAGATAGCCCACTCGGAGCGTTTGAGAAATGTTAAGCAGGGGGATGACAGAGGATGAGGTGGTTGGATGGCATCACCAACTTGATGGACATGCGTTTGGGCAAGCTCCAGGAGTTGGTGATGGACAGGGAAGCCTGGCGTGCTGCAGTCTGTGGGGTCGCCAAGAATCAGACATGACTGAGGGACTGAACTGAGCTGCAGTGGGGAAAGGAGGTGGCTGATCAAACACGAGGAGGAGTTTGTGCAGAAGGACAGACAGTTTGAAAGTTTAGATTAATGTCTTGGGCTTAATGATTTTGGTAATAACAGCTGTCACCTTGTGGAGAACCCACCTCGTGTGGAACAGGTGCTGGGTGCTTCATTGATAGCCCCACTAGGTCCATGTTCACACATTTTAACGTCATAATGTAAGTTGAGAGAGGTTGAGTCAGTTCTCCCAAGGCACACAGAAAGTGGCAGAGTCAGGAGGCAATCGAGAGCTCCCCAGCATTAAAGCCAGAGCCAAGGGGTTATGTCTGGATAGAAGGTGGATGGACCTGTAGGTGTGCATATGGACATGAGGTCAGTGGGTCCAGTAGAGGCTGGTTAGTGGGAAGTCTTGAAGCCACTAATTGATTTGCAAGGCACCCAACAGCCACTGCAAAGAGAGAGGATTTACTTAGCCAATGTTTGTTTGCTCTTTTCAGAATTCCGTTCTGTCAGAGCCCCTCCAAAAAGGCGAAGGGGCAGGGGAGAGGAGATCACGGCCCAGTCCTCCTCATAACCCATCTTCCTTTAGAAATCCTCCAGAAATAGCTAGGCAGGAACTTGGGAATTTACAGTTTCCTTTTAGGTTGAGACTGTTTGCTCCCGATGGAAGGGCCATTGTTTGTGTTCCATTGTGTCTGATTATGGCCAGTCCTTGGACCTGCCTGGCAAACTGCAGGGTCCATTTCTAGTTGAGGAACAGATATTAATTAAATATAAAATGTAGAAGGACTTTGAAGGTCAGGCTTGGGGAAAGTAACTCTTTTTGTTGTTTACGATTAGTTACTAAAGCATGTCCGACATCGTAGACTGTAGCCCGCCAGGCTCCTCTGTCCATGGGCTTTTCCAACAAGGATACTGGAGTGGGTTGCCCTTTCCTTCTCCAGGGGGATCTTCCTCACCCAAGGATAGAACCTGTGCCTCCTGCACCAGCAGGTGGAGTTTTTACCACTAAGCCACCTGAGAAACCCAACTTGTTCTTTAGCAATCTGCAGAGATCACCAAGCCAATGTTTACTGTGAGTTACTGTTACCAGTACTTTATATTAATGTATCTTTATCTCTAAGGGCAATCTACAAGGACAATTTTGGGGTCTCCTTGTACAGAGGAAGAAACTATGATTCAGAAGATTTGACTAAATTGCCCAGAGTCACACAGATAATTAGTAAAAGAAAATGAATTTGAATCAAATTTTGTCTAGCTCCAAAATTTACGTTCTCTTCTACCCACAGACAAAGAAGAACCTACCTGGAACCCTTTTCTAGAATGCTGGAAGAGTAGGTGGTGGAGTTATAACACCAATGACTGAACCTTAAATTGCAGTGCAGCCCCTGTGGGACTCTGGGTAGCTTATAGAATCTCTCTGAACCTCAGTTTTCTCATCTGAGAAATGGAAGTAACAATACTAACTCACAAGGTTATTGTAAGGATGACCAATGACATGTCATCGTTAATGTCCCTGCCAGTTGTAGTGCAAGAATAGTTTCCTTCTCTCTCATAAGTAATGTTTCTTGGTTGATCAAAGGCAGACTGTGCCCTGGTTTGAGGTAAACCCACCCCTCCATCTTCAGCATGAGCTCTGTAGTAGAAACTTTCCATTCTTCCTTGAGGATCAAAAGAGTTACCTTTCTTGGGAGTTTTAATCCCACCCGAGGATTTAACCCAGAGTGAATTAAGTATGACATTTTCCATCACTGGTGGCAGCTCCTACTAACAGCTTTTGAATTCTGACTTCTAAGTGGCAGTAATTGCCATATCTTTCTTTAGAGTGGAGAGGATTCTGACTCGGTCTTGAGAAGACGCTTCTCTGGAGATGGGAAAATTCATCCATAAACCCTGCATTTGTAGATCAAGACCCTCCGATCACATTAAGTGATGAAAGTTCTAAGTAACTGGTCTAAGTTCTCAGATATCAGTGTACACTTGTCTTAACTATTGGGAAGGAACACTTGAGTCAAAACGCAGTTCTCATTCAAAACAGGAAAAACACATTGAATAGATAGAAATAGAAAGCATTAGAAGGGTAGGGTTTTTCACTGTTGACTCCGATTTGGGGAAATTATAAATTATATGGTTCAGAGTCCGCCATGTGGGACAGTCTGTAGAGAGATGCCATTTCTGGTGTTGCCAGATAAGATACAGAAAAGACTGACATTGTGTGGGACATACTGAAATGATGATCACTCTTGTTTATCTGAGTTAAAAGTTTAACTGGACATCCTGTATCTCCTATATTTTATTCACTGAATCTGGGAACTCAAGGCCTTATTGAACACTGACTGCTCTCTGCAGCGAGTCAGGGAGATGAACCCCTGGGATTCTTCCAAGGGTACAAATTCTAGAATCAGACAGCCCGTGTTCAAACTGGGCTTTACCACCACAGCTCCGTGAACTTGGGCAAGTTGATGATTTTTGTTAAGCTTCTGTTCCCTCGTCTCTGAAATGGAGCTAGGAAGAGCACTTACTTCCTGAAATTATCCCCAGGATTCAGTGTATCCGGTAAATACCTGTTGCGCACTTGCTGAGAATCAGTGTCTGTCCTCCAGTTTGGAGGACACAGTCTGTGCCCTCAGAGAGAGGGGTGAGAGGCAGGCCGTGGCAGATTCAAGTAAGGAAGAACGCCGCAGGTTAAAAGGCTGGGCACGTGCTGTTTCTCTTGGGTTTATGTGTCTGTGAAGTGACGTCTAGCAGAGACACAAATGACCTGGGGGAGCCAGCGAGTTGTGTCCGAAGGGAATGAATTCCAGGCAGAGAAGGGGCTGCGGCACAGGCCCTGGCTGGCCGTGGAGCTGCCATAATGTTCACGAGGGGCAGTAAGAGGCCCCTGTGCCTGCAGCAGTGAGCAAAGGGTGTTGGCAGCCGACAGAGAGGTAGCCGAGGGAGGGGGAGGGGTATAGGGCTTGGAATCATTGGTAAGACTTGGAATTTGACTCCGAGTGAGCTGTGAGAAGGTTGGAGTTGTGAGCAACGGAGTAGTGTCAAGGCTCAGGTTTTAGAAGGACCACTTCTAAAACCACTTACCAGGTGGCTTAGTGGTTAAAAAAAAAAAGAAAAGAAAAATCTCCCTGCAGTGCAGGTGATGTGCATTCAACCCTGGGTTAGGAAGATCCCCTGGTGGAGGAAATGGCAACCCACTCCAGTATTCTTGCCTGGAGAATCCCATGGACACACATCCTTGTACAAGGATTAAATTGTGAGCTGCTGCAGGTGCTGACCTTCAACACTTGAAAGGAGTTCAGGGTGGAGAGCAGAAATGAGGCACTCTGTGCTCTGGGAAACTGGCAAAACAGGTCAGATATTTTCAGGAGCTGATTTTAGGAGCCCAATTCGTGCATCTCATATCTAGAAAAGCAGTAAATTCCATCACGGTGATGTCTACTCCACATGACTTTATCACCTTTATGAGACTAGCAGAAACTTTCTGCAAAAAAATATATGCTTGATTGTATGTACTGTCCCTGCACCGAAATCAAATATACTGACCTTCCCCCTAGTTTCTCGGAGCTATCTGAAATGTTGTCTCCCAGGCTATAGCCCTCATTTTGTACCCAGTAAAACTTAACTCTCAACTGTCACAGTGTGTTTTTTATTTTAAGCCTCTGAGAGAGACAGTAGTGGTTTGGACCAGGGTGTGAACAGTAGAGGTGGTAGACAGTGAGCGGAATCCCTAGGATGTAGGTGTGTAGAGGTCTAAAGACTGAGCCCCAGAGCTGCCCAGGGATTCAAGATAGAGAGGATGTGCCCAGAAGACAGAAAAGGAGTAGCCGGTAAGGCATAAATAGAACCAGGAGAAAGGGAGTAAATGGAATTTAAGCAAAACACATAATTTATGCCGAGCACTTAATCAGTTTGTAAGTTTTAGCTCTTGTGTTTGTTGGAACACAGTTAGGCTGTTGTAACCATAGACCCCAAAATAGAGTTAAGACAGAAATTCGATTTTCTCTTGCTTTGAGTTTGCTTATGGAGTTCAGGACTGGTGTGGAGCTTCAGAGAGTATCAGTGGCATCAGGGACCCAGGCTCTTTCTAATCCACTCTTTTTTTTAAATTTATTTTTTAATTGAAGGATAATCGCTTTACAGAATTGTGTTGGTGTCTGCCAAACATCAACGTGAATCAGCCTTAGGTGTACATGTGTACCCCCCTCCTCTTGAACCTCCTTCCCACCTCCCTCCCCATCTAATCCACTCTTGAGGAAAGTCTTATCCACACAGGAAGGAGATAGGATGGGTGTGCGTCTTTCCTTTAATGGGCACTCAAGAGCTTACTCACTGGAAAAGACCCTGATGCTGAGAAAGATTGAGGGCAGAAGGGGAAGCGGGGGGACAGAGGATGAGGTGGTTAGATGGCATCATCGACTCAGTGGACATGAGTTTGAGCAAACTCTGGGAGATAATGAAAGACAAGGAAACCTAGAATGCTGCAGTCCATGGGGTCACAAAGAGTCGGACACTACTAAGTAACTGAACAACATCATTCTATTCACATCCTATTGGCCAGAATCTGGTCACCCAGCACAAGAAGCTGCAGGGGACACTGGGAAATTTAGTCTTTTGCTGAGCATCTGGGTACTTGGCTGAAATTTTGAATTCTCTACTTGCAGGGAGAACAGACATATGGGTATTGATGAGCCAATTTCCAGTCTGTGTGACAAGCATAATTTCAAAACTCAGTGCTCTCTGTATATGCCAATAGTATTCTTAAACTCAAAGGGAATTTCTCAGGTCCCTGATTGCCACTGACTTTTCAGATTGCTTCATCTTTTCTGTTGTAAAATGTTACACCATAAGTTCCAGAAGCAAAACAAATCCCCCAAAACCACTTTTATTTTGAAATCATTATAGATTTATAAGAGGTAGCAAAGGAATGTAGAGGGAAGTCATATGCGTTTCCTCTCCAAGACTTCTCCCCAGTGCTAACACCCCAAACATTCAGGCAATGTTAGGCTTCTTGGGTTGGGAAAGGTTAGGCTAGTCCTGAGTGTCTGCCATCCAGAGACAAATGCTATTGAACTAGAGATCAGAACAGGAAGCCACACTCCAACATTTCCTACAACCTCCCAGCTGAGTAGTTAGCCTCATACGCTTCCTTTCTTCCCATCAAGAAAGTTCTTCCTTGAATGCATTATTTCATCCACAAAGGGTCCCTTTAGCCTTACTTAACCCTCTCCTTTCTTATGAACTGGGCTTCCCTGGTGATTCAGATGGTAAAGAATCTGCCTGCAATGCAGGAGACTCAGGTTCACTCTGTGGGTCAGGAAGATCCCTGTAGAAGGGAACGGCTACCCACTCCAGTATTCTTGCACGGAGAATTCCGTGGACGGAGAAGCTGGTGGGCTACAATCCATGGGGTCACAAAGAGTCAGACACAACTGAGCAACACTTTCACTTTTTTTTTCCCATATGAACTTTTGATTTGAGAAAGACTAATTTGGCTTTGAGATTTACTTCAATGTTAAGAAGCATGAGAATTTTCTGTTATTTATTTAAGATTGTTAAATGGCTTCAAAATAAACAAAGGACATACAATAAATGATGATATAGTCTAAGAGTCCTGTCATTTGGCAAGAAATTTCTCATGGTGTCAGGATTTGTCTCCATTGGTCCTGCAGACCTGACACCAAGTACTTTAGCAGATTTCTTAGAAATACCAGCATTGTTTTTTTTTTCCAGAAATTTGGAACTATCCGGGCGGATTTGATTGAGCAGATGAGATTTAAACAGAGACTAAAGGTGATCCAGACGCTGGAAGATACTACAAAACGCAACGTGGTGAGTCTTTTGAGAAATGGCATGTGGCCTTCTGTTCCCATCCTTCCTTGTATTCCCACGGACTTCAATTCCTGCTTGAGAGACTAAGCGGATTGAAAAGAAAACAATCGGGAAGTTTCCCATTATGGTATTTTTGAGTTTGTGAATGTCATGGTGTTATTCTTTTTATAAAAGGTACGAACCATTGTGACTGAAACTTCCTTTACCATTGATGAACTCGAAGAACTTTATGCTCTTTTCAAGGTGAGTTTCAAAGAAAATTCATGTGCGTTCAAGGGAGTAAAAGAGTTCCCTTTTTTTTTGTAATTTTCGGCTGCGCTGGGTCTTCATCGCTTTGTGGGCTTTGCTTTAGTTGCGGTGGCTGGGGCCACTCTCTCGTTGTGGTGTATGGGCTTTTCTCTGCGTTGGCTTCTCTCGTGGAGCGCACGCTCTCGGGCACTTGGACTTCAGTATGTGCAGCTCCCAGGCTCTAGAGCACAGGCCCAGTAGTTGTGGTCCACAGGCTTAGCTTCTCCGAGACATGTGGGGTCTTCCCGGACCAAGGACTGAACCCATGTCTCCTGCATCGGCGGATGGCTTCTTTACCACTGAACCACCAGGGAAGGCCAGGAGTTCACTTTAATAATTCAGTTAGTTCCTAGATTTTTCTGTTAAATTGTGAAGGGATAGCATGAGTGTCAACAGGCATACATAGGAAGATGGAGTTAAGAGTATAGAGTACTTAGTATGAAAAATAAAGATATAATTCATTTAAGTTGATGTTTTAGCCTTCTTCCACTCCATGTAGTATTTTCACTGTTTCCTTGGACTTAAGCAAATAGGGTGTTACTTTATAATACTCATTGGAATGATGGCAGTCAAGTTTAAATTCTTTCTGAAACTACTGTAAATTTTAATTTCCTCTATTAATCTATATTCAAGCACCCTTAAAAGGAGATACATAGCTGGAATAAGGATAAAGCTGCTTGAATGTCTAAGGGAAAGCCTAGTTGTTTAAATTTCTGTGATTTTTGTATTTCTTTCCCCAGACAGCCATTTTGCTTTTTTGCATTTCTTTTCCATGGGGATGGTCTTGATCCCTGTCTCCCGTACAATGTCACGAACCTCATTCCATAGTTCTTCAGGCACTCTATCTATCAGATCTAGGCCCTTAAATCTATTCCTCACTTCCACTGTATAATCATAAGGGATTTGATTTAGGTCATACCTGAATAGTCTAGTGGTTTTCCCTACTTTCTTCAATTTGATTCTGAATTTGGCAATAAGAAGTTCATGATCTGAGCCACAGTCAGCTCCCGGCCTTGTTTAACTATCATTACCAACATCATAGGTAAAAATGTGACAATTGCCAGGAAAAATTTTTAAAGGATGCCTTTTATGCAGGTACCAATTTTATCACAATCTCTAATTGGCTAGTTTTTTGTTTGTTATAGAGCCTTTCATTTCCAGGAACGAACAGAAGGGGGCAGACATAAAGATCTGAGTTGGACACTAGTTGATCTTAGGGTCAGACAGAGAAAAGTGAGAGCTGGGAATATTTTTGCTAATATTCCCACTTACCTGTTAGCTACTGGAGGCACCACCGTTTTATTTATTTCTGATTCTCTAGTATCTAGTTTCGTGTCCCTGCCCAATAGGTGTTCCAAACGTGTGTGTTGAATACGTAGGTGATCCGTTTTCCATCTAGTTCAGTTTTGCCTGCTTCTGAGGCAGGCAGAGAGGCTGATGGCTTTGTGCCGTCCAGCAGCGTGGGCACCAGCGCCGCCAGCAGGCTGCGTTCAGCACTTAACGGTGCAGCCTTGAGCGTGTGCCGTCTGGTTCATGCTTCATTCAGGCATGTAAAGCACTGTGCCTAATTGCTCCATGTAAAGTCGGTTTTCCATAAGGAGGGAGTCCCTCTTCATTTCATATAGAGGGGAAAATGCAGTGATCCAACTTGGATTGAAAGAAAAAAATACAGTGGTTGAATTGAGATCAGATTTTAAAAGGATACTGAGGACTGGAAGAAATCTGCTTCACAGAGTGGGGGTGGGGGATGGGTAGGGCCAGGATTTAGGGCAACTACGCAGAAGTGGGGAGTGGCAGCTGGAGGCAGTGGGGAGGGCTATGACATTCAAAGAAGACTGACTTGGGGCACACCAGAAGAGCAAGACCAGGGCTGGCTGTGCAGAAGCCCAAGATCCTGAGATCACCGAAGCCGTGTCGCCTTCCCTGGGTGCCCCTGCCCTCTGCGGTCTGTGCACCTCCAGGTTCCAGGTGTGTCATTTGTACACCAAGGATGTTGCCTGAAGAAAGCTTTCCTTACACACCTGCCCTCAGGTGTGTTGACAAAACAGGAGTTCCCCAAGTCCTCTGAGCGCCCCAAGAGAGAACCTGACGTCCTCGGTTGGCGTCAGGGATGGGAAGGATTCTCGGGTACTCAGTTCGGTTCAGTCACTCAGTCATGTCCAACTCTTTGCAATCCTGTGGACTGCAGGATGCCAGGCTTCCCTGTCCTTCACTATCTCCCGAAGTTTGCTCAGACTCCTGTCCATTGAGTCGGTGATGCCAACCCAAGACAAAGACTTCAGATAAGGACTCTCTTGAGTTTTTTTGAAGATTTTTCATTGGCTTCAGTTCATCTGAACAAACATTTATTGAGGTATTGCCGTGTCAGACACACTGCCAGACTCTTCAGTCTTTTATAAAGTCGATTTCTGGGGGATTTCCTTCAGATACAAAGGAAAGAGACATTTGTTTCCCACAGTTTTCTGCTTGGGCTTTGGGCTAAACTTGAAAGGAAAAGGTGAAAAACTGCCACCCCGAGGCAGATTTGGGGAGAAAATGTGATCCACGGCCCTGGGCCTTATTTGAACTCTTTCTAAATTAGTCCTTTTTCAGTCTCGAGTCCCTAGTGCCCAGATGATGGAGTAGGGGATCTCAGCAAAGGAGAGGGACATCGCTTGTTTCCTGATGGCTAAGAGCACCATGAATGTGCCTGCTCCACACTCAGGGCCGGTTCCAGAGGAACGTGGGTGCTTTAGTTAGGGGGAAGTGCTTTGGGTAACCTTTATCCACTGATGGAGCTCGGGTAAAAGGGGACCCTTCCTGTGGGGCCATATCACTAACTCGTTCCCATCCACGGGGCTGCTGGGCATCACGTCGGATGAAGCATCTAGCAGAAAGGCCAGTAAGAAGCCTCCAGTCCCCCTAGGTAGAGGTTTACAGTTAGCAATGAATGGTAGGCTGGGGAGACAGAGGGGCATCCAAAGGGAGACTTTATTTTTACTTTATTTCTTGCTGTAATGTCTATTTCATTATAAGCATGTATAAACATTGCAATAGCAAAAAGCACTCTCATGCCAGATCATTCCCCCTTGCCTAGCGGTTCTGAGAAGGAGAAGTCAGCGGTGAGTATGCACCCCTCGAACCTCAGCCTCTGCCTCCCTCCCCCGACCCCACCACCATCACCATGCTCCTCTGCTCCGCCCCACCCAACCCCCCACCATCCAGCAGCACTTGAGTGCCGCCCCCAAGCCTAGTGGACCTGACACACTTCCTTTATTCTCGCAAAGCTGCCCTGAGACACCTCTCCTTCCTCCTCTCTTGCCTACTCCCGCTCCTCTCTTTGCCGGATTATTAGCTACAATTTCCAGTAAACAATGAGGAAAAAGACACTGGTCTTCTTTGCTCTGTTCTAAGTAAGAACAACACTGCAGTACTGCACACTCACCGCTGATTCCTCCTTCTCAGAACCCCTAGGCAAGGGGGAACGATCTGGCATGAGAGTGCTTTTTGCTATTGCAATGTTTATACATGCTTATAATGAAATAGACAGTACAGCAGGAAATAAAGCAAAAATAAAGTCTCCCTTTGGATGCCCCTCTGTCTCCCCAGCCTACCATTCATTGCTAACTGTAAACGTCTACCTAGGGAGACTGGAGGCTTCTTACTGGCCTTTCTGTTAGAAGCTTCATCTTTGTGGTTTTCCTAGAATGGGCGTATGTTTCTGCCAGAATCAATATGACCTCCTGAATAAAGAGGCTGCCTTGTTTCCAAGGACAGAAACAGGAAGCCTTTAGCTGGATCTCTGTCCTCCTCCACCCTAGTGGTTCCTGCTCATAATTTTCCTGGCGCTATTTTCAGATGCATAAAACAGGAGGGACCGCATACTTGTAGCCTCAGGACTGGATGACTAGGATAATCTTTGGGCTTCCCAGGTGGTGCTAATGGTAAAGAACCAGCTTGCTAGTGCAGCAGATGAAAGAGACAAGGGTTCGATCCCTGTATTGGGAAGATTCCCTGGAGGAGGGCATGGTAACCCACTCCAGTATTGTTGCCTGAAGAATTCCATGCACAGAGGAGCCTGGAGGGCTAATGGTCCACAGGGTCGCAAAGAGTCTGACGTGACTGAAGCGACTTAGTGCACATGCAGGGTAAGATTTATGTGATCTTGGTGACCAGGAGGCAGGGGTTTACAGGACACTAAACTAGAAGTTTGGAAACCCAGAATCGCATTATGATTCTGCTTTGACTATGATTCTGGTTAGCTGGCTCGTGGAAGCCGCTTACCCTCTGGGCTGTACCATCCTCACAGGGGACAGGAGATGATCAGACTGCCTGAATTACAGATCCTCTTCAGGTTAACACTCTCTGCATTTCTTTTAAAACAGAGTATTTGTCTTTATGGTATTTCTTTTAAAACAGAATATTTGTTTGTCTTTATGAGAGTTACTCCTTAAAATGCTTGTGAGTGTGGGAGTAGCGGGGGGGAGAAAAGGGTGAAGGGGAAGTTCTTTCTTTCTTCACCTACACCAGTAATTGAAACGGGTTTTTCATGCCAGATATAAACACAGAGATGGTTGCCATGGAATTGGTGGGAGGTGGTCAGGTGGAGATAAATGTAAAAGAGAAGCCGAGGGTGCCCTGGGTCCAGACCACTGCCCCAGGAGATGCAGATTGGTGGCCTAAAGCCTTTTCTCAGATTTGAGGAAGGCCTTTCTTGCCGGTATTTGCTGTGAGACGCAGCCTGCCATTTCATTCTGTCCTTCAATTCTGCAGGCGGAACATCTGACCAGCTGCTATTGGGGCGGGAGCAGCAATGCGCTGGACCGGCATGACCCCAGCCTGCCTTACCTCGAGCAATATCGCATCGACTTGGAGCAGTTCAAGGGCATGTTTGCGCTGCTGTTTCCCTGGGCCTGCGGAGCTCACTCTGACGTGCTGGCCTCCCGCTTATTCCAGTTGTTAGACGAGAATGGAGACTCTCTGATCAACTTCCGAGAGTTTGTCTCGGGGCTGAGTAAGGACATGATTGCATGAGTTGGGGGTCGGGTGGGGAAATCGGGGGAGATGGGGGAGCACCGTGGTCTGCCTTGCTGCCCTCAGGACCGCAGCCCTACTCTCCTTGGAACACAGGGCTTACAGGACAGAGGAGCACGTTTTAAGGTCTGCAAGCTGATTGTAAATTTGTTTTAGTTAATGGATATATCATATAATTAAATCATTACCTTCTACATTAGTTGGTCTCTCAGTCGTGTCCAGCTCTTTGTGACCCCGTGGACTGTATCCTGCCGGGTTTCTCTCTCCAAGGCGTTTCCCAGGCAAGAATACTGGAGCGGGTTGTCATGCCCTTCTTCAGGGGATCTTCCTAATCCAGGGATCAAACCTGGGTCTCCCGCATTGCTGGTGGATTCTTCACCATCTGAACCACCAGCCCACAGATAGTCTTCAGCTCTAGTTAATATACTTTATCATGGAATTTGCAAGAATACCACCTTAAACCCTAAATTCAAGACCACGATAACTTTATGAGGGAAGAAGAAATGTTTGGATGTGGATAGCTTTTACTTGTCCCAGCATATATTTATCCTACATATGATATATTTCATAAAATTTTATGAAACATTTCATAATTTAATAAAAGGCTAAAAAAAATGAACAGCTCTGCAGTCTAGTGGAACTCTTGTCTCTCCATTTTGTGGGGAGGAAACATGTCCATTCCTGAGAATGCACACCCACACCTGACAAGCATCATGGGTTTCTGCCTGTCAGCCTCCCTGTCTGACTTGTTTACTGCCCTATATTCCACTGGGCTTGTTGCATTAATATTTGAGCAGAAAAGCTATGTGGTGGTCGAGCTTCACCTGACATGAGGTTGTGGATGTAGCAGGCATTATGTCGGGCTGCCAGAATGAAACAGGAAAAAAATTTTTAATTTTAATTGTGCTACACTCTGTGACCTGGTCCATGCACTTGATAGTGACATGTGCCCAAGGGAAGATGAAGGCATCAGGTATTGAGCCAACAATGATTCTAGAGAGCACCCTAAATCATAAAGAATAATGACTTGGAAGGCTTAAAGGCCAGAGGAAACTGATGGTTGTTAAAAAAACAAAGGGGAGTAGGTGAGGCCACCTTAGATAAGTAAAAACTATTTGTAGAAAGCACTCAGATAGATCATTCAAAAAGGTTACAGGGAGGAAACTAGCCTTTATTAAGTATAGGCACCATTGTGATGCTTTAGAACTTGTACATTATCACTTAATCCAAACAGACCTTTGAGGTAATAATAGAATCTGTACTTCCCAGGTGGCTCAGTGGTAGAGAATCTGCCTGCCAATGCAGGAGACACAGGAGACATGGGTTCGATCCCTGGGTTAGGAAGATCCCCTGGAGGAGGGCATGGCAACGCACTCCAGTGTTCTTGCCTGGAGAATCCCCTGGACAGAGGAGCCTGGCGGGTTACAGTCCCTGGGGTCACAAAGAGTCAGACACGACTGAGCAGGAGCACAGAAGCACACAATAGTGTTGATAACTAACATTTATACAGCACTTACTCAGCCGGGCTTTGCTCTCAGACTTTATGTGCATTTAATTTACCTGAGGCACACAACTGCAAAGTTGGTGTTTGAACTCAAGCACCCTGGAAGCAGGGTTGTGCAATTACTATGATGCTTTATTATCTGTGTGTTTACTATTAATACCCTCATTTTCAGTTAAAGAGATGGCTGGCTCAGAAAAGTTAAGCAACATGCTGGAACATTCATTTTTAGCAAGTCAGAATATATGTGTTATTGAACTGAAAGGCAGTTTGTCCATGCTGGGCCCAGGATTCAGACAAAGTTTGTCTCAGAAGCACGTTCTTTTCATTATTCTGTGCTTAAGGACAGCAAACAGAATTTTTTTTTTTTTTTTTAGGGAAGAAGGAGGTATTGATTTTTAATTACACAAATAGTGCATAAGTACATTCTGCTTTTTTAAAAAGCGAACAAAGGAACTTGCATGGTGGTCCAGTGGTTGAGACTCTAAGCCTCCATTGCAGGGGGTGCAGGTTCAGTCCCTGGGTAGGGAACTAAGATCCCATATGCCATGCAACATGGCCCCCAAAATAAAAATATAAAAGCGATAAAGTTTTTTTTGGTAATTTTTTAATATAAATTTATTTTAATTGGAGGCTAATTACAATATTGTATTAGTTTTGCCATACATCAACATGAATCAGCCACAGATAAAGTTTTTTAAAAGTGAGCAAAATAAAATAAAAAAGTGAAACAATCTGATAAGGCTAGAGACATTTTGACCCTCTCCTAATCTTTTTTGTTCCAAAGTAACTACTTAGTATCATTGGTATCTATCAAAAGGGAGATGTTTTTTTTAATGACCTTTGGACAAAATAAGGAGAAGGAAAAAAAGACAGATTTCTACATGTAGAAAGGGGGTCAAGGAATTTTTGCTGTAAACATCTTTGCTGCAACCAGTTTCACTGTACAACTAATTGGCCATAAGGCCGTTTTAACATGAGAGATAAAAATACTTAGTTGACAGTCATGACAGATGAGCATGGCATCCAGTCCCATCACTTCATGGCAAATAGATGGGGAAACAGTGACAGACTATTTTCTTGGGATCCAAAATCACTGCAGATGGTTATTGCAGCCATGAAAAAAAACGCTTGCTCCTTGGGAAAAAAAGCTATGATCAACCTAGATAGCATATTAAAAAGCAGAGACATTACTTTGCCAGCAAAGGTCCATCTAGTCAAAGCTATGGTTTTTCCAGTAGTCATGTATGGATGTAAAGTTGGACTATAAAGAAAGCTGAGTGCTGAAGAATTGATGCTTTTGAACTGTCATGTTGGAGAAAACTCTTGAGATGAGAGTCCCTTGGACTGCAAGGAGATCCAAACAGTCAATCCTAAAGGAAATCAACTCTGAATATTCATTGGAAGGACTGATGCTGAAGCTGAAGCTCCAATACTTTGGCCACCTGATACGAAGAACTGACTCATTGGAAAAGACCCTGATGCTGGGAGGGATTGGGGGCAGGAGGAGAAGGGGATGACAGAGAATGAGATGGTTGGATGGCATCACTGACTTGATGGACATGAGCTTGAGCAAGCTTCAGGAGTTGGTGATGGACAAGGAAGCCTGGCGTGCTGCAGTCCCTGGGGTTACAAAGAGTCGGACGTGACTGAGCAACTGAACTGAACTTGATGAGCATAGTCATCCCTCTCACTCATCAAAACTAGAAGTTTACCAAGCTATGGCAGATATAAAAGAAGTGAAGTGAAGTTGCTCAGTGGTGTCTGACTCTTTGCGACCCCATGGACTGTAGCCTACCCGGTTCCTCTGTCCAATAGTACTGGAGTGGATTGCCATTTTCTTCTCCAGGGGATCTTCCCGATCAAGGGATCAAACCCGGGTCTCCCGCACTGTAGACAGATGCTTTACCATCTGAGCCACAAGAAGTGGCTGCTAATTCACAGTGACCTTCAAGAGTACTAATAATTGATTCTTTAACTAATTTGGGTAGGACAGCCTCTCCTCTCAGGCTGTCTTTACCAAGTTTATCACTCAGTATTAGATGTTGATGGCAAAAGGAGAATCAAACTCCTCCTGCCCCATGAAAAGGAAATGGTTATGTGATCCCTGATGGGTATATAAGTTTCTTGAAAATAGTGAAAACACAGTCTGGCTTAGACTAGCTTGCTGAAGGATTTGCAAAAATTGATATCTGTTTTTCCAGTGTAATGTAACCATCAACCAGTAATTATTTTTATCTTTTATGGCAAAATGACCTTATGGTCAATTTGTTGTGGGGTAAATCTGTTTGTGGCAAACATGTTCAGGATGAAAATACCAATGTGTAGAAAGTGACAGGAATCAATATAAATATATAATTTATTTAAGCTTAGTCAAACCCCAACAAAGCAAATATTCTTCAGAATCTTGGGAAAAGGAAAGAGAGTGATAGTGAAAATACTGGAGAAGAGTACTTAGGCTTCTTAAAATGCAGTTGAGTTCTTTGAGCAAAATAAACTCCACCTAGATTGCTGGGAGGAGGCTCAGAGCAGTGGTCAGTCATGCAGGTCAATTACAGCTATGCAGATGGACAAGTCAACTAGGAAAGAGAAATTCTGTTCAAGTCTTAAGAAACTAAAGAAAGAATTCTGGAAAGGATGGGTCAGTAATTTCAGTGTCTATCCCCAGAAAGATCCCCCCTGAAATTAGTGACCAGATGAGTCTCTATGGAGTTAGAGATAAGAGATTACTATCTGAAGGCGCAAAGTAGCTGGATCTCCTTTTTCAGTGGTATTGCTGGAAGGCAGCTTTTCTAAACAAGCCACATATGTCACAAAGCAACTGGTCATTGGACGTTGGAGAGTTGGAGGGAAATGGAAGCTGGTGATTCACTGACTGAACCCTGCTCCCAGAGCATGACAGTCAGCAGAGAGTTCTCTATACACTGGGTTTGATGTTCAACCTCTGTGGTTGTTTCCTCGTTTACAAAGTAATGATTGTCGGGACTGAAAGCAATAATTCAAGTTACGTTCCTACAGCAGTGCCTGGCTCAGAAAGTGTTAGTTATTGTTGTCTCTACAATGACGAGGAAGCCCCTCTCCCTGACTCAGTGATTTAAACTATCAAGGTAGAGAAGGCACACTAAATGTGTCAGATACACAAAACTGGAAGAGACAGTCAGCATGTTGGAGGACAAAAGCAAGATGGAAAAAAATAATACTAGAGGAGGGAATGATTGGTAATAACAAATTGATAGGGATAAATCAGAAGTCTAACATTTAAAAAAATTGTTTATTTATGTATTTGCTTATTTTTGGCTGTGCTGGGTCTTTTGCTGCATGGGGGCCTTCCATAGTTGGGATAAGCAGGGGCTACTCTCTTGTTGCAGAGCATGGGCTCTAGGGCATGTGGGCTCAGTAGTTGTGGCTCAGGGACTTAGTTGCCCAGAGGCATGTGGAATCTTCCCTGACCAGGAATCGAACCCCTTTCCCCTGCATTGGCAAGTGGATTCGTAACCAGTGGACCACCAGGAAAATCTCCAGAAGTCTTAAATTTTAAGAAATGATTGTAAAAGGACTGTATATCTGCATATACATACATATAGTGGTTGCAGCTATGCTTTCTAGAGTCAGACAAATCTGAGTTCAAATCCTGGGCCTGCCACTTGCTGTTAATAGCTTATGGCCTTGAACACGTTACCTAAGTAAGCCCGGCCTTTTTCATCTGTAAAGTTGGGATAATAACGGTGCCCGTGTCATAGAATTCTTGGGAGAGGAAAGTGAAATGCCCGTGGAAAGAAGTGAACAGGGGGTTTGTTGTTATTCAGTTGCTCAGTGCCTGCGGCACGTCAGGCTTTCCTGTCCTTCACAAAGTGAATGGTTCACGAATGTCTGTCATTATTTTCATGATTAGTATGAGTCAGTGTGCAGACGTCTTGAGGTTTAGTTGACTGTGTAGTTCAGCTCCAGGCTGAGGAGTATAAACAGCTGAATGCAGACTTAGGCTGTATTAGGGGAAGAATCAAGAACAGTTCCACTCTTTTCTACAGTGGACAAAAGCCATCTGGAACTCTCTGGACTAAGAGACGCATTAACACATAAGGTAGATGTGAGTAAAAATAAAAAAGAGTATACAAACCATGTCATATGAGAAAGTTGAAAAAGACTTAGAGAGGTGTAGCCTGGGGAATATAAATTTGCCTTGAAAAGATAAGCTGGTGGGAAACAGGACCTTAAAATCTGAAGGGTTGTTGCAATGAAGATGTGGTAGACCTATTTGACTTCCAAGAGTCAGGAAGAGGAATAGTTCTACATCTTTTGTTGAGTCATAGTCTCTGAGATCTGATAAGGACTGTGGAAATTTTCTTCCCCCAAAATGATATTGGCATGTGAACACATTTTATGTTGTATGCAGTTCATGAACTCGATAAACCTGAGTCTGCAGGTTAAGGGTCCTGACTGAAGTAAAAATGGCAGGAGCACTTTCAGTGTCTCAGGAATTCCCTAGTGGGATGAGATGCCTCTGGTTGGGATGAGCTCCCCATCTCTGACTCTGAGGATGTTCAAGCAGGTGCTGGATCCTCTCCTATGTGGATGTGGACGTGGGAGGTCGGAAAAGATAATCCCTGCTGTCCCTGTCAACCAATCCAGATCCTCTGATTCCTCTTTTCCCAAATCTGATTCATCTTGAACTCTGTGCTCTGAGAATATGTATTTACCAAGTATTTTCTGATTCCTGAAATACTTATTGACTTTAAGGGAGAAAGTAACAAGATTCTTTGGATTGAAACAGTGGTGATATAATGGCAGCTATGTGCATGCTAAGTTACTCAGTCATGTCCGTCACTTTGTGACCCTATGAACTATAGCCCACCAGGCTTCTCTGTCCATGGGAATCTCCAGGCAAGAATACTGGAGTGGGTCGCCATGCCCTCCTCCAGGAGATTTTCCCAACCCAGGGATTGGGTCTACGTCTCCTGTGGTTCGTGCGTTGCAGGCTGATTCTTTACTGCTGAGCCACCGGGGAAGCCCTTAATGGCAGCTAGGTTAGGCTAAATTGAACTGAAGAACTATTTAAGAGACCAGAAGCAACTAAAAAGGATTTCTAAAATGAATAATTTGAAGCACTCTCAAACATGTATTGGTCCAGTGGTTAAGACTCCATGCTCTGAATGTAGAGGGCATGGGTTCAATCGCTGGTCGCGGAACTAAGACCCCCGCATGCTGCAAGGCATGGCACCAAATAAAATTAAATTTTTTTAAAAATAGGCTTTAAAAACATGTATCAAGATTATTTCTGAACTCTAGCAATTATGATATTGAGGCCCAGTCACTGGGCATTTATTACCAGTAGTGTTAGTTGCTCAGTCATGTCCAACTCTGTGACCCCATGCATTGTAGCCCCCCAGCTCCTCTGTCCATGGAATTTTCCAAGCAAGAATACCGGAGTGGGTTGCTATTCCCTTCTCCAGGGGATCTTCTTGACCCAGGGATCAAACCCACATCTCCTACATTGGCAGGCAGATTCTTTACTGTCTGAGCCACAAGGGAAGCCCTTTGTATCAGTAACACTCATTTAATTTGTGCCAGCTGCTAATCTAAGAACCTTTAATTCTCACCTTTCGTGGGTCCTGATGTCAAGACCACTGGTAGAATCTTCTAATTTGTCTACCTGCCCCCTAGAGGGGAAACTGAGATCCAGAGAGGTTCATTCTCCCAAGGGCACATGGTATCCATACAAAGACTTTGGAACCAAACAGCCTCATTTCAGAGCTTTTAACACCAATCCCAGACAATATCTGGGTTTCAGCTTGTAAAAGGTTGATGCTTCAAGGGGACACTAAGCCTCATGGTGGGGCGGGGCTGTTGCGAGCACAGTGCATTTCATATTGGTACTTATGCGACTTCTAGGTGCCGCGTGCCATGGGGACCTCACAGAGAAGCTCAAACTCCTGTACAAAATGCACGTCCTTCCTGGTAAGTGAGCCACGCAGAGTAGCATGTGTACCCGTGGCCCTGGCCTGGCTTGATGTCTTTTTTGATGTGACCTGTTTGCCTCTTCTTTGATATACAAAAATCACTCATGGATCACTGAGAACAAACTGAACAGTATTATTGCCAGGAGTTCCTGAATCAGCAGGTGCTTGGTTCAGTGGTCATTCATTTGTCCAAAGTGTGAGCTGCTGTAATGGAGCAGACTTTTGCAAGAGAACGAATAAATAGCACTTGGTAACTCCTGGGATTCTGAGTCTAGGGAGAGCAGTCTTACCTCTGACAGAGACAATGGGAAAGATGGTGAGGTTTTTTGAGTTCAGGTTTAAACCGGGTTGGCCACCAGTTGGAAATATCTAGCAAATACTAAAAAAGAAAGAAAGAGAGGAAGGGAAAGAGAAAGAAAGAGGAAGAGAGGGAGAGAGAGAAAGTAGAGAGAGAGGGAGGGAGGAAGGAAGGGGGATTAGCTCTAAGGATAGAGATAGAAAAAAACTATAGATTTGGGAATAATCTAAAATTTGGTTCCTTAAAGCAACATTCCGTAGGATTTAGGAAAGTTTCCAAAAAAGGAAAACATGAAGGGACCCTTTGGTGAGGGGTTGTTATAAAGGAAGATGGAGTGAGAGATGGAGGGAACCCCTCTCCCATAAGGTTTTTGAGGCTGCGGGTATTCCAGGCCCCTCAATGCTGTGACTCCCCTGTGTCGCTTCTTTGATAATTAAAGCACACTTTCACTGAGTCGTGGCCCTGCCAATGTGAGAATTGTCTCCTCTCTCTCCAGAGCCATCCTCTGATCAAGACGAGCCAGATTCTGCTTTTGAAGCGACTCAGTACTTCTTTGAAGACATCACCCCAGAATGCACACATGGTAAGTGACTTTTTCTCATCAGGCCTGCTCTGTTTTTGTTCTACAGAGCCCTCTGTTGTTGGAAACCAAGTTGCCCCTAAAGCTAGGCAGCCAAGGAAGTATATGAATACAGTTGCCTAATATGCTATTTTCTTTTCAGATTTTTGAACTTGAGTAACTGCTGGGGTCAGGAAGATCCCCTGGAGAAGGGCATGGCCTCCCACTCCAGTATTCTTGCCTGGAGAATCCCCATGGACAGATGAGCCTGGTGGGCTATAGTCCATAGCGTCACAAAGAGTCAGATACGACTAAAGTGACTTAGCATGCATGCAACTGCTGGAGAGTGGGTACTTTAGCCCATTAGAAGGACCATGTATGACTGGGACTTCCCTGGTGGTCCAGTGGCTAAGACTTTGTGCTCCCAAGAAGAGGGCATGGGTTCAATCCCTGGTCAGGGAACTAGATCCTATATGCCACAACTAAAGATCCTTCATGCTATAACGAAGACCCAATTGCCGCCAAATAAACAAATAAAAAACATGACCTGTAGTCAGATATGCTGCTCTGTAACAGATGTCAGCAAACTTTGGACCAAATCTGGCCTACCACCTCTTTGTACGTCCTGTGATAATATAAAATGTATATTAAAAAATTAAAATAATATAAAATGTAAATGTTACTGCCTATAAGTAAAGTTTTATTGGAACACAGCCAGGAACATGGCCAAGCTCATTCAATTATATATTGCCTATGGCTGTTCTCACACTGCAGTGATAGAATTGCCTCAGATATTTGCCATCTGGCCCTTTACAGAGAAAGTTTGCCGACCCCTGCCCTGTATGGTTGTTAGGTCGACCCAGACATGATCTGGCTCATTGGGAATGCCTGCAGATTAATCTGTGGACTCGTTCTGTTTTGCCATGTGTGACTCTCAGCAGCACCTTTCCACTTGCTGCTGCCATGCATTCTTTACTTCATCATTATGGCAGCTTCCTGACTTCACCTGTTCGAAAATCAGTGTGAGTTGTTCCTGGGTCCTTTTGCCTCTTAAATCTTACAGTCCCTAAGTAAGAACGGCTCAGCTCAGACCTGCTTTTTAACTGTGAGCACCTAAGTGATTGAGTGGAGAGGAGTGAGAGGCAGATGCAGTCTTCTTATTGACATGCGTGTTACGGGCAGCTCTGGTCAGGATGCTAGCTCTGTCTAGATGACCTCCAGCAGCCTCGTGTATCTGGGAGCCTCAGGGTCTTTGTGGGTCACCTTGGGTACAGTAAGGATTTAGTGAGATAATGTAGTAAGCCTCCCAGCATAGTGCTTTATCCGACTGTAACCCCACCTAGAAGTGTTTCTGTTTTCTCTTACACGTGCTAATAAACCTGTGGGTTTATCATGTAACACCCTCCTTCTTCTCTTTCTCTTTTGGCAGTGGTTGGATTGGACAGCAGAAGCAAACACAGCACAGATGATGGCTTTGTTACAGTGAGTTTAAAGCCAGACAGAGGTACAGACTTCCTCTTTTCTGTGTTTCCCTTACTGCTGGTTCAACAGTTGCTTCTTGACCTTTGAACACTCATTTCTTGGCATTTGGATTTTAGGGAAGAGGGCAAACTCTCAAGAAAATCGTAATTATCTGAGATTCTGGACTCCAGAAAATAAAGCCAAATCAAAGAATGCAAAGGATTTACCAAAATTGAATCAGGTGAGTGCTCAACAGCACAATTCATTCATTTTAAACCTTGAAGCTCTGTTTTTAGCCATAGATAAATGTAGAATAAGTATCCCTCAAGGATAATAGTAACTTGGAGCACTTATTTATTACCTGTTTGAATGTATTTTGTGCATGCTTTTGTGCATTTAAAGTATGCTCTGTTATGAGGAAATGACCACCTCAGAAAATGGGAACCACAAAATACTGTGGTATTTTGAGAGTACATGCATTCTCATCCAATCTAAAAATACCCTCAGAGGAAAGGGAACCCTCCTACACTGTTGGTGAGAATGTAAATTGGTACAGCCACTAGGGAGAACAATATGGAGGTTCCTGAAAAAAATTAAAAATAGAACTACCATATGACCCTGCAGTCCCACTCCTGGGTACATATCCAGAGGAAAACATCATCCATAAGGATATATACACCACACCAGTGTTCACTGCCGGAGAAGGCAATGACACCCCACTCCAGTACTCTTGCCTGGAAAATCCCATGGACAGAGGAGCCTGGTAGGCTGCGGTCCATGGGGTCGCGAAGAGTCGGACACGACTGAGCGACTTCCCTTTCACTTTTCACTTTCATGCATTGGAGAAGGAAATGGCAACCCACTCCAGGGTTCTTGCCTGGAGAATCCCAGGGATGGTGGAGACTGGTGGGCTGCCGTCTATGGAGTCACACAGAGTCGGACACGACTGAAGTGACTCAGCAGCAGCAGCAGCAGCAGTGTTCACTGCAGCACTGTTTACAGTAACCAAGACATGGAAGCCACCTCAATGTCCGTCAACATAGGGATGGGTAAAGAAGATGTAATACCTATATATGATGGAATATTGCCCAGCCATTAAAAAGAATGAGATAATGCAGCAACATGGATGGACCTGGAGGTTGTCATCCTGAGTGAAGTAAGTCAGACAGAGAAGGAGAAATATCATATGGCATGCCTTATATGTGGAATCTAAAAAGAAGTGACACAAATGTCCTTACTTACAGAACAGAAAGAACTCCCAGACTGAGAAAACAAACTTACGGTTGCCGGGTGGCGGGGGCAGGAGGCGGGCGGGATAGTTAGGGAGTTTGGGATGGTCTTGTACACACTGCTATATTTAAAACTGATTATCGAAAAGGACCTACTGTATAGCACATGGAACTCTGCTCAATGTTTTGTGACAGCCTGGGTGGGAGGGAAGTTTAGGGGAGAATGGATTCATGTATATATATGGTTGAATCCCTTTGCTGTTCACCTGAAACTATCATAACATTGTTAATCAGCTATACCCTAAAACCAAAAAAAAAAAAAGTAAAAAAAAAAACCCTCAGAGGGACTTCCCAGACAGTCCAGTGGTTAAGACTCTGTGCTTCCTATGCAGGGGACACAGATTCAATCCCTGGTAGGGGAACTAAGACCCATAAGCCTCATGGTGTGCCAAAAAACATTTTAAAATACCATCAGATATTCAAAAGACAAGCTCATGCCATTTTCAAACCACTGTACTCAGCTATAAATAGGTGTCTGACTTTTTTCCCTTAAACAGTTGAAATATAATGAGGAAGATAAAAGCATGTAAATAATTTAAAATACAGGATGAAAATGCTTTTTATTAACAGAAGAAGAGATAAATTATCTGGGTGGAGGTAGAAAACATGACTTCTGGCCAGAGAAACCACCAGATGTGTCATGGGAGAGAGGATTTGAGCTGAATTTGGAAAACTTGGCCCGAATGCTGAAGTGTATAGGCATGAAATAAGATGAGGTCTACGATTTACTTAAAAGTCAGCAAGAAAGGATAAAGGAGTTAGTTAAACATTTGTATAACAAAGGAACGACTAATAAAGAGACCTGTAGTTGTGACCAAGAGGAAATCCATTTGCATCTCCCCGTGCAGGTTCAAATCCTGCTTGACTACAGTCATAACGCTAGTGGTAAAGAGCCCAGACGCCAATGCGGGAGACACAGGAGATGCGGATTCAATCCCCGGTCAGGAAGAACTCTGGAGGAGGAAATGGTAACCCACTCCAGAATTCTTGCCTGGAGAATCCCATGGACGGAGGGGCCTGGCCCGCTACAGTCTGTAGGGTTGCAGAGTCAGACATGACTGAAGCGACTTAGCACACACACAATAAAGAGACTGAATCCATCATCCATCTCTTTAAACCTGCACAACAGGACTTTCTTGCAGGAGTCCTGATATTAAGCAGCTTTGCAGTCCACTTGGGTCCTGGCTATGTACTCCCTATGAGGTGGTCATGTTCTTGTGTTTTCCCGGATCACTTTTCAGGGGCAGTTTATCGAGCTGTGTAAGACGATGTACAACATGTTCAGCGAGGACCCCAACGAGCAGGAGCTGTACCACGCCACGGCCGCAGTGACCAGCCTCCTGCTGGAGATTGGGGAAGTGGGCAAGCTCTTCGCCCCCCCGCCTGCCAAGGAGGGTGGGGGCGGGGGCAGCGGGCCGGCCGGCCACCAGGGCCTCCCTGGCAGCGTGCTCTTCCCCAAGAAGGGGCCGAGCCAGCCTTACGTGCCCGAAGCCGTGGAGCCCCTCCCGGCCAGCTTGGCTGGGGCCGGTGAGGAGCACTCCCTGGGCGGACAGATGGAGGACATCAAGCTGGAGGACTCCTCGCCCCGGGACCACGGGGCCTGCTCCTCCATGCTCATCTCCGACGACGACACCAAGGACGACAGCTCCATGTCCTCCTACTCGGTGCTGAGTGCCGGCTCCCACGAGGAGGACAAGCTGCACTGCGAGGACATCGGCGAGGACACCGTCCTGGTGCGCAGCGGCCAAGGCACGGCGGCGCTGCCCCGAAGCACCAGCCTGGACCGGGACTGGGCCATCACCTTCGAACAGTTCCTGGCCTCTCTCCTGACCGAGCCGGCCCTCGTGAAGTACTTCGACAAGCCCGTGTGCATGATGGCCAGGATCACCAGTGCAAAAAACATCCGGATGATGGGCAAGCCCCTCACCTCCATCAGTGACTATGAGATCTCGGCCTTGTCCGGCTGAATCCGGCACCTTCTCTGGGGACCGGAAAGGTGGGGGGCGGGAGGGCAGGGTCTTTTTTATGTTCTGTGTTGGGGCTTCAGTCTTCCTTTTAAATTAAATATTTATTAGTACCCGGCCTGAAGCCTAGTGTTTTCATAATATAATACAATGAAAAGCTGTTGGAGAAATACTTAAACACCTCCATGTAGGTACAGTACCGCTCTTTTGTTGGGGGGAGGGGGATTTACCCGAATGCAGTGAATTCCAAAAAAAAAGATGACTCTGTCTGTGATATGTGTGCATTTATAACTTCTTAATCTTGCTGTTGAGCTGTATACATAGTGCTGTTTAAACGCTAAATAAGGCAGCAGCCGTTGTGTATTCGGGCTTTTTGAATAAAATTAGAGCTGTAAGGAAAGTGAGATGCCACACAGAGAGAGAATGTTCTTAAATGGAATAGGCATTGTCAGCTGGGGTAAATTCTATACCACTTTAAGGGAACATTAAAGCTATTTTTTAAGATTTGAAATATATTTCATAAAAGTCCTCTATTCAAAAAGCATATTCTGCAGGCATTCCCATTTGAGGTTCTAAGCAGTTAGGAAAGTATAAGTGATTTTTATGTGATGCCAGAATAACACCTCTGTGTGATCAGTTTGGGCAAATACCAGACCAAATTGCATTGAAAAATCAATTGCATTGATTTAAGTCAGCTGGCCGGAATTCAGGGGGGAAATGGAAATGAACAGTCTTCTGTGACAGAGAATCTGAAAGTGGCAACAAAAATGATAAGAGGGCTCAGAATTTGGGGGGTGGGGTGGGAGTGGGGGAAGAGTAAAAGTACTGATGCTTCTTATACTGAATTTTCAGCTTCTTGTTACTCATTGCAAATACAGCAAAAAATAAAACAATAAACTTTGCATTTCCATGCTCTCCATAAGTTCAAGAAATCATACCATGTATCACATATGACCATCTTTCCAGTTAAATCAATGTAGAGATAATGTACAATGAAAAAAAGTCTGCAAGATCACGTAACTGAATGTGTAAAGCGGAACTTGACACTTTATATAAGAGAATAGTATGCTCTATTTACTGAATGGACTTGGAAATGAAAAAAAAAGTCGCACCCGCACTTTGTATTTTCGCTTCTTTTTTTATTACTGTTACGGTTTTGTCTTTTACAGATGTTGGAGTTTTTTTCTTCTTATTGTTGAATTCATAATCATGGTCACAATTTCTTTGCATATTCAGAATATTCCTTCCAATACATTCCTTTATTTTAGAATCCATTGTGTCCTTATTTTTAGCTGTTGCTGCTGTTTTTAATTTTGTTTACAGAATGATTTTTTAAAACTGTCCAATGATGTAGTGTTAACCTCAAATAGGATAAATGTGAACAAATAAAATACATGGATACTCAAATGGTGGCTTTTATCTCAGTACTTCAGTTCCTGTCTATGGTGATAACATTATTCTTTTGAAAACTTTGCAGGGGAATTATGTTCCACAACCATTTTGCCTAAGGAAACAAATTTTTATAGGCAAATATTTTGAGATAAGAAATACGCTTTGGGGAATTCCCTGGTGGTCCAGTGGTTGTGCTTTGGTGCTCACTGTGGGGGCATAGGTTCAATCCCTGGTGTGGGAACTAAAATCCTTCAAGCTGCACAGCATGGCCAAAAAAAGAAAGAAAAGAGATAGGTATACTGTGTAGTGGTGTGCACATGAATGTAAAATAAGGAAGAGAATCACTATTGGTCATCTAATTTTCTTAACTCATCCTGCATAAGTGATGAAAGGGTGAAAATCCCTCTGTAACATCATTTGGTATGTATTTCATTGAGTAGTCATTTGATTTGACTCTTAGGTTGTTATACGTTATTCTATCATTGTTTCTATCACCTAAAGATGCCTCGGGAAATACGTTTGTAAAGTCTGATACTCTTATCTCCAAAAATCAAAGATGGGTATCAGAGGGAAATGAGCATGTGTTTAAATGTGTAACCCTAGATAAGTGAGTTTAATAGAGTTTTGCCAAGAGAATGCACTGGTCATAGCAAACACCCTCTTCCAGCAACACAAGAGAAGACTGCACCAGATGGCCAATATCAAAATCAAATCAATTATATTCTTTGCAGCCAATATGGAGAAGTTCTATACAGTCAGAAAAAAAAAAAAAAAGACTGGGAGCTGACTGTGGCACAGACCGTGAACTCCATATTGCCACATTCAGACTTAGATTGAAGAAAGTAGGGAAAACCACTAGACCATTCAAGGTATGACCTAAATCAAATCCCTTATGATTATACAGTGGAAGTGACAAATAGATTCAAGGGATTAGGTCTGATAGATAGAGTGCCTGAACTATGGGCAGAGGTTCGTAACACTGTACAGGAGGTAGGGATCAAGACCATCCCCAAGGAAATGAAATACAAAAAAGCAAAATAGTTGTCTTAGGAGGCCTTACAAATAGCTGTGAATAGAAGAGAAGTGAAAGGCAAAAGAAAAAAGGAAAGATATACCCATTTGAATGCAGAGTTCCAAAGAATAGCAAGGAGAGATAAAGCCTTCCTCAGTGATCAATGCAAAGAAATAGAGGAAAACAATAAAATGGGAAAGACTAGAGATCTCCTCAATAAAATTAGAGATACCAAGAGAATATTTCATGCAAAGATGGGCACAATAAAGGACAGAAATGGTATGGACCTAACAGAAGCAGAAGATATTAAGAAGAGGTGGCAAGAATACACAGAAGAACTATACAAAAAAGATCTTCATGACCCAGATAATCATGATGGTGTGATCACCAACCTAGAGCCAGATATCCTGGAATGTGAAGTCAAGTGGGCCTTAGGAAGCATCACTATGAACAAAGCTAGTGGAGGTGATGGAATTCCAGTTGAATTATTTTAAATCCTAAAAGATGATGCTGTGAAAGTGCTGCACTCAATATGCCAGCAAATTTGGAAAACTCAGCAGTGGCCACAGGACTGGAAAAGTTCACCTTTTTTTTTTTAGTTTGAATGGCAATTTTTATTTTATTTTTTAAATTAATTGATTAATTAATTTTACTTTACAATAAAGGCAGTGCCAAACAATGCTCAAACTACCACACAATTGTACTCATCTTACATGCTAATAAAGTAATGCTCAAAATTCTCCAAGCTAGGCTTCAACAGTAAGTGAACTGTGAACTTCCAGATAAGCAAGAAAGTTCCAGAAAAACATCTGCTTTATCGACTATGCCAAAGCCTTTGACTGTGTGGATCACAACAAATTCTGGAAAATTCTTAGAGAGATGGGAATACCAGACCACCTGACCTGCCTCTTGAGAAATCTGTATGCAGGTCAGGAAGCAACAGTTAGAACTGGACATGGAACAACAGACTGGTTCCAAATCAGGAAAGACTTTATATTGTCTTCCAGGCTATATATTGTCACCCTGCCTATTTAACTTATATGCAGAAAACATCATGAGAAACACTGGGCTGGATGAAGCACAAGCTGGAATCAAGATTTCTGGGAGAAATATCAACAACCTCAGATATGCAGATGACACCATCCTTATGACAGAAAGTGAAGAACTAAAGAGCCTCTTGATGAAAGTGAAAGAGGAGAGTAAAAAAGTTGGCTTGAGGCTCAACATTCAGAAAAGTAAGATATGGCATCTGGTCCCATAACTTCATGGCAAATAGATGGAGAAACAGTGGAAACACTGAAATTTTTTTTTTTTTTTTGGCTCCAAAATCACTGCAGATGGTGACTGCAGCCATGAAATTAAAAGATGCTTACTCCTGGAAAAAAAGTTATGACTAACCTAGACAGCATATTAAAAAGCAGAGATATTACTTTGCCAACAAAGGTCCGTCTAGTCAAGGCTATGGTTTCTCCAGTGGTCATGTGTGGATGTGAGAGTTGGACTGTGAAGAAAGCTGAATTCAAAGAATTGATGCTTTTGAACTGTGGTGTTGAAGAAGACTCTTGAGAGTCCCTTAGACTACAAGGAGATCCAACTAATCCCATCCTAAAGGAAATCAGTCCTGAATATTCATTGGAAGGACTCATGCTGAAGCTGAAACTCCAATACTTTGGCCACCTGATGTGAAGAACTGACTCATTTGAAAAGACCCTGACGCCAGGAAAGATTGAAGGCAGGAGGAGAAGGGAATGACAGAGAATGAGATGGTTGGATGGCATCACCGACTCAATGGACATGAGTTTGAGTAAACTCCGGGAGTTGATGATGGACAGGGAGGCCAGGCGTGCTGCAGTCCTTGGGGTTGTAAAGATTCGGACACAACTGAGCAACTGAACTGAACTAAGTGAGAGGAGCCAGAATTTTCCATTATCATTGAGAACACAATTATAAATGAACAGTACATCACCCTGAAAACATGTTTGTCTTGATGCTCTGTTGTAATACTGTGCTTATTTGTTCAAGCAGTTAACAATGGTTTATCCCAGTGTCAATATATACAACAGCAATTTTCTAGTCTGTTTGCTTCTAAAGGCTGCACACGGAGGAGCCCTGAGCCTTTGATTTGGTTATTGCCAGTTCAACCTATGAGTCCACCTTGTTAGCGTTTTCCTTCTCTGGCTTCCAGAAGGCAAAGAGGGCATTTCAAACAGCATTAAACTTCCTCTCAAGTTTTTAATGGTTGTTTTTTGTCTTTTTAGTATTTCTATAAATTATTCTCTTTGATTTCAGTGTATTATGAGTGACCATCTTCTTTGAATGGTCACTTCCCCTGTGATGCTAATAACTACTACACCATCCCTGATGATGGGCTCAATGTCTCTATGGTAATAGACTTGATCTGGCATCCCAGTGGGCTTCCAGCTCCAGAGCATTGGGCACCGGCCTTAGTGAAGCTTTCAGATTCACATGTGTGTGCTAAGTCACTACAGTTGCGTCCAACTCTTTGCAACCCTATGGACTATAGCCCACCAGGCTCCTCTGTGCATGGGATTCTCCAGGCAAGAATGCTGGAGTGGGTTGCCATTTTCTCCTCCAGGGGATCTTCCCAAACCAGGAATCAAACCTGATGTCTCTTTCCTCTCCTGCATTGGCGTGTGGGTTCTTTACCACTAGCGCCACCTGGGAAGCCCAGAACTTTCATACATGAAAACTCAAAAAAGAAATTTACTACTGGGGGAAAGAGAGAGAGACCATTTGGAGCCTGAGTGCTGGGGAAATGAGTGCTCCCAGAGAAACCACAGATCTAGCCACATCCTCCCATCCTGCATTACTTCAAGTCTGGGTAGGAGGTGGGTAAGCTGTGTGTGCATGCCACCATGGAAGCCACGGACACGAGAAGGTTCACTGCCAACAGCATCCTCATCCCCACCAAAGATGCAGGCCGGGAACCCTGGCGGCCACGCAGAGGGCAGCTCCCAGTACCTTCCCGTCCTAGTCAGTAGCGAGGGTGGCTAGACCTCCTCACTTCCCTGTCCCCAGACGGGGAGCAGCTTGGCCTGGTTTCTGACAGAAGCTTTGTCAAGGGGACTTCAACTCAGAGTTCACTCAGTTCAAGAATCTAACAGTGAACCTCGTGGGGAGTCCCGGTCACTGCCTCATTCTATGCCTCCTCTGCGTGTTCTTCATGAGTCATCCTATAAGACGGCTCTTTTGTTACAGCATCAACTTCTAAGCTGAAAAGAATAGCAATTGATGTGGTGAGTACAAAGCATTTCATACTGTTTTCTGCTTTAAAATGACTCTTTCACCTAATGTTTCAGGCCCTGTGTCTTTTGTTTAACATATTCTTGACAGTTCAATGCTTTAAAAAAAAAAAAAAAAACACAGCCAGACAAAGGAATTTATAAAGAGACGCAAAGTGAGGAGAGGAGGTGGGGCCTGGGAAGCTGTCCCTGTGAGCTTAGGACTGGCTCAGATGGAGACATCTGGGTCTGCTCAGTGTCTCCGGGAGTAGACGGCTGGACTATTTGCCCTTCCTGGATTTACAACTACTTCCCCTCCTCACCTTCACAGGGAGGCCAAGATCTGTAAACAAAAATCCTGTAGCTGTTTTTAGAATTCTACAAGGGCAAAGTATTGGCTAGACTAATACCAGGACCGGGTTGACAATAATCTATTGTTTAGTGAATTCACTTATTTTATGACTGAATACCATCTACTGTATATCAGATTCTGTCACACTTCAAAAACTAGACTTTCTCCTCATAACCTGTCCCCCTTTGTTATTTCTTAGTTTAATTGGTAATACCAATAGCCATCCAATACCTGAAGCCAGAAACATGAGTCATCTTTGATTCCTCCTGCCTGCCTATGACCCACCTCCAGTTACTGAAGTCAATCCACTGAACACGCAGAAGAGTTATAGAATGAGGCAGTGACCGGGACTCCCCACAAGGTTCACTGTTAGATTATTGAACTGAGTGAGCTCTGAGTTGAAGTCCTCTTGACAAAGCTTCTGTCAGAAACATTTTAATCTCCACTGGGTTTCAATCCATTGTGTCAGAGCATATTTTAATATCTGTTCCTCTATCTATTCTCAGCTATACTGTCTTAGTTCAGCTTTGTGTTCATCTGAATGTCCAAAAGGGTTTTATTAGACTCTTATATTAATATTTGATCTATCCTCCTCACTGCAGTGCCGGAGACCCAGGTTCCATCCGTGGGTTGGTAAGATCCCCTGGAGAAGGGAATGGCTACCCACTCCAGTATCCTTGGCTGGAGAATTCCATGGACAGAGGAACCTGGTGGGCTACAGTCCATGGGGTTGCAAAGAGTTGGACATGACTGAGCGTGTCTTGCATTGATTGGCAGGTGGATTCTTTACCACTAGCACCACCTGGGAAGCCCAGATGGAAGATTATCTGTGGATTTATAGTCCCTGACTCTGGCAGCTCCAAGGTGACTCTCCTTAATTGGGGTCTATTTCCCAGTGATTTAGCAATAAAGAATCTGCCTGCAGTGCAGAAGGCACAAGAGACACGGATTCAATCCTGGGTTGGGAAGATCCCCTGGAGAAGGAATTGGCAAGCCACTCCAGTGTTCTTGCCTGGAAAATACCATGGACAGAGGAGCCTGGTGGGCTACAGTCCATGAGGTCGCAAAGAGTCGGACACAACTGAGCATGCTTGCGTATATTCTTTTACCAGTCGGAAGGCAGCCATCAGAGTAGATCTCTTTGGCTATCGGTTAGTCTGAGTGGGATAAACATTTGATTACAGTACAGGTTGCTGGATTGTAGCCACTCTATCTGCCCTTCACACCCTCCAGTTATTCTTCTAAGCTGATGCTTACACAGTCTTTCTAAACCTTCAGTGTAATCACGTTTTCTTCGACTTCAAATCTCTTCAACTTCTTACACCATAATATGTGCTCATATTGCATCTGACTCTTTGCAATCCCATGGGCTGTAGCCCGCAAGGCTTCTCTGTCCATGGGGTTTCCCAGGCAAGAATACTGGAGTGGGTTGCCATTTCCTTCTCCAGGGGTTCTTCCCGACCCAGGCATCGAACTCATGTCTCCTGCACTGGCCAATAGATTCTTTACCGCTCAGCCACTAGGGATGTCTGATTTTAAAAAAGCATATAAAAATGTTTATAATTAAGTTACTGCTTGTTTCTTCATAGACTAACTTCTCAGCACTTATTGATATTCCAAGGGGCAAGGAACCTAAAATATATGAGGGATAACAGTTTATTTATTTTTCCCATTTGCTGGTTTTTGTATATGATTTACAGCTTCCTTTGTCATACTGTCAACATCTATGAACCATGTGCAATATTTCAGTACCTCCAACAACTCTTGCCCCAAATTTAGACCTAAGAATGAGAAATAGAGGATAGTGTAGACATCTGAAGTTTTGCAGATCTTGATAGGAAACAATATATGTTATGAAATTTCATCAAAAGACAAAAAGAGGGTTTAATATCACATATTGGGACATTCTTCCTCTATAATTTGTATTGAAACATCAGCTATTTCCAGTGTAATACAACACAATATCTCTTCTCAATATGAGAAAGACCTGTATGTCAGAACAAGGGGAAAATAAGGGAGAGACATTTGAATTCACTGGATCCTTCTTGGAGAAATCAATCAAAGAGATGTTCATTTAAGCTGAGAAGACCTTTGAGAGAGTCTATGAGAAAAAAAGCATAATATATTTTGGGGTGTTACCCTGGGTTATTTCTTCAAGAGCGGGTAACATAAAGAAGATGCAGCATGCAATAAGGGAATTTGTGATACCTGTTAAGTGAAGTTAACAGTCAGGTATACTGACTTCTTTAAGCAACACATGAGATGCCTTTGAAAATGAAGTAGAAGATGGAGTTGCTTTAAAAATACACACAAGTTGACATCGAGGTTTCAGAATCTCCTTTGGAATTCCATTTTCTTTCCAAATGGGCAGAGCAAGAAGAATGATTTTTAGGGACTTCCCTGGTGGTCGGTGGTTAAGAATCCACCTTCCAGTGCAGGGGACATAGATTTGATCCCTGATTGGTCAGGGAACTAAGATCCCATGGTGCCTCAGGGCATCTAAACTTGTACACCACAACTGGAGAGAAGCCTGCACGCCAAATGAAAGATCCTTCATGCCACAACTAAGACCCAATGCAGCCAAAGAAATACTTAAATATTTTTTTAAAAACTGGGAAAGTCCTAGTGCTTAATTTGCTGTTGTTGTTTAGTCGCTAAGCAGTGTTCCACTCTTGCAACCCCATGGACTGTAACCCCCTAGGCCCCTCTGTCCATGGGATTTTCCAGGCAAGAATACTGGAGTGGGTTGCCGTTTCCTTCTCCATGGGATCTTCTCGACCCAGGGATCAAACCCAGGTCTCCTGCACTGGCGGGCGAAGTCTTTACCCCTGAGCCACCAGGGAAGCCCCTTCCTTTATTAACAAACTTCTGTTTCCCTCATGGTAATATTATTGTGGGATTGAAGCTCATTTGTCCTACAAAGTTTTACAGACATCTATGTATATAGACATAGATGTATATGTATATACACACACTTTTTTTTTCTTTTTAAAATTCTTTTCGTGTTTAGGTTATGACAGAATACTAAGCAGGGTACCCTGGGCTATACAGTTGGTCTTTGTTGGTTGTTTATTACATACACACATTTTAAAAAGTAGATCAAACTGAAAGTATTCCCTGATTTCATTTTTTCTAAGTGTCAGAGAGATTGTTCCATATCAGTTTAAATTTAATTCACTTATTTTAATGGCAGGATAGTTTCCATAGAAAGAGAGTGTTCTATATTTTATTTAACCACACACTCCTCCTCCCTCCCAGCTGATGGACTTTCCACTATGATAGATTCTTTTTATTATAAACATTGTGTCCGTGAATATCATTGCAGAGAGATTTGGATCATATGTAGGAATATTTATTTGGCATAGAACTGAAGGAGTAAAAACATGGGATTGAAGCACATACCCATTAACATTGTAACAAACCCTGCCAAGTTCCTTCCGAAGTAATTCACTTGTTTACACTCCAATCAACAACCAGGGCTCTCTTCTCACACGTGCTCACTGACATTTGAGGTTAACCATCTTCCAATTTTTACTAATCTGATAGATAAAAGATGATATTTCATCTCAATTTGAATTTCTATCATAGTAGGGAAGTTGAATATTTTTTTAAGTATTTACTGGTTCTCTCCATTTCTTTTGTATTCTCTTCTACATTTTGGTGTCATGCGTTTTATAATAGTGTGTTGTTTTCTTAAGCACCAATTCTGTTACCCGTTTTATATCTGACTTCTGGTTTTTATTTGTCTAGTTGTAAATGCCACTCACTATGACAACGATGAGAGAATACAGTGACAGACAGTGAGGAGCATAATGAATTGCTTCACTCTCTCTGAAGACCAATGACTTTTGAAATAAGAAGAGTATTTTTTAAATTTCTTTCTTCTTCTTCTTCTTTAGTCTTAATAGCCACTTGTATTTGCCACAGAGCAAACCTGATGCAAAATCTCTGCTTAGTTGCATCCCACATACTTAATTAATAACTATTCTACTGTATCCCACTAGAGGGTAATGTTGGGCTAAAGACCAATCTCTGTGACTAACTTTGAGGCCCACATTCAACATATTCCGGTTAAAGTTTTACATCTCTAGTAAAAACTAAAAGGATACGTTGCCCTTAACTGCTCAATACAGCTAGGGCAGAAAAGGAGGGCAGAGCTGTGAAGTGTAATAACTCAAAGAATGTCAAGAAAAGCTTGATAGAAGCATCTGCTCAGGTCACACTGCCGAGACAATGTGCTTTATTATAGACATAGGAAGCCAAAGGATCAAAGGAAGAAAAGATTACATGCAGGAGAGATGATGTCCTCCATGAGGCAAACATTACCTAACATGCAATATCTCCAGAGGATTTTCTTTCTGCTTAGGATGTAGTTTCCTCTCGGGTTTGTGGCCTTAAACTGGCAACATTCCCTTATACAGCCATCCCAGGGCCAGGCAGTCCCCAGGGGCTCAGCGCCCTTGGCTAGCATGCCTGTGCCACCTCCCATCGGGCTGGCCTGAATCACAGGTGACTTCTGGTGGCCTCCCCTGACAGTCAGAAGCTCATGAAAAGCGTGTACAAAAATCACGTCCCAAATGCAGTCTAGGCCAGATCCCACCACCCTCCAAAAGGTTCTGCCCCTCTCTAAAGGCACTTCTGTCCACTGCGCTTTGTATTTTCTCTGAAAAAGAGACACTTGCAAAAACTCCGTTAAAAACATGAAAGGTCTGATTGAAGAAACGAAGGCCAAAACGATCCACGTGCAATGAGACAGCCATTCAAAAATTAAACGGTGCTATTTCTAAAATAATAAAACCTTAACCTTGACAGAGGGCTCAATGCCAAGTGGCCCTTCTACCAAAAAAGCTCACAGCGACACCTGAGGACAAAGCTGGGTAATGTTCTTTCTCAGTTTGGCAAGGGCGGTCGGGCGTGAGGGACGGAGAAAGAGAAACAGCAAAGAAAGACGGTAAGTTCACTGTGTGAAATAGCTAGGCCAGGTTTCAAAATCAGCGAGTCTAGACCCCTTGGAAATGTCCACATCCTACGTCCAATTGGAACGTCTGGCTGTGATGGTCAGGGAGGGGGTAGCGCTGACTTGAGCCAGGACCAGCAGGTGGGACAACCACGTGCTTACCTTCCCTCACATTCTCTACTGCTCTCGCTCCCCCATCTTGCAGATGGAGTCTTTGGAAACCGGAGGAGATCCTCCACTCCCAGTTTAATGTCTCCAACCTGAGAGCTTGGGGGAAAAAAAGAAGAAGGAGTCGACAAAGCAGAGGGTGGGTCAGTGGAACCACCTCTTATGGGAAGAAGCATCTTCCCCCCACACAAACCTCTGCCCTTTCCTACTGACTCCCTTTTCTATCTTCCCTCTCTCCTCCCCTTCTGATTGCAGCTGCCATGGAAACTCTGTGGGAATAAAAGCAAACCTGGAGAGTTTAGAGACCCCTCTGGTTCCTAAGAGAAGTGAATTAAGAAATTCAGTAAAGCCACTCAATGAAGCTAAGCTTGTGGGCAGACTTGGCCCAGTCGTCTGTCCCTTCCCCCTGCCTGTATTTAAAAATATATATTATTTAATATAACACCACCTGAAAAATGTCACGAATCAGAGCCATTTGGGTTCAGTTCTGTCCCCAGACACGAGCGTTTAGTGTCCTGTCTTGGGCTCCAGGCTTTGTCTACCACGTGAGTCCTAGAGCTCCCTACCCACCGCTCCAGGAGGACCATGGAGACTGGTGTGTGGAATTGCATTACCTTCACCATCTCCATCACACTCCAGACCTGACCCCATTATTCTCGGCTGAATCTTTTTCCCATCCTGCTGAGATGTGGGCACCCCAGAGCACCAAGGTGCCTGTGAGTTGCTGTTGGGAAGACTGTTTACAGAGCTATGATGTATAAGCTGAGGTGTCACACCATATGCACGCCTCTCCCGTGAGAAATGGAGGGGTGATAAGTTGTGTCCTCATTCTCCAGTTCACGTCCCATTGACTGTAGCCCACCAGGCTCCTCTGTCCATGGGATTTCCCAGGCAAGAATACTGGAGTGGGTAGCCATTCCCTTCTCCAGGGGATCTTTCCCACCCAGGGAATGAACTCAGGTCCCCTGCATCTCAGGCAGATTCTTTACCATTGGATACTTTTCGATATGTTGAGGCATGTGTTAGGCATAAATACTGAATCGAGGTTTCCATTTCAGAATCGCTAGTATTTAACTGCGCTTTTCTCTACAGCCCAGATGGAAGCATCTCCCGAGGCAGCCTTCCGTTCTCGGCTGCTTGTGTCCTGAGTATTTCTCCTTTAGCACACCCTAGACGGATGGGGGCGTGTGCCCCCTTCTCTCCTCCCTGAGACCACAGGCCACTTCTCTCTCAAGAAACATCAGAGTTCATTTAAAAATGGAAATTTAAACTTCTCTGCTGCTTCTCACTATTTACAATAAGAAGAAGCCATTTTGTTTTTAACTGGCAGTAATAGTGGCTCAATTTGTACCAATGATATTGAAATACAAGCTTATGGCCAGAGCATACGGTACAGCCTAATTAGTTTCACAGAGATTTTGATTTAGAATGCCTCATATATGAAAACCAAAAATTCAGAAAATGTATGCAAAAGATGCTTTACTTATTTCAGATCATTTGATATTCATAAAGATTTCTAGTACAAATCAATTTTTACAATCCAGATAAACTAATTTATGTTTAAAGGTATGAATCTATTTTAATTTTTCTAGTTAAACAATAACTTCTAATACCATAAGGATCAAGCATCTGCTCACCCTTCTTAATCTTTAAAAAGGTATGTTGTTAAGTATATGATTCTACTTCTGGGTACAATAGATTATCTGTGTCAGATTGACTCTATTCAAGAACAGCTAGAAAAGCTGGATAAAATATCAATAATGAAAACAAAACAAAGAAACTATGAATGCATAAGGAAATGGCTAGGACTTCAGGGACTAAGGTCCTGGAAAGAAGGAATGTGCATGGAGGTGATCCCAACGTGCATGGAAATGTTTAGCTTTTCTCCTTAGAATTTGTCATTATTTACCAGTGCAGGGTAAAGAGGCTGAGAAGCCAAGCAAAAAACAGTGGTGGCAAAGAGGCAAAAGTGCTGAGCAGAGTTTTCAGTAGTCTCTCTCAGGCTGGAGAGACAAAGACTGGAGTGTAGGAATGACACGGCAGCAAGGCCTGGAGGAGCCCAGACCCTGGAGAGGATATGAGCAATGAGAAGCAGATTCAATGCTGGCTACTCATTTTCCTTCGCGGTTTCTTCTGATTCCCAAGCAGCATGTGGGTGACATAAATCAGAGAAAGACAAATATCATATCAACTACACGTTGAATCTATTAATAAAAAATGATAAAGGGACTTTGCTGATGGTCCAGTGGTTGAGACCTGTACTTCCACTGTGGGGTGGGGCAGGGAGAGGGGGGCATGGGTTCAATCCCTGGTCCAGGAACTAGGATCCTGCATGCCACGTGGCACAGCCAAAAAATAAATTTTAAAATATTAAAAACTTAAATGATGAAAACAAAATTATTTACAAAACGGAAATAGACTCTGAGATGTAGAAAACAAGCTATGGTTACTCGATGGGAAGAGTGGGGAGAGGGATGTTAACAAACAAGGACCTAATATATAGCAGAGAGAGCTGTATTCAATCCTGTAATAATAAAGTATAATGGAAAAATATCTGAAAATGATTTATATATATATTTTATATATATATATATATATATATATATATAGGTGAATCACTTTGCTGTATACCTGAAACAAAGTAAATCAATTATACTTGAATTTAAAGAAAATAAATATTGGACCAGAGAGTTTAGCAAAGAAGCTAAACAAACAGGGCATATCTCAAAATGGCAATGGCCCAGAAACCTGGAGTAGAGCATTAAGGGAAAATTTCTAAGTAAACCTCCACGCAAGCTATTTCATTATGAAATCTAGAAGGGCAAAGAAAGCCCCCCTGGAGAGCGATCAAAAGGTCATTCTAAAGAATCTCCTTTGAAAAAAATGAGGAATAAAACCACCATATGACCCAGCAATCCCACTACTGGGCATTACCCTGAGGAAATCAAAATTGAAAAAGACACATGTACCCCAATATTCACTGCAGCACTATGTACAATAGCTAAGACTTAGAAGCAGTCTAGATGTCCATTGACAGATGAATGGATAAAGAAGCTGTGGTACATATATACAATGGAATATCACTCAGCCATAAAAGAGAATGTGTTTGAGTCATTTCTAATGAGGTGGATAACCTAGAGCCTATAGTACAGTGTGAAGTAAGTCAGAAAGAGAAAAACAAATGTTTTACACTAACACATATATATGGCATCTAGAAAGATACTGATGAAACTATCTGCAGGATAGCAATAGAGACACAGACATGGAGAAGAGACTTATGGGCATGGGTGGGGTAGGGATGAAGGAGAGGGTGGGACATACAGAGAGAGTAACATGGAAACAATACACTATCACACGTAAAACAGATAGCCAGTAAGCATTTGCTGTGTGACTCAGGAAACTCAAACCGGGTCTCTGTAACAGCCTAGAGGGCTGGGATGGGGTGGGACATGGAAAGCAGGTTCAAGAAGGAGGGGACATATGTATCTCTATAGCTGATCCATGTTGATATTTGACAGAAATCAACACAATACTGTAAAGCAATTATCTTTAAATTAAAAGTAAATTCAATTAAAAGTTCAAGAAGGAGAGGACATATATATCTCTATAGCCATCCATGTTGATGTTTGGCAGAAATCAACACAATATTGTAAAGCAATTATCTTTCAATTAAAAGTAAATTTAAAAACAAAACAAAAGGTCATTCTAGAGATCCCTGGAAAACAGTGCAAATGAAGCTTTATTCTCTTGTCTGTGAGATTCTGGCATCTTAAAATCGGTCACATGTGTCTCCAAATAATCACCGTAAATGTAATCACACAAATAAAATGTAAAAGAGAGCACTTTTACAGAATTTTAAGCACACAAATGTGCGTGCACATAACAAAGTCTGCATATACCCTGAACTCTCCCTTCAGACACGGCAGCTTCAGAGGCACGAGATGACAAATTTCCCTGGGGAGTTCCCATTCCCTGCCCCCTTAGCATTTCACACTCCACACTGACACAGCAAGGTGAGAATACGTACAGGCAGTGTTTTATTTTACCCTGTTGTATCATGCTGTGGATGAAATAAAATCCGTTGCTTCCCGAGTGTCAGGGTTTCCTCTCCCAGATACTCGGGATTAGGGGCTCGTCACACAGGCCTACAGTGGTTCTTTCTCAGGCAGCACACACGGCTGAGGGGCCTCCTGGCCTGTCTCTGATTTCCTCGTCGTTGGAAACAGGCAAACCATGTTTGAAGCAACAGATTCAGACATTATAAAGAATGTTTCCAACATGGATGAAACTAGAGATCATCTTACTAAGTGAAGTAAGTCAGGCAGGAAAAGATAAATAGCATATGCTATCACTTACACATGGAATCTAAAATATGACACAAATGAATATATCTACAAAACAGAAGCAGACACACAGACATAGAAAACAGACTTGCGGTTGCCAAGGGGGAGATGGTGGGAGAGGAAGGACTGGGAGCTTGAGGCTAGCAGATGCAAACTGGTGTGCACAGAATGGACTGGGCTTCCCAGGTGTCTCAGACAGTAATGAATCCGCCTGCAGCGCACGAGACCTGGCTTCCATCTCTGGGTGGGGAAACAGCAATCCATTGCAGCATTCTTGCCTGGAAAATTCCATAGACATAGGAGCCTGGCGGGCTACCATCCATGGGATCCAAAGAGTCAGACGCAATTGAGCAACTAACAAACAACAAGGTCCTACTTTATAGGACAAGGAACTATATTCAATATCCTGTGATAAACCATAATGGAAAAGAATATGAAAAAGAATGTATGTATGTGTGTATGTATGTGTGTATATATATATACACACACACATATATATGTATACGCAACCTAGATAGCATATTCAAAAGCAGAGACATTACTTTGCCGACTAAGGTCCGTCTAGTCAAGGCTATGGTTTTTCCTGTGGTCATGTATGGATCTAAGAGTTGGACTGTGAAGAAGGCTGAGCACCGAAGAACTGATGCTTTTGAACTGTGGTGTTGGAGAAGACTCCTGAGAGTCCCTTGGACTGCAAGGAGATCCAACCAGTCCATTCTGAAGGAGATCAGCCCTGGGATTTCTTTGGAAGGAATGATGCTAAAGCTGACACTCCAGTACTTTGGCCACCTCATGCGAAGAGTTGACTCATTGGAAAAGACTCTGATGCTGGGAGGGATTGGGGGCAGGAGGAGAAGGTGACGACCGAAGATGAGATGGCTGGATGGCATCACTGACTCAATGGACGTGAGTCTGAGTGAACTCCAGGAGTTGGTGATGGACAGGGAGGCCTGGCGTGATTCATGTGGTTCATGGGGTCGCAAAGAGTCGGACACAACTGAGCGACTGAACTGAACTGAACTGAACTGAGTTACTTTGGTGTATAGCAGTAATTGACACAACATTGTAATTCAATTTGATTTCAACAACAAATAATTTTTTGTTTAAAGAATGCTTTCAACATAACCTCAGTTGGTTTTTGTTCCTGTCCCCAGTGTCTGTGTCACAGTCACATGAGGCTGCAATCCCTAACCTTTGGCCAAGTCATCTCTGCCAGGCAGGACACACCGGTCTGAAGTTTCCCCTTGTCCAGGAGATTAGGAAGAGGAGGGATGAGGGAAGGAGAGGATCCTGGAACTGGGCTGTGACCTCTGACCAGGCCACCATGTCCCCATCAGAGCACTGACCCAGCACTTCCACCCCATGTACCAGGAACATCGAGATTCTTTTCTCAGCTGGAATGTCCCCATTTCACCCTCATGCCATTCTTGGCTGATCTCAGTATAGAGATCTGGGATCCAGCCCTACTTCTCATATGTAATAACTGCATCCCAGGGTGGGTTACAGTCATGGACTCAGGAACTCAGAGTGTGAAGCCACCTTTCACATCTTTCACTAAAACCTTTAGTTCAATGCTTTGGTTGCTGACGACCTGCACAGCGAGCATCAAACTGCATTCATCAGAAATGTAATTGTTCTGATCACTTCTTATGCCCTTTCGAGGTGCCGCGTTGCAGTTACTGAGCTAAGATCATTACTTGGTGTTATTTACTTGCGACCTCGCAATATCACATAATCATAATCATAATCATAATTATGATTATGGTCCCCATTTTATAGACAGGAAAACAGAAGTATAAAGAGATTAAATACGATGCATATGGGACTTCCTCGTGGTCCAATGGTTGAGACTACATCTGCCAGTGCGGGGGTCACGGGTTTGATCTCTGGTCTGGGAAGATCCCACGTGCCACGGAGCAACTAAACCTGTGCACCACAAGCACTGAAGCCCGCATGCCTAGAGCCTGCGCTCTGCAAAGAGAGATGCCTCCATGATGAGAAGCCTGAGCACCCCAACTCGAGACAGCCTGTGCGCAGTAATGAAGAACCCAGTGCAGCCAAAAAATTAAAAGCAAATTAAGAAAAAAGATGCCTGAGGTCACACAGATTGCAAATGGTAGATTCAAATCCAGGTCCTTCTGAGAATAAATGTGATGCTCTGAATTAGTCTTATACCCAATTAATTTAATATCTGTAGTGAGAGAGAACTTATTACCCCAAATAATATCACAGTCCATCTCTGATCACCCCAAGTAGAACATTTTTTACATTTAACCCCAAATCTGACCACCTATACTTTCCACTCCTCAGCATTAATTCTTTTCCTTAATCATATACAGAACAACTCTAACTGTCCACTGCCGTCGAGTATATGAGGACAAGAAGGTCCTTTTCTCTAAGTCACCTCTTCGTTCTCTGCTCCCTCCGACTCTTTGCAACTCCATGGACTGTAGCTTGGCTCCTCTGTCCATAGGATTTCCCAGGCAAGAGTACTGGAATGGGTAGCCATTTCCTTCTCCAGGGGGGTCTTCCAGACCCAAGAATTGAACCCGGGTCTCCTGAACTGCAAGCAGATTCTTTATCATCTGAGCCACCAGGGAAATCCCTGCTCCCTTTACTAGGCCTCAATCCCTATAAATCTAATTTTTCCAAATCTAAAATAAAGCAAAAGTGTTGTTTATTTTTGTCTTAGTAAAACTTTCAATAATGCATATAAACTGAGTAAAGGAATGTTTATTTCATGTGATTTGAGGGTAATTTTTGATGTGAATTATAGAAAAAAATATGATATATCTAGCCATTACACACCTTCAAAACTTAGCAAAGTATCCTGTCACAAATACATTTGGGATTAAAATATACACACTACTATGTATAATATAGATAACCAAAAAGGATCTACTGCACAGCACAGGGAACTATATTCAATATCTTATAATAATCTATAATGCAAAAGAAACTAAAAAAGAGTATATATTCTATATATATATATATATATATATAGAATATATATACTGCACACCTGAAACTAACACAACATCACATCAAGTATATTTCAATAAAAAATTTAAAACAATAAATAAATACATTGGGAAAGCACTTTGGGCATCATTTAGAGATTGAGAGTCTGGGGGTCAGACAGATTCCAAGTGTGCCATGAAGCGGTTATGTGACCTAGAAGTTCCTTAACTCTGAACCTCCGCGTTCCCGCCTCTTGTGAAGCGGGTAATGGTAGTACATCAGTCCATACCTCGGCGGGCAGCAGTGGGTAGCGTGAGATGTGCTCAGTCGTGCCTGACTCCTTGTGACCCCGTTGACTGTAGCCCACCAGGCTCCTCTGTCCATGGGATTTCCCAGGCAAGAATACTGAAGTGGGTTGCCATTTCCTCCTCCCGGGGATCTTCTCCACTCAGGGACTGAACCTGTGTCCCTTGCATCTCCTGCATTGGCAGGCGATTCTTTACCTCTGCTCCCTCTGAGAGAGCCATAAGGACTCAATGTGTTAAATGTTGTCAAGGGCTTAGAGAAGCTTCTTTTAACTTCTCATTAACCACACAAAGTGGATGATCTTTCATAGGGTTATAAGGATTATGTTCATTCAGTGCTAAGCATAAGGAGTGATCTATTAGTAAGAATAACCTAGTGATTCATACCTATCACAAAAGTGAAGCATTCAAGGCTCAGAGAAGTTAGGCAATCTGTCCACACTCACCCAGCTGAAAGCATCTTAGAATTGAACGTGGGCTGCTTGTTCTCTTAATCACTACACTATACCATGTTAATCGGGATGAAAATGGAATATTTTCTCCTTAATGTGGACCTCGATAGACTCCTTCTCTTTGGGCTGGACTGGACCCCATCCTGTCCTCTCCCTACCGTTTCCCTGTTCCTAAGGGCAGGCTCTGTCCCTCCTCACGCATCAGCGCGCAGAGCAGACACCTGTGGACAGAACATGCCCGACCCTGCAGGCACACGCAGACGTGCAGGGCTAATCTCAGCTGAGGCTGGCACTGCCTCTTGGTTGCTGCTATAAATATTTAACTGTCAGAATCTTCCTACATATTGACTCATTCATATACTGGCTAATGATTTTAAAGTAGCTATCCAGAAGTAGAATCATTAGAGGAAAGGATATGGACAATTCTTGGCTCAGGACATGCCGCCAAACTGTTTTCTAAAAGAATCATGTAAATTTATACTGCCATCACTAATATAATGCTGACAAGATAATAACCACATTTTAAATATGCATAATTTACACCACTCACAATTTATATTTATGATAGTAAATTTAAAATGTACATATAAATGTTAAAATAATTATGCTTTTTGTAGAGATATTGTATTAATTTATTAAGTTAAGTACATTTTTTTTATTAGTGATGGTAAATATATCACTATTTTAAAGGCTGTATTTCTTCTTTTATAAATTGTCTCTTCTGTCATTTGCACATTTGTCTCTATAGTTATTATCTATAACTACAAGATGATATTTTCTACTGGTGGCTAATGAGAGAATTATGAGAAAGTGCAGAACATTTTTCAAATGTACAACATTGTTATGCTTATTTAATATCAGTACAAAAAGACATTTTGTCCAGAGGTTCCTGGTCGACCACAGTTTGTTGTTCTAAATTTTATTTTTTATTAATTTTTGGTGGCGTATAGTTGCTTTACAATGTGCTGCTGCTGCTGCTGCTAAGTCGCTTCAGTCGTGTCCGACTCTGTGCGACCCCACAGATGGCAGCCCACTGGGCTCTGCCATCCCTGGGATTCTCCAGGCAAGAACACTGGAGTGGGTTGCCATTTCCTTCTCCAATGCATCAAAGTGAAAAGTGAAAGTGAAGTCGCTCAGTCGTGTCTGACTCAGCGACCCCATGGACTGCAGCCTACCAGGCTCCTCCGTCCATGGGATTTTCCAGGCAAGAGTACTGGAGTGGGGTGCCATTGCCTTCTCCTTACAATGTGCTAGTTTCTGCTATATGGCAAAATGGATTAGCTATATGTTTATATATAGCCCCTCTTTTTGGATTTCCTTCCCATTCAGGTCCCCACAGAGCACCGAGTCCCCTGGGTTACACAGTAGGTTCTCACTGGTTACCTACTTTCTCCATAGTATCAATAGTGTATATATGTCGATCCCAAGCTCCCAATTCATCCCAGCCCCCTTCCCCCCCAGTGTTGTTCTAAATTTTAAGAGGGAAGTAGGCATTTAGCACTGGAGAAGGAAATGGCAACCCACTCCAGTGTTCTTGCCTGGAGAATCCCAGGGACGGGGGAGCCTGGCGGGCTGCCGTCTATGGGGTCGCACAGAGTCGGACACGACTGAAGCGATGCAGCAGCAGCAGCAGGCGTTTAGCACAGTAGGAACTCGCCACCATCCCGTAGCTACGTCACGAAAGCTCTGCTGCCCTTGCACACACTGCCCTGTTCTTCACCTCTCTACTTCTTTGTGCCAGAAGAGCAGACGGCTGAGCCTTTGGGGACACCGCCCTTTCCCCTACTGTTCTCTCCAACCTGAGGCTAACTTTCCCCTACTTCCCAGAGCCTCCCGAAGGGGTAAAGGAGCCTGGTCCTTGGAATCCAGAGCCATTTCCGAATCTGGAACTCCTGTGACCTCTGATGGGTGCCCCAAAGGAGGCTTTAACTTTTTTTTTTCTTTTTAACCATACCACGTGGCACGGAGGAGCTTAATTCCCTGACCAGGGACCGAACTCACACCCCTTGCATTGGAACTGCAGTCTTAACCACTGGGCTGCCAGAGAAGGCCATGGAGGCTGTGACTTCTGCTTCTTCTGGACCCTTAGTATTGGCTTTCTGGCCAGCACACCTCAGATTTATTCACTCATCACTGAATAAACCAAATCTACCTCCTGGAGAAGTCTCTTAAGTGACCACACCTACCCAGCCAGAAGTTAACATTCCAGAGCTTGACCAGTCCTTCTTCTCACAGTCTCAAAGCAATTACAGTTCTCCGGTCACAGATCTCCTCTCCCTATCTGTCCCTAGCTGGTCACAAATCTCCTCTCCCTATCTGTCCTTAGCTGGTTGGGACCACAACCTTTCCTCATTTCTAACAGATCCTTTCTCACATTCCCTTCTTTTCTAATAGCTTTCATTTCACCCTCTCCTCTAGACTGTCATACCCTGCCTTTTAAAAACATGAGCCTAAAGGAAACAAAATGACTTTCCGTTTACCCTGCTTCTCCTTCAGAAATGTACTGTGACTTCTCTTTATAATCATAATTCCAAAATTCCACACCATGCACTGCATCCAACTCATCATGAAGGTAGTGTTGGAGGAAAGTGTAAAGAGAGTGGATGTCACTCCTAACTTCTCAGAAAAGAAAAGGTGGTTCCAGCTTAAAACCACAACCACTGCGTTATGTCTCACAATTTCATGGATCAGGAATTTGGGCAGAACTCAACTGATATGGTATGGTATGGTCCCATCACTTCATGACAGACAGATGGGGGAAAAGTGGAAACAGTGACAGATTTTATTTTCTTGGGCTAAAAAATCACTGTGGACGGTGACTGTAACCATGAAATTAAAAGATGCTTGCTCCTTGGAAGGAAACGTGAAAGTGAAAGTCTCTCAGTAGAGTCTGACTCTCTGCGACCCCGTGGACTATATAGTCTGTGGAATTCTCCAGGCCAGAATACTGGAGTGGGTAGCCGTTCCCTTCTCCAGGGGATCTTCCTAACCCAGGAATCAAACCCAGGTCTCCCGCATTGCAGGCGGATTCTTTACCAGCTGAGCCACAAGGGAAGGAAAGCTATGACAAACCTAGACAGTGTATCATAAAGCAGAAACATCACTTTGCCGACAAAGGTCCATATAGTCAAAGCTATGATTTTTAGTAGTCATGTATGGATATGAGAGCTGGACCATAAAGAAGACTGAGCTCTGAAGAATTCATACTTTCGAATTGTGGTACTGAAGAAGACTTGAGAGTCCCTTGGACTGCAAGGAGATCAAACTAGTCAATCCTAAAGGAAATAAACCATGAATATTCATTGGGAGGACTGATACTGAAGTTGAAGTGCCAGTACTTTGGCCACCTGATGCGAAGAGCCTCTGATGCTGGGAAAGACTGAAGGCAAAAGGAGAAGGGGGCCGATGGTTGGATAACATTACCAACTCAATGGACATGAATTTGCGCAAACTCTGGGAGATAGTGGAGGACAGGGAAGCCAGGTCTGCTGCTGTCCATGGGGGTGCAAAGAGTCAGACACCACTGAGTGACTGAACAACAGCTGGATGACCCTTCTGTCCTACTCCATCAATGGAGATTACGTGGTGTTTTCAGCGGGCAGGCGGGTTTATCTGAAGAGTCCAAGGCAGCTGCATTCTCATGTCTCCTGCCTTGATGCGGAAGGCTGGAATGGCCTACCTAGGGCCTCTCCAGCATGACAGCCTCAGGGAGGTTGAATTTCTTACATAATGACCCAGGGTTTCTAATGTTTCCTTAGGAAAGGACTTTATAGTCCAGCCTCAGAAACCATCAGGGCTGTCTTATTCTATCAGTAAGGCATGTACCTTGGAAGAAAAGTTATGACCAACATAGATAGCATATTCAAAAGCAGAGACATTACTTTGCTGACTAAGGTCCATCTATACCAGCCTTCCTAGATGCAAGGGGAAGAGACATACACCTTTGTCTTTTGATGAGAGGAATTTGCGATTATGCTTTAAAACCACATCAGATGGAACCATCAGATGTGAAAGACAATGCATAGGGTTGGTAGGTTGGGTTGTGGTTTGGGGATTATCCAGTTGATAGCAATTCACCTTTTATGCATTATAATGAACATTCCCAATCTGCTTAGCCATCATCCTCACAACCTAATAACTTCACCACAGCTGCACTCTCTAAGGTGACCAATTATGTTAGAGCCAAATCCAATAGTTTTCTTTGTTTTTATTATCTTTTGACATTTTTTCTAAACATTACAGTATGACTACTTGACAGACCCAACCCTTCATTAATTATATTTTCAAATGCCATAGTTCTATGACTGAGGACACTGTTTCTTTCCTAATTTGACCTTTGATATGGTCATTTTCCCTAGACCATAACTTTGGAGATCCCTATAGCTTGACCCTTGACCCCTTTTCCTAGTCCCATTATACTCATTCCCATGTAAAGTGTGGACCTTCTTTTATCGCATTCATATTGCTGACTATCAAATATCTGCACTTTACATGGGAGTGAGTATAATGGGACTAGGAAAAGGGGTCAAAGGTCAAGGGTCATAGATGACTTGTGAAGGTAAGAGCTGCACCTGGAGCCTGGTGACCTGCCTTTGTCCTTGTCCTTTTCACCACACCGCCTCTGCACCCAGAATGAAATTAAAAGGAGCACTTTATCGCTCTAGCAATTTACTCTGGGTTTGCTTTCTAGAAGGTTTATCACTTCATTTGACAGCCTCCTACAAAAAGTGTTCAAATGAAAAACTTTAAAAGTTCAGAATGCTCTCAGATTCTGCTTGGAAGTTTTTGGAATCGCATTTGGCTGCATGTGGCTGGGAGGGTGAGTGGATGAGAAGTCAGAAAGAGAGCCAAGGGAAGCCCAGCAGAGAAGGTGTCTGCAAGGCTTCTGGGGAGTCTGAGGAATGAGAGGAGTCCCACTCTTGCCTTGGAGCTCTCCGGCTGGGCAGGATCTTCTGCCAGGATCACTGAGCTCGCGCTTAAGGGACTCCCCCTCCCCGCCCTCCAATCTAGAAGCCTGGAGAGATGCCCAGATTGCCAGGCTCGGGGTGCGCGCTGCTGTGCGCCCTTCCCTGCGCATCAGTAGACGGCGGCTCCCCAGGTGCCGAGCCAGGATGGGGAGGTGGGAGGGACCTGGCGCCCCAGGACACGCCCTGCCATTCCCCAGAGACCTGGATCGGCTCAGCCCCGATCGCGATCGCCGGCGATATAAGTCATCCGCGGAGGAAGAGGGCACGGCGTGGCCAGCCCGGACTCGAGGGAGGGCGGGCAGGCGCCGCTGCATCGACCCCGCCACCTGCCACCCGGCCCGCTGCAGCCCCCTGCCTGCCGCCCCCACTGACCAGAAGTCGGAGAGGACGGGTCTGCTGCCCGGCCGCGCAGGAGTGAGAAGCCAGGCAGAACTTCCACCTTCGGGACTGAAGCCCTGCTCCCCTTGCGCCGGAGTCCGCGTTGAGTCAGGATGGTGGGGCACACAGCGTCAGACGTGCCCCCTACCATGGCGGTCAAGATCTTCTCGGCTGGGGTGGCGGCCTGCGTGGCCGACGTAATCACCTTCCCGCTGGACACCGCCAAAGTCCGGCTACAGGTAGGGAGCGCCGCGGGCAAGGGGAGGTGCCTCGGCAGAGAGAGGACCTCTACTGTGTGCGCCCCTTTGACTCTGGCTTCGGTTTTGCCATCCTTTCTCACGTTAGGTAGAGCAGTGGCCACTTTCAGAAAGTTTGCCTGTCACTGGATGGATGCTTTAGGGTGGAAACTGGAATACTGCAGGAATTAACTAAAGAAGTGCGAGGGTCAAGGAGGACGACGGGTTGACTGTGACTGTTGCCAACCGCTCCTGTACTTGATCAGACAGGCACGTCTTCCTAGCCTACTGCATAGGGCTTCTGGAGAGTTCCTGGGGGTGGGACAGTGAGGTGCGGGATGGGGAGGATGTTCAAACTATGCCTAGTAGCCAGATTCTCCCCCTTCTCCCTTTCGACAGATAGATATCTAGATATCTAGCTCTAGATAGATGTGTGCTAAATCACTTCAGTCCTATCTGACTCTTTGCGACACTATGGACTGCAGCGCCCCCCCCCCCCCCCCCCCCCCCCCCCCCCCCCTCAGGCTCCTCTGTCCATGGGATTCTCCAGCAAGAATACTGGAGTGGGTTGCCATTTCCTTTTCTAGGGGATCTTCCTGACCCAGGGATTTAGGTAGATAGATAAGGGGTGATGTTGCTGAGAAGGCAAAAAGGACTGAAAATAGGAACACAATGGAAAAAATATCTTGGCTCAAGTTTTCTCCATTGAGGACAGCTTGATGCCAACCTTTGTTTTTTTCCTCACTAGGTAGGACTCCCTTTCTCAATTTTCACTTTCAGATCCAGGGTGAATACCTGACCTCCAGTGCCATTAGGTATAAAGGTGTCCTGGGTACAATCATCACTCTGGCAAAAACAGAAGGGCCCGTGAAACTCTACAGCGGGCTGCCTGCTGGTCTCCAGAGACAAATAAGCTTCGCCTCTCTTAGGATCGGCCTCTATGATACTGTCCAGGAGTTCTTCACCACAGGGAAAGAAGGTAAGCAGGCAGTGTTTCTGGGAGGGGGAGAAGTCAGAGACACATGTCCTAGGCTCAGCGGTGGCCCAGGAACCAGTTACACACAGGGTAGTGGTCTTCATAACAAACTGGCAAGCCAACATCAATATCTGAACACACGGGGCATGGAGGGAAGACATGCTGGTGAGTGGGAAGAAGTGACACCAGAAAGGCAGAAATGCGTCAGATCACAGGAGAGCTTGCAGGCCATGCTAAGGAGTTCAGGTTTTATCTTTAAAAAGATGGGAAGTCATTGAAAAATAATAAACAAGGGAATAACATAAATAATTTATATTTTTAGAAGGTCACTTTGGCAGCACTGTAAAAGCTATATAGAAAAAGGGGAAGAAAAGGGTAATGTAGAAAGGAAGAAATTATCAGGGTAAGCTAAAGCAATGGCAGTAAAGATTTTGGAAATGTAATTGACTAAACTTGGTGGAGAGTTGGAAGTGAGGTGTAAAGAAAAGGTAGGAATGTTAAGATGACTTACAAGTTTCTGGTTAAATATCCCATTCATTGAGGGAGGGAATATAGAAACCATCTGAAGTGGGGAGGTAAGAAATTCAGTTTAGGATGTGTTGAGGATAGGTGATGTCTGATCTGCACAAGAACTTAGGAGAAACACCTGGGATAGATTTCCCAGTCATGGGAGGAATTATTATTAGGGCCAAACAGAGCAGAGAGATGTAGTGAGGAAAGGCGGGATCAATGTACCTAACAGCAGAAACTCATGGGTTTCCTTGGCAGAACCATCTTGAGCAGAGTAGAAGAGGTGGCAGCTAGACTGCAGCTAGAGCAGTGAGGAGAAGATGAGCTGCGAGAAGGGAAGACAAAGAACATGGCCCTGCTCCCAAGGAGCTTGGGAAATGAAAAGGGGATTGGAACAGAGGATGAGTGCAACAAAGTAAGACTGTAAATAGCGGCCAAAAGTGAAGGGCATTATTTAAGTATCATCTTGCCACTTAAAAGATGGGTATTATTCAGTGCTCAGCTCCTGGCCAAGCATATAGAGAAAGGAAAGCAACCACACAGTCATGAGAAGACTTGCTGAATTTCCCATACGCAGGACATTATGTTAAGTGCTATTTTGTTATTAACTCACACAATGACTCTGTGAGGTAGATATTATTACCTCCATTTTATACAGCTTAGGAAATAGAGACTGAGAAAGTCCGTGATGAGTAAATGTGATTGATCTATACTTTAATTATGGGAATAGGTATGAGGCTTCATGGGGTCGCAAAAGAGTAGGACATGTCTTAGCAACTAAATAACAACAATGAGGGAGGCTCCAAGACTATTTGTCATTTTATTAAATGATATCCGTCTTGAGTAACCCATGTTAATTTTTCAAAATTTGCGATTAAAAATCACGTGATCACTTCTTTCTTCTTATTTTTGTCCCTTTAGGGTCCTGTGGAAGCCTGAGACCACTTGACATCCCAAACTCAGGCAGTTTGTCCTTTCGGGCTTTTCCTAAGATCCCTAAGTCCAATAATTAACAGTCTCATTGATGGTTAGAAGACTAAGCTTCACTGGTGACTGGTGCCTCCACCCAATTGGGAAATGCTGAAAAACAGAGCAAATATAAAGAAAGAACTAAACCAAATATAGGAAAGAACTAAGCCATTGTTTAAACAAGCATTGGGTTTTTCTTTCTCCTTGAAAGTCTTTATTAAAAAAAAAAAAATTTCAGTCAACTTTGAAGTCTTCTAGCCCTCCTATGACTTATACATTCTTAGCACAGTCCATGGGGTGACAAGGAGTTGGACACGACTCAGTGACTCAGCATAGCACAGTACATGGTTAACACGTGCACAAGCATTAGGGAAGTGCTAAAGATGTAATGACACAGTAGTATTAAGCACTAAAAAGTAAAAAGACATATAAATGCATTCTGGGTCTGGACTTTTTTCTTTTTTGCTTGACACATCATTTTTTTCTCTCTGAATAACAACAGCTAGTTTAGGAAGCAAGATCTCAGCAGGCCTAACGACTGGAGGCGTGGCCGTGTTCATTGGGCAGCCCACAGAGGTGGTCAAGGTCAGACTGCAAGCACAGAGCCATCTCCACGGTCCCAAACCTCGATATACCGGGACTTACAATGCTTACAGAATTATAGCAACTACAGAAGGCTTGACGGGGCTTTGGAAAGGTGACTCACTTCAACATGGATTCTATAATCGTTAAAACACACATATCCAATTAGCACCTTATCATATGATGGAGCTATTCAACACTTTCTTTCCCTCCAGGGACTACTCCCAATCTGACAAGAAATGTCATCATCAACTGTACAGAGCTAGTAACATATGACCTAATGAAGGAGGCCCTTGTGAAAAACAAACTATTAGCAGGTAACTTTCTTTTTTACGTGGCAGGTCTGCACATTTATAATTTCATCTTTTATTTTACTGAATCCCTTAATTGTAATAATTTTATCTTTTAAAACAGTAATACTCTTGAATAATAGATATAACCAAAACCCTAAGCTTTATAAGTTCTCTTGCAACAGTTTTTTTCTTTTGCAACAAAACTAAGATGCACCTGTATTTTTATATCAGCATCATTCTCATTTAATACTAATATATGACTTTTGTTAGCATCTCTCTTGTTCTTTATAAAGCAGAATTCAGGAAATGAGTCATCCTGCACTATATCCAGATGAGCTAGTTAAATAAGGAGCTTCTTGGTGGTTTCATCCCAAAAGTAGAACCATTGGATAGGTTCCTAAAAATTTTATTCTAATAGGTTCTGGAAACACTGAAATTCTCCTTGGACAGTGACTTTAATTTTTTTTAAAAAAAGTATAGATCCCTATGTGTTGAGTATTATGTCATGCCCTAAGGACAGAGGGTAAGTAACTGGTTATTTTCCTGAAGCACTTATAATCCAGTATGCCATGTACCATTTGCCAACTTTTTCTAAAATTATAACATTCCTTACTGTATGTACAAGCTTCCCTTGTAGCTCAATCGTTAAAGAATCTGCCTGCAGTGCAGGAGACCCCCAGTTCGATCCCTGGGTTGGGAAGATCCCCTGGAGAAGGAAATGACAACCCACTCCAGTATCCTTGCCTGGAAAATCTCATGGACAGAGGAGCCTGGTGGGCTGCAGTCCATGGTGTTGCAGAGTTGGGCACGACTGAGCGACTAACACTCACTTACTGTGTGTTATTTATTTATAAGACAACTACGCTGACCTGTTATCAACAGGCTTTTGAGGATCTGATAGACAACTAAAAACTAGAAGCCCCTCCCAAGAATCTAGTGTTGACCTGTCTCACCGACCCGTTTCAGACGACGTGCCCTGCCACTTCGTGTCCGCTGTTGCTGCTGGATTCTGCACAACGGTTCTGTCCTCGCCAGTGGATGTGGTGAAAACCCGATTTGTTAACAGTTCACCAGGACAGTACACAAGTGTGCCCAACTGCGCAATGATGATGCTCACTAGGGAAGGACCATCAGCTTTTTTCAAAGGGTAGGATGTGTTCTTCTATATCTACAATGTTGTGTTCAGGGATTCTGTGTGCTACGGGGGGCGCCATCTCATCTGAACAATTGAAAGCTGAGCACCCTTAGAATGTGTGGTGTACTTAGTGTCTACTTTTCTTTGCCATAAATCTCTCCAATACACCAATATTCCACTGTGTCAGAAAATTTAAAGCTGTGATAGTAAAATCTTCTCAAGCTTGATCAGTGGCTCTTTTGAAACCAACAGCCTGTCCCTTGGTCTCAATCTATTGCCTAAGGGGAGAGGGGAGTGGGGAGTTATTTTTTAATGGGTACAGAGATTCAGTTTGGGGAGTGGTAATGAGAACAATGAGAACATATTTAATGCTACTGAATTATACTATTGAATATATATTTATAAGAGAGAGACACACATATATACATATGTATGTGTATAAATGGCTGGCTAAAATTATAAATTGATGTTATGAATATTTTACCATAAAACACACACACACATTCAGGAGTCAGAAGATATATGCTAAGAGATCCCCCAAAATATTGAGGGGTGATCTTTATAGGCAAGATCTCTAACATACCAATCCAAGGCAGATTTAACAGATTTTACATCATTTTCTCTGGGAATATTTCACTGCTGTAGACAGGATTTTCAAAATAAATCATCTGGTGTGTACACTGCAGCAGAATTCTTCAAAATAGCAAGAGCAACAGAAACAACAAAAGGCAATGCAGTCTCTGACCACCCCGCTTAGGACCAGAATTACCAAGATCTATGGTCTAATTATTCATCACTTTGCTTTCTCCACTTACTTCCTCTTTTAAACTATTAAAGTTTCCTATACTCCATTCAGAAAGCAAAGGAAAACAAGATTTCCTGTCCCCTCAAAAAAGAGAAGATGATGGAGAAGCAGGAGACAAGCTTTGGTTTGGTTTGGTGGGACCGTTGTATAGATGTGATCCTCTGGATTTTGTTGTTCAGAAGCAGGGTAGAGCACCTGGATGCAACTTGAGGCAGAGGAAGGACACGTGGAGAGTAGGCACTCTCAAGCGCCTGCACTGGAGATGCGTGGCACAATGAGAAGCATGCACTGCCTGGACTATAATTTGCTGTTGTTCAGTCACTCAGTTGTGTCCAACTCTTTATGACCCCATGGATTGCAGCATGCCAGGCTTCCCTGTCCTTCACCATCTCCCAGAGTTTGCTCCAACTCATATCCATTGAGTTGAAGGCACGCACTATAATAGCTATCAGAATTTTAAGCAAACTAATAGAATGGTGACATCACTTTTCTAGATTTGTACCTTCCTTCTTGCGACTGGGATCCTGGAACATCATCATGTTTGTGTGCTTCGAACAGCTGAAGCGAGAATTGATGAAGTCGAGGCAGACCATGGACTGTGCGACCTAGTCCTCCTCAGGAAGAAGATGGAACAGACCAGTGGGGATCTTCGCTAACCAGATAATTTAAAAAAGCAAGCGAAACTATTCCCTTTATTTCACCCAGATAAGGAAATTCTGATAGAGAGTTCTGGACTATTTTTTTTCTAAGGGAAAACTACTATTTCCTATGACTTTTATTCTCAGTATTTTAAGGAAGGGAAAGCAAAACATTCACTACATACCCTGGCAAATGTAATATCCAGATAAGCTACTGTACTTAATTGACTGTTTAATGGGGGGAGGGATTTTATGATTGAATATGAAGACCTTTAACATGTTTTAATTAATTCAATTATTAATTGATGGAAAAGGAAAACCGAGTGAAATACACTTTATCAATAGTTTCCTTTTTATTTATTAACCCTGTTGTCAGTTAATATATGCAATAAAATATGGCTAATATCTCTTAAAGTTTGCCTTTTTTGGATCTATATCTAATGTAAGAGTTGAGGTTCACCTGGGTTACAAAACTTCCCAAATAACAAGGGAAGGTCTTTAGAATCAATGGGCAAAAACTTACTTTTAATGTTATTAGTACATGCTTTTGATTTTTAGAGTCCACATTTTATGGCATCTATAACAACTTCTAATCTAAGACACTGTGTTCATTGGGGCACTGTTATTAGAATCATAGTATCTATCCTAGAATCACAGAATTTTAGAGCTAGACGGTACCTTTGGTTAGACAGAGGAACAGATTGAGATGAAAATTAATCTACATTGCATCTTTCCAGCAAAACCAACTTCATCATTTGCATCTGTAGTAATCTTTTCATCTACCAGCTGAGTGCAGAAGGAATAGGGAAAGAATAAACAGGAGATTAAAAGTTAAGACAAAAACAAGGAGTGGCCACAAAATGGCCAGGTAGTCCCCAGGCTGCCAGGCATCGTGAGCTCCACCTTGCATTTAGTATTACGTTTCTCCTCTGTTGACTCTGAGGGCTCCCTTCCATTTATTTCCCTTGGTTGTTAACTGTAAAGCATCTTGTCGCAGATGCGCTCGTATCCTGCATGGATCACTCTGCTCTGTTAGTGATGCTGCCCTGACTGCCTTTTGTCATGTCAGCATCTGTACTGTTTAGGGCCTTCTTCCAGTCACCAGAGACATCTTTGCCCACCTGGGCATGGCACACTAGGACAGGAAAAATAACACACCCCTATAAGCTGCCCTGGACCAATAACCGATGGGAGCTGGCATGTGAATGTCTCAGGTCCCTCACGGTCGGGTGGAATGCCTCTGAGGGATCAGAATCCAGAGGGATCAGAATCCAGTTACACTCAGTGGTATTTTGCTTACCTCTAAAACCATTTATGGGAAGACTTCAAGTCCCGCTCTTCATCCTCCATCCCCTTACTGGTGTCACCTGGGATCACTTTCTGAAATAATTCCAAATCCTTGTCTTGAGGCCTGACTCTGGGAAAATCCAAACTAAGACAAACCACCATCTCAGAGTAGCATATTTCTTTCAAGAAGAAGGAAAATATAAAACTTTGTTTGCTGGGAACCTGGTCAGGCAATGGGCAGTAGTGACAAGTTGCTACCTTTGACCAAACTTTAGTCATGCTCCTCCGAGCCGCCTTTTCCTACTTGGTTCTGACCTTGGGTGTCTTCAAGAGCCGCTTTATTTTTTAAATATAAATTTATTTTAATTGGAGGTTCATTACTTTACATCTAGAGCTGTTTTAGCAAGAATCCTGCTAAAACTGGCTTAGCCAGAATCTCTCACCTTCAACACCATCACTGCCAAGTCGCTTCAGTCGTGTCCGACTCTGTGCTACCCCATAGACGGCAGCCCACCGTCCGCCATCCCTGGGATTCTCCAGGCAAGAACACCGGAGTGGGTTGCCATTTCCTTCTCCAATGCAAGAAAGTGAAAAGTGAAAGTGAAGTCACTGAGTCGTGTCCAACTCTCAGCGACCCCATGGACTGCAGCCTACCAAGCTCCTCCATCCATGGGATTTTCCAGGCAAGAGTACTGGAGTGGGGTGCCATTGCCTTCTCCGCAACACCATCACTATTGATATCAAATTCCTCATCCTTGTCCTGGATACCTGATCACCAGTTCTTTTAGATGTTCTGTGTACACATGCCTATCATTCATAAGCAATAACTTTTCTTTCCATCCACTTGTTTTATTCCAGCTGGTGGGACCTCTAGTACAATTCTGAATTTATTTTCAGTAACAATGATTCACTCCTCATCCCTTCTTAGAGTACATTTCCCTACTTTATTGATGCTGGGCTTAGCTATGTGATTTGCCATGACCAAGAGATCACGTTAGTAAGCAGGATGCGAGCAAGGGCTTGAATGTGTTCGAGCAACTGAGTTTATTCTTGTGTTTCTGCCACACCATGAAGAACATGGCTCAGGTAACCCACTGACCTCAGATGAACTAGCCACATGGAGATGACTGGAAGTGAAATCATGACCTCAATTTAAGGCTAGCTGAATCCAGCTGAGACTACCCAAACTGTCTGGCTAGCCTACCCAGTGTGAGGAGTAAAACTGTTCTGTAGGTCACTGAGATATTTTTGTGGTTGGTTGTTGTACGTTGTATTGTGGCAATGACTGACTGATACAAGAGATGACGAAAGACATCCTTTCTTAATTCTGATCCCAATATTTTATAATGAAGTATATTTTCCATAGTTCATTTTATGAAGATATATTTCATAAAATTAAGATAATCCCTTTCTATTTCTCATTTGCCAAGTTTTTTAACACGAATGGATGTTGAATTTTTATTGAATGCTTTTTCCGTATCTATTAAAGATCATCATATGCCCAGTGGTAGGTTTGCTGGGTCATATGGTAGTTTTATTTTTATTTGTTTAAGGAACCTCTGTACTGTTCTCTGTGTGGCTGTACCAATTTATATTCCCACCAACAGTCCAAGAGGGAGGGTATATATGTATACATACAGCTGGTTCACTTCATTGTACAGTAGAAGCTAACAAACATTGTAAAGCAACTATACCCCAATTTAAAAAATAGATCAAACAGTCTTGTGAATTACAGAGCGTACACATTATTTGGAAGAGTTTGTGAAAATGAACATTATTTTATTTTTAAATGTGCTCTCACTGGTGAAGCCCATATGAAACTGCAGGTTTAGTGGAAAGGTTTTTAATTGCTGAATCCATTTAATAGCTCCAGGACTTCTATGCTTCTCTATTTCTTCTTGGGTAGCTTTGATAAAATGTATTTTTCTAGAAATTATTTCATCTGATTTTCCTAATTTTGACATTACTCCATATATTCTTTTTAATATCTATAGGATCTCTAGTGATTTTTCATCTTTCATTCTTGACAGTATTACTTGCTTTCTTTTTACTGTTAATTTGTCTCACTAAAGTTTATCAATATTGTTAGTCTTCTCAAACACTTTGTTGATCCTATTATATGCATGCTTTCTTTTCTATGCATCAAAGCTCTTGTCTTTGATGTTTCCTTCTCTATTTTCTTCAGGTTTATTTGGTACTTCTTCATCAAACTTGAGATGATTGCTTTGTCTTTAAAGCACTTTTTCCCTAACATATACATTTAAAGCTATAATTAATATTAACTTTAATAAGGACTGCATTTGCTGTATCAAACCAGTTCCATATTTAGTTCAAGATAAGCTATACATACACACACACACACACACACAGAGGAATACTTTGCAGCTTTAAAAAAAAGTATGGAAGCTATGCATTAACATATAAATAGATCCGTGATCAACTGTGAAAACACATTGCAAGATAGTATGATTTATTCCTAGGATTAAAAGAAAAAAGTATTATTTCATGAACATAAATGACATAAATAAGGGACAAGGAAGATGGGAAGGGAGCAGAAGTATTAATAGAGAGGCTTATGACAATTTCAACATGTTTTTATTTGTTCACAACATTCCAAACAAACGACATTCCATTTCAACTATTGCTTTTACATAGGAAGTTAATTGCTTTACCCAAAGTAGACAGAAATCTATTTCTTTACATTGCCAACCAGCACTCTTTCCCCTAGGGAAAGCTACTGCTTAAATATTTTTTGAATACTTTGTTTAACAGAAACATAGCCTTGCCCTATAATAGTAAGGTAGTAGTTGGGTCTTACCTGCACTACATTTTAACATTTTTCTTATCCAAAGCTGAAGCTAAGGAAAAAAAGGCTCACTCATGATTTTTCTCAGATTTTTATCAACTCCAGGAATCTTCATTTAAAAATATCGGAGAGGTTCATAAATATGAAATCGAACTTAAGCCTCCCCAGAAGTTGGGTGGACCATTTATCCTGAGAAAATAGCTGTTGGTCCCCAATCACTAATTCAAAAGGATAATAAACATTATTGCCCTTCAAGCCAAATGTCTTCTCTTTGTGCTAAGATAACATGTAATCTTTCCTGCTCTGGCAATGAACACTCCTCCTTCACATTCCTCTAATGTTTCTCCTTTTATCAAATCTTTGACCAAGTTCTATTTCACTGAATGCAAAGGGGAGAAATAGAACATAAACAACTATGGACACTGGAATAAAAATGAAGAGTACATATATTTTCACATAGAAAAATACATACAAATCCAAGTAGCTCATTTTAGAAAAAAAAATCAGGACAGGCATTTTTAAGAAAAAGATTCTGCTTTCTCAGTTATAAATGGTGCCAGTAAGACACTGATTTTATATCTGACTATATCACCATATTTATATATATAAAGAGGGGTGGGTCTAAGTTCACTGATATCCCCTGATTTCTCTCACTTCTTTAAAGATTGTCTTTCAGAATGTATTTCAACTAAGACTTGTAATTATATTTTTAGACTCCTTTTGTCACTGATTCACGCTTCAGTCTGGCACACACAAAAATTCATTTCAACACTGATTAACTTTTTTGATGCTAAAGCAAACAATTTTCCTTCTACTTCAATTCTATCACTACTTTGGTATTTTATTACTAGAGAAACAGGTAAGATTCTAAATATGGATTTTTAGACTACCTAAAATTCTAACATACATATGTTGAAAGCAAGGAAAAGTAGGATGGCAGACACAATTATCATATTTCTCTTTTCATGTATGTCACTATCACATTCTAATTTACAACTGGTGACATTTAGCTTGGCTTTCAAACTAACAAATCTTAGAATCTATTGGTGGCTTTCAACCAACTTACTATAGAATTGTTTGAAATGGTTACAGATCATCTTAAACAAAAACAGAGCAATATATTATACAAACAAAGGTGGACTTAAATAATATATTATTGAACAAAATTTCAAATGACATTTAAAAAACATTATTAAACATTAAAGAATTATTAAAAAGGTTTTTCTTCCCCCTAGGAGAAACTTAATACTTGAAAAGTTTCCCATTCTATACTTCAATCATTCTTTAAAAGCATACTGACAAAGGTTTATATCCGTTCAAGACCTCATCTGTTAAAAGATTAAATACAAAGGTAAGTATTTTCTAAGTGAAAACTAAAGGACTAACAATTGCTTTCCATGTAATGGTAAACACCCTGATAAAATGAACTTTAATGGCTAATACCTGATTTTTATCTCATAGAACTCTGGGTGGATGATAAAGTATAGAAAACATTTAAAGAGATGAAGTCAAGGTACTCCTAGGATTGAGAAGTCTCCCACAAGAAACCTGTTTTAAAATTCCTATAATACAGAACATCTAAACCACCATTATAATAAAATTGAGCCCAATTATAACATTTATCTTGTTGAGAAAAGAAGAATTTCAGTGCATGTACTTTTTTTTCTTTTGGCATGCACTGTTAATGTATGTGCTATACAACACTGCATCTGTTATTTTCCAACTGAGTATTTTATACCACTCTTCTCTTTGGCAAGTTTAAAGAGAGAAGTCTGTCAGTAGACATAAACAAATACTTGAAAGTTTCAGGTCTTGATATATCATATAAAAGCCAGTCCTTAAATGCTTGATATGTACCACTTTAAAGATGTATTAACTATCATCACATTTTAAATTATGTATTTAACAGGCTGCTTTCTGTAGGATTTAAGAATGATTTGGTAATCAGATGGACCTATCTTTAAACTCTTTTAGTTGTGCTATGAGTAGAAATGTCAAATACACAAAGAAGAAACTGTTACTGTTAGGATCTCATCACTTTATAATCCTTGACAGCAGTCGCTGCTCTCCTGAGATTTTCAGAGAATAAAGCTATACAAAATGCACAGCCGTCATCCTCAGGCTACTTTAGAGTCCCACAGACTGTTACAGAAAACCCACAAGGTCACACATCATTATCTAGAAATGTGGTGGTGTCGAAGCAAAGAGAAGCGAGACTCAACAGTGAGTAAAACCAACCGACATCGCTTAACTGAGATTTTTAAAAAGCTTGGTTTTTCTCTTGCTAAAATTCGTAGACAGCTTTATTGAAATAGCACCTGTTTTTTGAGTATAATCAAGATTTTCTTAGCAGAGCATCTCTTTTCATAAACGTACACTGACAGAGAGGCCTCATAAAAGCCCTCACATCAAGCACTAAAATTTCTTCTCTGTAGCTGATAAAAAAGCAAATACTGAAAATGAGAAAATGTCTTAAAAGTTTTAGAATTACACTGTGATGTTTCTACGTGTGTTATTTAAAAACAAAAGAGCTAATCACTAATACTTCATTCTCTCATTACCTATTACATGAAATAGTCAGAGAAACCAAAAAGCAGCTCATAATTCCGTCTTCTCTGACAAAGAGTGTCTCTCTATACCCTCCTGTTGCTCCTATGAGACAATATTGTGACGTGTGATCGAGATGCAAACAAAGAGAACCATGACGAACTAGTCTGTTAATTAACTTACAAATAAAATAAGGCAAAGGAAAAAAAGACCATTTCCAGACTAAAAACCAAAAACTCTTAACAGAGCTTTGAAAAGATACCAACTTGCTAGTTACAACACATAAAAATGAAAACGGACTTTTACACATTTTAATCAATCAATTTAACAAAAATTGATTTGTACCTGATTTGTACTTTTACACTGAATGGATTAAGTCCCAAGCTCCAAACTGTGGCAGTTCATGTGACTCTACAGAGGGGAATCTTTGGAAGATAAGGTACCTTTGGAGGACAGTGTATTAACAAGTGTAAACATACACTGATTGTCCACTAGCTTTCTTAAATAGAATTTTTGAAATATTTTTGTAGGAAATTATATATAAGGTGTGTAATTGATCAGGTAATTTCTGTTACAACATATAAATTCTGTTGTGTGTGCAAAATGTGGTAGAAATAGAAGATACTACGGATGACTCATATTTTTAAAGTAAGTGATACATTACAATCCAGTAAGAGTCCTTTAATCTTTTCATGAAACTTCTCTCTGTACACGTTGAAATACATAATGCTTTCTGGCTTTTCCTCGAACCAAAACTTGTCAAATTCATACACAAGATAACCTGCAGTTAAAAAAAAACACATAAATATAGTGCTCAATAACAAAATCACACCCAACCATCTCATTTTAAAAGTGTACAACCATTCTTTAAATTCCATATTAGGATTCAATAAGCAGAAACCATCTTTAAGAGAAACCTGAGGAACTTTATAAGAAATATTTTTGTATGTTCAAAATAAATATCAGCTTCAATAAGATATTGAGAGTACATTTATTCTTGTCTCAAAAAAATCAACAAAAGTCTTCAAATTTAGATACTATCAAAAGATACCCTGAGAACAGGGAGAGAAGTTATCTCCAGAGACCAGGGAAACCGAAAAATGAAAGTACAAGAAAATGTCAGGCATGGATAAAGTACCAAAAAAGCTGTGTTTTCTACTAGATTTATAAATGAGTTACTTTTGCTTTTTTCAAAGAACTATCAAGCACCTTCTCTTTTTGAAAAGAATACATGAGCACTAAATAGGCTTAATATTTTTGTTTTTCAATATCCTCATTACAATAGCCAAATTAACACTCAAAATGTCAAAAGTATTTAATGAAGATGAACATGTAAATAGACATATGTACAAGAGCAAAACATGTGAATTTAAAACTGCTCCTAAACCCTATTTGGATTCAAACAGATGCATGTATTTAATTACTTAGCAAATGCTACTATGGCCGTGGCTGTGTGCTCATTCCCTCTCACAGCAATCCTATGAGCCAGTGTTGTGCTAGTCCCATTTTTCTGCAGAGCAAACAGAGGTGCAGAGAAGTTAAACGGCTTGCCCAAGCCACAGTGTGCAAGTGGCCTCTATTATTTTATAAATCAGACTTGGTTTCCACCAGCATCTCACTCCCCCTTCTGAAGGGCTGTTCAAGAAGTGACCTATTTCAGATAAATGGGGGAATACAGCCAGTGACTTTACATAAAAGAGTGGCTACACTATCACAAATTGCATAGTATGAAATGACTGTAAATTCCATTTTAAAACATTAGTCATAAAGCAAACAATAACCACAACACTTCAACAGTGAAATATCATTTCATAAGAAGGTTAACTGAAGAAAGATTTCAGATTAATCCCTTGATAACAGATCTTTGTCAACCGGGGTATGTGACAGAATCAAAGAATAAAGCCTCTTTGAGCAGAGAGACACCATTTGCTTCCTGTTCCCAAGAGACAAGCTGAGAATGGTGATCTCGTAATTATTTTTAACTAATATTTTACATCTTTCACTCAAAATTTATTCTGTGTATACATTAGCACAATAGTACAACTACTCATCCATATATAAACTGAGTCTGTGTTCTCCCGCACCCTACCCCCAATATCAAACAGGGATGTGCAATCAGAAACTTTGCAGACTCAATGCTCTTGGTAGTATTAAAAGTCAGACATCCAACTAAATTTTATAGAACACAGCTTGTTTTAGTACTTCTGGCTATCGGGTTTTAGCTACTTACCATACCTTTAAATTGCTTTTCATTACCTATTCAAACGACTATACAGTCTAGAAGCAACTGCTCAAGGGTAAAACACTAGTAGTTTCTTGTTTCAGAATGAGGTGGTTATAATGTAAACTGGTGTCAGAAAAAGACTGACTCAAAAAACTGAGACTGTAAGTTGACTTGATGAGACACAGGAAACTGCAAGAGATGGTACCAAAATTCTACGATGCAGACAGGCCCATAAGTGGCACAGGACTCCTAAAGCCTGGCAGAAAGTGACAGAAGAGTTGTTTCTATAAAGCAACATACCCAGTCTACTGTCCTTTGACTCCAGGAGTTTTAAACACCAGACTTAACAGAAATGATACACAACGTTTCCAGACTTACAATTCCCCGTATGCTTCTACTGTCCCTAACCAAAGCTGCAGGGGCACGTGAGGATTTCCCACAGGGATTAAAAACAGGAGAACCTCAGGAACAGGAATTAACTGGTACGAAAGATGTTACTGGGGGGATACAAATGTTCTAAAACTGGATTATGGTGACAGTTGTACAACTAAGTAAATTTACTAAAACTCACTGAACTGTACACTTAAAACAGGTGAATTTTATGGTATATAAATTACACCTCAATAATGCTGTTAACGGTCATAACCTTTTTATTATACAAATTTAAGAGTTAACTTTTGGGAACCTCCAAACCAATGGTTGGTGACTTCCCAGGATGACAGTGACTATGTGCTTTGTATATCATGTTCAGTTCAGTTCAGTCGCTCAGTCGTGTCCGACTCTTTGCGACCCCATGAATCGCAGCACACCAGGCCTCCCTGTCCATCACCATCTCTCGGAGTTCACTCAGACTCACATCCATTGAGTCAGTGATGCCATCCAGCCATCTCATCCTCGGTCGTCCCCTTCTCCTCCTGCCCCCAATCCCTCCCAGCATCAGAGTCTTTTCCAATGAGTCAACTCTTCGCATGAGCTGGCCAAAGTACTGGAGTTTCGGCTTTAGCATCATTCCTTCCAAAGAAATCCCAGGGTTGATCTCCTTCAGAATGGACTGGTTGGATCTCCTTGCAGTCCAAGGGACTCTCAAGAGTCTTCTCCAACACCACACCTCAAAAGCATCAATTCTTCGGCGATCAGCCTTCTTCACAGTCCAACTCTCACATCCATACATGACCACAGGAAAAACCATAGCCTTGACTAGACGGACCTTAGTCGGCAAAGTAATGTCTCTGCTTTTGAAAATGCTATCTAGGTTGGACATAACTTTTCTTCCAAGGAGTAAGCGTCTTCTAATTTCATGGCTGCAGTCACCATCAGCAGTGATTTTGGAGCCCAAAAAAA